>OZ010597.1:20361735-20364235 GCA_963932145.1 Acanthosepion lycidas
TCACCTAATAATTTTGTTATTCACATCATCATTTTATTATGTTTTTGGTCATTCTTAACATAGTCATTTTTTAGTCAGTTAACTCCAAGCAAGACAATAAAGCCACTAAGACACAAGGTGTTAGAGAATATGATAAAATTATACTATAAAGGAGAGAAGACAATAGAAGAACAGGAATTAAGAAGACAGAAGATTGACATTGCATTTAAGCTTTTGAAAATCAAAGTTGACTGGAAAGCAAGAAGCCAGAAGAGAGTTCCAAAAGTGAGAAGTGCAATAGAAGGAACTGTTAGCATAGAAATTAGGGTTACATATTGGCATTTCAACTGTAAAATGATGAGACCTAGCTGTCAATCTAGTACTGAGCTTAAATTCATCAAGTCTAGGAACCATAAAGTAAAATTCATCAGAACAATTACCATGAAAATGTTTATAGAAAAGGTACAGGGAAGCTACTTTATAACAGTGGAAAAGTGACAGAAGTTGAGATGCCAGGTCGATATCAATAACATTGCAGATTTTCCTTAGGATTTTATTAACAATGTCTAAATATGTAGCAGGATCACCAGACCATACATGGTAGTAATATTCAAAGCAAGAATGAATGGTAGACATATATATGTAAGGTAGAATCTAAATTGACAGAGTAAACCAACTTTCCTAATTGCAGACTTTATTATTGATTCAATATAATCTTTCCACTTTATATCAGTGGAAAATGTTAGTCTGAGAAGGCACAATGTGTCACTCTCTTGGAGGTTAGCATCAGCCATGCTGATGAAAGGTAAAAAGAGTTTCCTCAGACAAAAGAGTGCAGTATCATTTTGGTGGTGTTAAAATTAACAAGGCACTCCTTGTCCTGTTTAACAACAGATTGTAAGGTCAATGGTAGTTAAAAAGGAAAAAGAAAGTATTTTTTTTAATTACAAATATATAAATTTGCTGCATTCAGTAATTTGGTTAAGAATGAATCACAATAATATTAGTATTTAGTATTACTATTATCATTATATGCCAAATGGCTTTTACTTAAAAAAAACAAAAACAAATGAAAGAAAAACAAAAACAAACTGTACTTTTACCCCCCAAAATGTCCATTCAAGATGTTGGTGATCATTCCTCTCTACAGCTTTCATTTCTTCAATTTAAACTAACACACACCTTTTTTTTGATGGTGGGGAAAGCACAGTGTTTCGTTTTTTTTTCTTTTACATTGTGTTCACCTAGATTGGTTGTCTTACCAAGGCTAGATAGTCCAATCTGCTCTGCTATTTTATCACAAGCTGGATGGAGCTTTCCCATAGATATGAGTGCAAAGCAAACACAATAGCCACAGTTAGAATTTGAACTCAATGGGCTGATTTCATTTTCATCACTGATAATCATTATATCATCTAGAATGAAAATATTTTTTGTTAATTATTTCACCCCAAGCAAGTCAATAAAGCCACTTAAATGCAAGGGGGGGTTACTGAGAGTGAAAGAATCTGAGAAAATTCATTATTAAGGAGAAAAAAGAACAGGAAAAATTCATATTTAAGAAAATTCATTATTAAGTCAATAAAAGAACAGGATTCAAATAGATGGAAGATGACTTCTTTGAAGATCAAACTTGACTGGAAAGCAAGAAGCTAACAGAAAGTTCCACAAATGAGAAGTTTGAGAGAATGATGAGACCTACTTGCCAATCTAGTGTTGTGCTTAAATTCATAAAGTCAAGGTACCAAAGAAAATATAATATTTATAGAAAAGGCACAGGCAAGCTAATGTTACAATGGTGGAAAACTGACTGATGCCAAGATGACCAATAACATTGCAGATTCTTCTTTGGATTTTGTCAAGAATCTCTAGATATAGAGCCGAAGTACTAAACCAGAAGTGACCGTAATATTCAATGTGTGGATGAATGGTATATGTTTTCTGTTCAAGTTGTCTGAAGATCATGCAAGCATGAAACTTGAGTTATGACTAGAGACATCCTTTCATAGGATGTAATGTTGGTAAGCAATTTTTGCTCAATCGAGGCAATCAGGGCTTTGAGCACTTTACTGAGGAGGTAAGTTTGCTTTTAGGATGTTTTTCTCTTTCTTTTTTCAGTATTGTCAGTTTCATTCAAGACTGTATCTGGATAAAAGCAT
Source organism: Acanthosepion lycidas (assembly GCA_963932145.1). NCBI lineage: Eukaryota > Metazoa > Mollusca > Cephalopoda > Sepiida > Sepiidae > Acanthosepion > Acanthosepion lycidas. The sequence continues at coordinate 20,363,874 of OZ010597.1, forward strand.
AAGGTTTAGGCATATTTTTTGTTGGTTCCACCAACAGTTTTTGTTTAATATGTATATATACACACATACATGCACACAAAAGATTCATCAAAAACGACTGACAAGGTATTATTGTTTTTCTCTAATTTTTCTTATGTTCTTAAAAATTTCTTCTTTTCTGGACATAAATTATGTAGAAATTGTTTGAATGTTTTATATGTCCAAGTGCTTTTTGCTATACTTTTAACCATTATCAAGGATGAGCTTATTTTTACTTTTAACAAAGGGTGGATTGTTTTATGTATGTATCTAGAGTTATAGGAATGTTTTATTTTCTAAACATGGTCAGCACATTGTGGCTGTGTTTATAGTTGATGTTATTA
>OZ010597.1:20369235-20531735 GCA_963932145.1 Acanthosepion lycidas
TATATATATATATATATATGTGTGTGTGTGTGTGTGTGTGTGTCTATGTAAATATTTGCAGGTAAGATATACAAAGCTTGGTATGTTCATAAACAAAGGCATATGCCAGTATGCAAATTCTTGTATAAAACTATACTGTTATTATCTACATGTGTAGATTTAGCATGTATGCATGCACACATACTTAGAGTAATATATATATATATATATATTTTTTTTTTCAATGATTCAGTAAAATAGGAAGGTGAGAAACAAAGTGTGTGGGGGGGTTCCTTGTATGTGCCTCTGTGTGTGTGTGTATATATATATATATGTGTGTGTGTGTGTGTGTATGTACTATAAAGAGATTCTGTTTGAAGTTTAGTTTGAAGAAGACATCTCAAGAAATTATCAGTTTCAACTACTTTGACACAGGGGAGTTACAACCCCATTTTGACTAAACAAAGACTCAAAACCAATTTGATTTTTATCACATCTGCCAAAGCACGTGAGGAGACAAACAGACAGTCAGACATCTGCCACAAATTTTCAACATTTAACCATCCAGCCATCAAAAAAGTAAAGAGAGAGGGAGAGCCAGAAAAAAAAAAAAAAAAAAAAAAAAAAGCAAAAAGAAACATGCTTGTTATCAAAGAAAAGATATTGAAATGGTTTGCTTGTCCATTTTCCATGACTGCACAGGGAGGACTAGGCAAATGAAAGAAATATGAAATATTCCCTACTCCTTGCTTTTTTCTTTAATTAAAATTAAAAAAAAAAAAAAAACAAAACAAAAAAGAAATGCAGAAGGATTACACAAGGCGGAATTACTACCAGAACGTAAATGACAAACGTGAAAATTTTGGGGAGAGGTGGTCTTATTCTCAAACAAAGAAATCTTGTTCTTTCTTTATGCTTCAAGAAGGAAAAAAAAAAAGAAAAAAAAGAAAAAGTACCAGTTAGAATTTTAGAAAGACAATGAAAAGGACACACCTGACCTGTTTACTTAAGTAAAATTAAATGCCAAAAAAAAAAAAAAAAAAAAAAAAAAAAAATATTGAAAGCTGTTTGTAAAATGCCGGTAGAAATATAATGAAGGCCCAATACTTTGGGGTGTCTTCTCACCCTATTGTGTAAATCTAATCGACAGTATGGATAAGAAGACTTATTGTGATAAACTAACAACACCCCACCAATTTAAGCATCAATAACAACAAACAAAAGTAGAAGCATCGCAGATGACTAAATATATCATCCAGATATCTCTGGAACACCTGCTATGTTAAAGCAGGCATGAACTCACTTAGCAAATAGATAAACCAGACATTATTATTGTTTTATATTTACCAAATCAAGTACTCTATTAAAACAATATTAACAGTGTCATGTTGTCAAATATAGTACTCAAATCAAGTAAACAAATTTTGAAAACAAAATAAAATTATTTAAAAAGAAACACTACTAATAATATTAAATCAACTAAAATAAAACAAGTCATCTAAACAGAAATCCTTAATTTCTGACTACAAACTGTAATTCCAAATTTAACTTACCTTTTAATAAAGACAGAGCATAGAAAACAGAAATGCAAATATAGAGAGAGGTGGTCCAAGGTATATTACAAGACTGATAGTGGGAAAACGTTTCAGTGGTGTCAGTAGATTGCTACTGCTACACCGCTTCTTCTTCTTCCTCCTCCTCCTCCTCCTCTCCTTCTTCAGCAACTGCAGTTGAGCTGCACAAGAAGGCAGTACTGTTACGATATAAGTGACCAAGGCGACTGACTGGAAACATGGACTAGAACAGCCGTTACAAGAGCAAAGAGAGGATTTTTCTCTTGTACTTTCTCTATGTCTCTTTTCTTATCTCTCTCTCTATCTCACTAATTCTCTCTCTCAAAAAAAAAATAAAATAAAATAAAAAAATAAAATAAAGAGTCGATGGATACTGTCTGTTAAAACAATGGTGATGACCTGGGTATATTTTCCCAGGCATGACTTTATAAAATATCAATTTTAATTTTTTTTTTTTTTTTTTTTTTTTTTTTTTTTACCAAAACAGAATGTTTTTTGATTGATCACCTTTGTTTAGTCTTCCTCAATTTATTAATAACAAACACGAGTTAAAAACAATCAAAGGAAAAAGAGACTGAGGATAATATGGAAAAGAGACAGCAAGAGACAAAAGAAAGCAAAAGAGAGAGAGAGAGAGAGAGAGATGAATAGAAACAAAAAGAGAGAAGGATGACGATGGAGAGAGATGGGTAGAGAGAAGAGGAGGTTAAAAGAGAGTAAAAGATGAGAAGAGTGGCAAAAGATAATGAGAAACATGGAATGAGATATATGAGAGACATGGCAAAAGGGAGAGAGAAAGAGAGTGGAAGACATGAGAAGAGGAACAGTGAGAAACATGGGGAGAAGGACAAAAGACATTGAGAAAGAGAGGGAGAAAAAGAAAAGCAAAAGAGAGCGAGACATTGGAACAGAGAAATGAGAGATACAGAAAGAGGAACGAGAAAAAGTGATATGAGAAGAGAGAGAAACAGATATGTAAAGAGGTTGAAGAGAGAGTTGTGAGAAGAGAGGAGGGTAAGAGTTGTGAGAAGAGAGGAGGGTAAGAGTTGTGAGAAGAGAGGAGGGTAAGAGTTGTGAGAAGAGAGGAGGGTAAGAGTTGTGAGAAGAGAGGAGGGTAAGAGTTGTGAGAAGAGAGGAGGGTAAGAGTTGTGAGAAGAGAGGAGGGTAAGAGTTGTGAGAAGAGAGGAGGGTAAGAGTTGTGAGAAGAGAGGAGGGTAAGAGTTGTGAGAAGAGAGGAGGGTAAGAGTTGTGAGAAGAGAGGAGGGTGAGACAGAGATGTGGAAAGAGAAGTGGGTGAGACAGAGATGTGGAAAGAGAAGTGGGTGAGAGAGAGATGTGGAAAGAGAAGTGGGTGAGAAAGAGATGTGGAAAGAGAGGTGGGTGAGAGAGAGATGTGGAAAGAGAGGTGGGTGAGAGAGAGATGTGGAAAGAGAGGTGGGTGAGAGAGAGATGAGAGAGAGATATGGGAAATAAGGAGGGAGAGAGAGAGTGAGATGGGAAATGAAGAGGAAGATATGGGAATAGAGGAGAGAGGGAGAGATGTGGGAAGAGAGGAGGGTGAGAGAGATGTGGAAAGAGGTGATGGGAGGGGAGAGAGCAGAGGGAGGGATGTGAAGGGAGGAAGGAGAGAGGGACGGACGCGAAGGGAGGAAGGAGAGAGGGACGGACGCGAAGGGAGGAAGGAGAGAGGGACGGACGCGAAGGGAGGAAGGAGAGAGGGACAGACGCGAAGGGAGGAAGGAGAGAGGGACGGACGCGAAGGGAGGAAGGAGAGAGGGACGGACGCGAAGGGAGGAAGGAGAGAGGGACGGACGCGAAGGGAGGAAGGAGAGAGGGATGGACGGGAAGAGAGGAGGAAGAGAGGGAGGGGTGGGAAGAGAGGAGGGATAGAAATAAAAAGACAAGCTGTTGGGTAGAGAGAATGGGAGATTAATAAATCCTGTGATGATGAGTGTGAGAAAACATATCTCCTATATACCGCTCATCCTTGTGGTCACTCTATCTTCTAACCAACGACCATGAAATACTGTCCTGTCAACTGCTCTCACACAAACATAAATAATGTGAACTGACAATGTCCATGTAATCTGAGAAAGTAACTGATTTATCCTGGACCTTGGTCAGTCTTATGCTTTCATGAAAATCATAGAACATTGCCTTGTAGTTCTAAAGATGAACTAAAAAAAATATTATATCTTTTTTTGGCAATGTTCTGAAAAATTTTTTTAATACTAATATTCACCCAATATAAGTCTTAGGAACTACTCAAATTAGACGGTTACTGTGTGGTATTGATTAGTTTAGTTTACTAAACTGATCAACATCACACAATTTTTAGTTTATTTTTATAATTAATCTGACTCCTTTTTTCACATTCCAAGCAATGGACAAAATGTTTTTATACTAATATAAGACCCAAAAGCCACTCAAGGTAGAGTGTTACTGTTGGCTGTTCTATGTGCAATAAGGAAAGGCAAGAATATCAGTTCATGAGGTTATGTAGGAACAATACCAGTTAACCCAAGACTTGAATTTGTCAAGATCATACTTTTCTACAAAGCAACAGTTGTGAGAAGAAGCTGTCCAAGTAGAACTTACTTCTTACTATTGGAATACAAAGGGAATGAGGATGATTCATCTTTGTATATGTGGCATGGTGGGTCCCAACAGCAAATGTCAGGGCTGGTAGAACCAATGAATATAGTTGGTCATAAGACTTGTCATGAAAATACTGATAGAGTAGCGAGAAACTTTCAACATTTCAAAAGAGTTTATAAGGTGGAAAATAATTCATCAAACACAAGGCCGCATAGATGCTTTTGAACTCTATCAAGACAGGCAAGTAAAGAGTGGGAACCTCCAGCCCAGATATAGCAGCAATATTCTATTGGCTCTATTATGATGAAGAATAAAAAATTACATATTTGACAGAAACATTCATTTTATTATTTCAAGTCATATAACTCAATCCACCAATGATCGGCCTCCTATACTTTATACCAATTCATTAGTCAGAGCAATATATTAACATACTTCTTTTTAAAATAAGAAAAAAATTTATTTTTATAATGTGAAAAAATGTAATACAGTGTAACCCGGATATAAGAGAGTTGTCGGGACCGGAGAAGAAGTCTCTTATATCCGGGTTTGGTCTATTTTGTTTACGTAAGTATGGCTCTGATTTGGGACCAGAGAAAATCTCTCTTATATCTGGGTTTCTCTTATATCCGGGTTACACTGTAGTTTTAAAAACAGTAAGTTCCATAACCCATAGGGGTTACAGGGGCATTCTATTAGTATTTTAACCACAGTGGTAGTAGCATATGTCAGGCAAGATAGCCTGACAGAGCCTAGCCCTCTTTAGGTTAAAAGCAAAAGAAAGTAAAAAAATATCCATTATTTTAAAAGAGAGAAAAACAAATGTATCGACTTGTCAATAAACCATATAATTATTTATATTTTATTTACAAGTGATTTACTTTACTATTTTTACATCTATAAATAAGAAGTGATTTGTATTGAGTGGATAATTCCTTGGAGAAAAACTTTTGGAGGGGAGGGATTTTAACTGCTAAATATACTCAAAATAAAAACATAAAATCATGTTGATATCTTAAATTAATATAATATTAACTCGTTAATACCCACTGGAAAATCCAGTATTAATTATAAAAGTTAAAATTAAAATTAATGACAGGTTTTTACAAGATTTTTTAGAATGGTATAGGTTAATAATTTCTTCTGACCCAAGATTTATTAGGGTTATAGGAAGTGAAACTGACCTTTTTATTACCTTTTATAATTATATTGCCCGTTTAAGAGAACAGGCATTCATTCTATTAAAAGTCATATCTTCCCAGTGTCAGTTTAAATAAATGCTTTAATCTTTTTACATATAACTAAACTATAATTATTGTTGTAGCTTACCTATGGACGATAATGTCCCAATTCACATACAGTACTAAATACTCTGTTGGCCTGCAGTTGAAGACACATTGTGGAATTCATTTGACTCACTTCTAGTAGTTGACTACTTCATCTACACACTGCTGGTGTATCTTATATGTGTTGTTCTTGTTGTAAGTATTATCATTGACCTTTATTCTATTCAGTAACCTTCTTTAGGTTAAAACAATTATAAACTACAATTTTAGTAAGTGAAATTTTCACTGAAGTATATTGGAAAATTTCTACATTTTCATCTAAAAGCAAGAAAATGTAAACTTCAAACAAAATAGTCAGAATATATGAAAGGAAGAAAGCATCATTTCAAAATGAAGCCAGGAGGATTTGGGTTTCAGGTGAGAAAGAAAAAAAAAATGAACTTGACAAAATGCCTCCATTTAGTTGTTCTTTGAATTCTGAAAATATTAATCGTCAGTGGGGATTAAAACTTTATTGTAGAATTTGATTACAGTGAGAAAGACTTGCACAGTATTTTCATCACTCCCCTTTTCCATATCTGATTTTGATATGCCATTGACATAGACCATATTTGCTGTCATGTAAGCCAAAAAAGTATCCCCCAGGGAAGATGACATCTGGTTCTTTAATGTTTACCCAGACTCCACAGATGACCAGCACATGTACCTAACCTAATTCCAGAATACATAAATATTTGGGGTAAATGGTGGATACAAGTTTTAAATACCAATAAACACAGTAGTTATATATGGAAGTTCTATGTATTAACCATTTCAGTACTTTGGTTATGAGACATGGTTTCGGAAATCTTCAACTTTGTGAAAGCTATAGATTTCTGGTATCTCTTGTTGATAATGTGATGCGTGTTAACACTGTATTGAAATACAGTATTACCCAATACCAGGTACATTCAGTTACCCACAGACTGTAAGCATGTGAAACTTGCAAGTGCATTTAGTTGCTTTCAGCATAAAAATGTTATTAGGTTGGTGCAAAAATAATGTCGTTTTCTTACATAGTAACATATGTGAGAGAACGACATTATTTTTGCACCAACCTAATAAAACAGCTAAAAATATTTTCATAGTAATAAAATAATGGTAATTGTTCTGATGAACTTTCCTCTATGGTATCTAGATTTTATTAATTTAAGTGCAGTACTAGATTGGCAGTAAGGTCTCATCCTTTTACAATTGAAATGGCTAGATGTAATCCTAAGTTCTATGCTAACAGTTTCTTCTATTGCACTTCTGACTTGTGGAACACATTTCTGGCTTGTTGTTTCTCAGTCAACTTTGATCTTTAAAAATTTAAATGCAGTGCCAATCCTTATCTTTATCTGTCTTCTCAATTCTTGTTCTTTTATTGTTCTTTCTCCTTAATAGTGTTTTTTTTCTTTTTCATATTCTCCAACACTCAGTAATCCCTTGTGTCTTAGTGGCTTTATTGTCATGCTTGGTGTGAAATGATTAAAACAGAAAAGAAAAAATGACAGTGAAATTTTGAAGTATTTTGTTTTTTTAAATTAGGGATTAGTTGCAACCCCATGATGCCTATTTTATAGATAATATTAAATCAGAGTGATGAATGAATTTGTTAAAATCTTCTCTTTTTGTAAGCTTTCAGTTCTTATTAATATTTAATTAATTAAAATTAGAAATGTTTTTCTTATTTGTTTTGGTTTAATCTGAATATTTTTTTTTATTATTATTATTGAAGTGAACAGCTTAATTGGAACCCTACTTAGTATAAAAACATGACTGATCTTTAGGACATGAAAATAATTAATTTTCCACACTCATAAACTTGTCACTTTTTATTTCCATAAACCAAAATTAATTGAAATTTACAACAGGTTTGAGAAAAGTTCAAATCATAGGTTTCATGTTCAATTTCTTGTCAGGGCAAATAATTTGTCATCTCTCTTAATATATCTTTATCTTTGCAACATGAAAATTAGTTTTTATTGATTGATTGATTTGTTTTTTTATGGCTTATCAACCCTTTGCAGGTTATTCAAAGCCAGAAAATATTTTTACTTTTAAGATAATAATGGTCTAGTGATATAAGCTACATCTGGTGGGAGAGAGGGATTCATACCAGAAATTGATAAAAAATACAAGAAATTATAATTCGGATATAAAGTGGGGGATCAATTCTATATTACAATAAATATACGAACTGATCCCTGACTTTGTGGCCATGTTAGTTTCTATACATTTATATTCCTGTGGGGATAATATTTGATCAATTAATTCATTTCTACTGCTTATCAACCCTTTTCAGGTAATTTAAAGCCAGAAAATATTTTTTTAAATTGTAAAAATTTGTTTTGGGAGATAAAAATGCTTTAGTGATGCATGGGAGCCAACTCAACTGGGACTCTGACTCAGCACTCTGATTAACAATTCCAAGTCATTACTCAGTACACCAGCTGTACATCAAGCTTACAGTACATGGTATTCACAAATAGTCACCCGTCTAGTTACTGACCAGGTTCACTGTTGCTTAACTTTGATGATTGTATGGGAACTGTTGTTTCAACATGATGTGGCTGTAAGCCATAAAAATTAGAAAGCAAACATAAAGCCAATTTATTTTCTCAAATTTCAAGCTAATTAAATAATTAAAATAAAATTAACCTTTACTGAAAATTGTTTTGAAATTCTGACCTTAAGAGTTTTTACCATAAAGGAATCAAAATTAAAAAAATATATGTGAATTTTAAAAATAAATGCTAACTTCATTTTAATTAACTATTTTTTTTTTAAGTTAAAGATATAATGAAAAATTCTCTTTATGACTTGAAAATTGGAAAAATAAAAAAAAGAATACCTGCCTTAATCAATAAAATCAAAAACCTTTCACCTGAGAAATATTAATTGGCTAATGAACACTTCACTTGGCATATCATCAAGTACTTCTGCCAAAAAATCACAGTAAACTTTTAATCTTTTCTTTTATATTTTTTCTAAGTTTACCTGTACTATGAGAAAGTAAGGTTAAGTTGATGTATGAATTTCTGAGATAAGTACTTATTATTTAAGACTCATCTTAAATAGCCTTGTCAGACCTAGACTCTCAGATGGTTGTCATGCATGGTGCCAAGTTTATTCAACAATGTCTAAACCAGTGATTCTCAACCTTTTTTGACCAATTCACCCTTTTCACCATCTATCAGAATGTCATCCACACACTTTCCAAGATTGTCTGATTGGTTTGGTTTGGTTTACGGTATATCAACCTCAATGGGTCATTTAATATCAACAACTTTTTTTTTTCCTGGTAATATTTTTGTTTGTCAAAAATCTATTTCTGTTAATATTTTTTCCACAAAAAAGTATAGCTGGTAATAATATTTTTTCAAAAACGTATAGCCGGTAATATTATTTTTTCAAAAACATAGCTGGTAATAATATTTTTTCAAAAATGTATAGCCGGTAATAATATTTTTTCAAAAACGTATAGCCGGTAATACTTCTTTCAAAAAAAACAAAAAAACAAAAAAAAACCGAATAGCTGGTAATATTATTTTTTCAAAAACTTACAGCCGGCAACATTTTTTTTTCAAAAACGTACAGCCGCCAACATTATTTTTTCAAAAACGTACAGCCGCCAACATTATTTTTTCAAAAACGTACAGCCGGCAACATTATTTTTTCAAAAACGTACAGCCGCCAACATTACTTTTTCAAAAACGTACAGCCGCCAACATTATTTTTTCAAAAACATTATCAGAGGCCTTGCTGTTGGACGTAGTTTATCGTTATACCCAGGATACGGATGTAGTTTATAATCATAGCTAGGACACAAAGACTGTCTGACTCAAAAAGTTCATTCCAGATAATATGCATAGATTATTGAAAATCTTCATTTTATTACATAGACATTTCCATGGATTATTTTTATAGAGGAACTTGACAAATTTAATGGTAATAGAAAATGTTGATGAATTTTAAAACTTGAAAACATGTACAGTAATTTGTTTAATTCATAATTATTAAATAAATAAACTTAAGTATACTTCAATAAACAAAATAGTTCAATAGAATGTCAGAGCATTGTAAAACAAAATTCTGTAAATAAAAAACAAGAAAAAAAAAAAGTCCTCTCACCCCAACACTGAAACCCTGAAATTCCCTCTGTTGAGAATCCCTGCTAAACTATTAATTATATACAATCATTTTCTCAGATCAATGATTAAAAATGGTTTCAAGCTAATGAACCCCATAGGTTTTTAAAAACACTTTTTGTCGTCAGATCTTATAGACTGGAACTACAGAATCACAAAGAAGAAATACATATGTATCATATAACTTGACTCAGAAAAAATCAAAAGTCTTTGGTTCAATTCCAAGATTTGATCACAATATCTATAAGTTAGTAATTTGAACAATTGATTCTTTGAGTGTTTGTGTTGCATTAAAATATTTATACTTACTGTTTGATTTTGTTTTGTTTTTTATGGCTTATAAATCATTTGTTGGTTATTTGAAGCCAAAACTTATTTGGATTCTAAGAATAATTCTTTTGATTTTTGTCAGTGAATATTGCATTTTCAAGAATTAGAAGGATTTTTCAAATTCCATGTCCTACTATTTAATCCATAGCTAGAGGGAGTAGATGGATTCATACTTGTCAATGTAATGAACCAGACTGGAATTTGAACTTTGCCGATTTCTCGTTCTAAGCAGCTATACGTTATAGTGCCTGCTGTCGATGCCCCGCAAACTCTCAGTGTCACGACCTGTTTACAGTGATTCTGTCCCATTTGTTTGAGAACACCTTTCTTAAAGCAAACATGGTGGCTCCCACATTCATCTTTTTTTCTTTGGTGGCAATGTTCATGATTGGCATCTTTTATGTTGTGTTTTATATCTTTTGAGGGGATTTGTTTTGTGCGTCGGATGTGATGCTTGGAGTCTCTACACAGAGGACAACTTTTTCTTTTCTTTTAGGTTTTGCTTTCTTAACTTCATATCCAGCTGACATGTGAAATAAAGAGATCCAATTTGAAAGGGAGTATACCCCCCCCCCGGTGATGTATTAAATAGTAGGGTATCAGAAGCTCTTAGCCTTGAGTGATAGTCATTATAGAAGAAGGATTACACTGAATTTGAAACATTGAGAAGGCAACAAGAAACCACTCCATTATCTTTCCCATTAGATCATGGCAATTCACAAATAATGAACTCTGTAGAGAGCCATGACTGCCAACACCCTAAACAGACATGACATTAAAAAAAGAATTTAAAAAAATAAAGAAACAATTACATCCACATTGTTATTGACTAAGATCAGATTTGTCTGGTACAAGGCAACAGTAGTGAGTCTCCAAGTAAAGATAGGAGACACCATACTAAAATAATTTGGTCTATATTACTATCTGTTCTCTTTTTCTAGCTATGGGTTAAATAAAAGAATAGACTTGGCTTTCTAGCTTTTGGTGTCAGTCTAAGAGAAGAAAACTCTGAATATCAAATCATAGAGAAGTCAATGGGAAACTACTCCTATATCTTTCCCCAGAAATCATAGCAATTCACAGATAATAAGGAAATAGAATCTGTGGAGAAACTTGATCGTATACATGCTGAGGTGTATATAAAAAAAAAAAAGCAAAAGAAAAAATGAGATGAAGCCACGTTGTTGTGAATCTGCATCAACCACGTGGATAATAAACAAAGAAGTTTTGTAAATAAAAGGAAACTTTTCTTTGATTACCACTGACGGCCATAGAAAAAAAAAATCATGACCATCTCACCAAATTTATTCTGTTTTGGCAGTGTTTAATTACAAGAGAATCAGCAGAAAACAAGGCAAGGAAATGAAAAGCATTTTCATATTCATCATTAGAATATGGATATTTTTGGTTTATTTAAAAGATTAACCCCGCTACTCCTCTACCCCCAACACCAAATGGAAAAATCGTAAGATTTTATATTTTCTCCCTTCACGTGATAAATATGTAGCTAATTAACTTTGGTTAGTAAATAATAAAAATTTAAAAAAAAAAAAAAGAAAAAAAAAAGGAAGATGAATGGATTGAAGTGATATATACTCCATTATTTCACTGATGAAAACTAATTTAGATGACTTCCAAATAGATAAACGTGTCACAGAGTTGATTTTCAAAAATAAATGAAAAATTTATTTAGAAATTGCACGCTAAAATTCCAAGACACATTCTTTCAATGATAATCAATTAAAAACAACCTCAAAAGAACAAAGAAAAAAAACTGGGACAAAAAAAAAAAAAAAGAACGTTATGTTTCATGTTTCTTTTTCTGATTGATCATCAAAGTGTAAAACATCAGATCAAATAAGATAAGGGCAATAAGGAAAGAGATTAGCTCATTATCTGTGCACATGTCGGGAAGCTTTTCTCTCTCTCTCTCTCTCTCTATATATATATATATATATATATATATATATATATATATATATATATATATATATATATATATATATATATATATATATATATATATATATAGAGGAGGCACGGTGGAGTAACGGATATCGGCTTGGATTGAGGAATCGGAGAGCCGAGTTCAAATTCCAGTCGAATCCATTACATTCACTTACGTGCTAATACCCTTGGGAAAGGTATGAATCCTCTTCTTCTCCCTCCAGCTATGGATAAAATAGCAGGACAGACGGGGTTCTATAGCCTTGGATGGCAACTGGTCTAGGAGAAGGACAACTCTGAATTCAAAATCTGCGGAGGGTCGTTTGGGAACCTTGTGGCATTCGGTGCACCAGGTCTCTGTATTCGTCCCTCCAAAAAGTGTGGATGGTCCTGCACGAGGCCTTCACCACTATAATCAAATCTCATGTGCCGGTGTCGGGCTGTCAGTTTCCTGGAAACTGATCTGCTTCACCCTCATACGTCGAATCTCGACGGGAGAGTTGATCATATATATATATATATATATATATATATATATATATATATATATATACACACACACACACAAAACCTATTGTGTGTGTGTGTGTGTGTTTGAAGATATACAGAGTGTATCAAAAATACTTTTACAAACTTTGCGGGCATGTTCTTGACACCAAAACAAGGACAAAATCCACATAAACATATATCCACAAATTAAATTGACTGAATGTCACTAGTTTAGTTTTCAAGGCATTGAATGTGACGAGACAGTTTTATCCACCACTGAGCTGTTAGAGCTAGGTCAGGGGGAGAAACCTTGTGGGTGACAAATTATTTTCCACCCTACAATCACTTTCTCACAGACCAAACACTGCAAGCCTCTTGCTGCTCTATTGATATTTCTATGGAAAGTGTTAGGATGAAGTACATTCCTTAGTTTCACCATTTCTAACCTTTACCATTAAGACCTGCTATGCCATACACATTGTAGTGAACCATCATCACTCCCTTCGTATTCCATTGATGAGATATAAGTTCCACTTGAGCAGCATCTTCTAAGCATTGTGGAACCGACTCCCAAGAGGATGCTTCCCCAACGACTACAATCTTAACTTGCTCAAGTCTTGGTTTAACCATTAAATTCCCCATATATACCCATAAACTGTGCCTCTTACTCTAACATTCTATCTCTCCCTCTCTCTCATATATATATATATATATATATATATATATATATATATATATATATATATATATATATAATTTCCCTGAATGTGACAGACAAGGAAAACTTTAAGTTTTTTTTTATTAAGTTTAAAAAATTAAAAATTATTATTATATAATATAAATTATAAGTCATTAACTGAACGCGCCTCTGTGGTCAAATCGGTAAAAGCACGTCAAGCTAAATGACTGTTCCATATAGGATACAGGTTCGAATCCTGTCAGAGGATGAATATTTTCTGTGAAAATTTCTCAGACATTCAGGCCAGTAAATGTTGTTTAATACTGTTTATTATAAACAGAGCATTTACTTAAATATATGTATCTATAAAAAGAATGCTAAACATAAAAATGTCTTAAAATAATTGTCAGACTTTGTCCATTTCATAATGTGGGACGTCATATATATATATATATATATATATATATATAAAAAGACATTTTTATGTTTATACATTCTTTCTTTATCTGGTGACTAAACTGACATAATATTATTAGTAATATATTAATCCTTTTAAGAATGTGTTCCACAAAGTAGCAGCTCTTGGAAAGAAGCTGATCAAATGGAACTTCCTTCTTAACACTGAAATGCCAAGTGAATGAGGATGATTCATCCCAGTTTAAATGGCATGTGTTTACAAAACTTAGCTTTGTACAAGATGATAAATATGGTGCACTTATTGAAGAGTAAGGATATGCTAGACTAGCTTACATTGCTCCATGGCAAGGTATCCAATGGCAGGGAGACATGGTAAAATTTTAAGTTATTGCAAGCTTGACTTTTAAATTTCCAAAAGGAATAAGAGATATTTTTTAAATATTAGTAAATACTTAGTAAATGTTACATTATAAAAGATCAAAGTAGAGCATTACTATTTTAAAACAACAGTAATAACATGTGAATGCAAATCATTGTTGAGTATGTTCAATAACAATTTACAGGATTATCAAAGTTCCCACCATTAATTAACAGTTAAAATTATTGAAATGTTTTAGAATTTATCTGTTAAGATTCAAGAAGGCATGATATCAAACAAATGATTTACCAAACAGAGAATTACCAAACCTCAAACTAAAAACTACAGTGAAAATCAAAAGTTTTTAACAAACTGATTACTAATTCCTAAGACTACAAAAAAAAACAACACACAATTTTTCTTAGAAATGTTTTGTTAAAACTATTTTAGGACTATCTTTTTTATCCTCCAGGCCAAGTAAATTTCTTAAGTAGTTTTTAAAACAATCTTTAAAATTTTGCAGCATCTTGTAGAAAAGATTAAGAATCAGATTAGTGAATCAACATAACAAACAGACAAGTGTTTCCAGGTGTATTAAGGAAGATCTTCTCTTGTTTATCCTAAGGCAGTGTGTCTAGACTCACTAACCCCAGTAAAACTCAGACCAACTTTCTGGGAGTTATTTGTTCCAACTTCTCATGTTTGCCGTTGGCCAAAACAGATTTTTGTTAATTTATCAATAACCAACAAAAGAATAAAAATAACTGACCATGGAAGATATACATCTTTTAGAAACTGAAAATATTTCTTTATTTTAAATTATGGCAGATCACATCTGGAATTTCTGTCGTGATACCCAGTAGCTTGGCTTTGTCCTATTTTAATAAGATATGATAGTAGTTAAAGTGGTTTGTAAAGGTTGTTTCTGTTTCCATGCAGTTGATATACATACTGGTTGGTAAAAGGATGATGCTAGTACCTAAACGAGGAGGTTGGCAATAATGAACAAATATATGCAAAATGAAATGAAAAGATCTTTTTCTGTCTGAATTTCTGGGAGGAGGAGTTACCATTATTTACACTATTTACATGTGGGCTATTGATTTCATTTTGTCTGTTGTGCTTTTTCGAATTCATCAGGTGTACATTGGTACAAGTTACCCTGATGAAAGTCAGTGGGTATAATGGCTGAAACATTGTTATAGCAATAACAATGATGAGAACAATAGTTTGCATATAAAATAGTGTAAATAAAGAAAACATCTTTATTTCGTATGAATATGAAATTAGTTTTATTCACCTCCCTAAAAGTGAATATGAAACTTCAGTTTATTTCAGTCTATTTCACTAAAATGTGTACCCAACAAATGCAAAGAAGTAAATTCCCTTCTCGTTGTAAAACTCGAATCTGCTCTCTAGGACAATAAACTCCCTAAAGACCAGATTTGTGTCACTGGTATGTATTTTAGTTTACTGTATACTTTCTTTAAGATTAAAATTCAATGATGCACCCATTAATTATTGTTCCAATATAAGTTGTGCCTTAGCCCATAGGGTCCTTTTGTGTTTTTAAAGGCCATGTCTCTTCAGGTTGTCGGTGATCATGGCTTTCTAGAATTTTTCAGTATTTGTGAACAATTATTTTTGGCCTTTTCATCTTAAAATTTTTTATCTAACTGTAACCTTTAGAAACAAACCAATCTGGAAAAAAAAAAAAAAATCACCCAGCTCCTCAGCTTTTCTTTCTTCAACATCCATCGAATAGTGACTTTGATCCTCACTAGGTGTTCACCAAATTCGGCTATGTATCACATCTAAGCTACGTTTAGAAAATAATTTTGGGCATTGACATGGTTAGCAAGCTTGTCTTGCTAGATCAATTATGATTGAATAGTGACATTGATTCTCATTGGGTGCCTCATACATTCAGCCTTGTGCCACATCTAAGCTATGCTTAGAAAATTACCATTGTACTCATACCAATATGTGTAGTGTAGAATCTTTTCTCTTGAAATGCTCACCAGATATCTTAGCACTCTATGAAACTAACTGAAATTATTCTATCTTTACCATTGAATCCTCTATTTCAGGATATCTTCCCCTTATTGAAAGTATTTTAAGGTAAATATGCATGGCCTTGGTGCTGATATTTGGGAAAATCTCCCAATGGCAAGGGAATTGTCTCTTGAGACCTCACATGATATTCAATATATAACATCAATCGTCATCAGTCTCTTTGAATCCTTTTCTTTTATTCTCAATATTTCCTCAATTTCTTTCAGACTGAATAACCCTGTGCATCTTAGAGGCTTTTATTGCTTTGCTCAGAATGAAATGATTAAAAAAAAAAAAATAAATAAAATAAAGTTGATGTGACTTCTTGAAAGACATAGTGGAGTGGTTTCCCATTGCTCTGCCATTACAGTTTTGAATTCAGATTAGGCTAGATAGGTTGCTATCCAAGGCTATAAAGCACAGTCTACTCTACTATTTAACTTATAAATGGGGGGAGGATAGAAGAGATGGATTCATGCCTTTCTCCAGGGTATTAATAAGTCTTGGAAAATTTGATACACACAGGACAGATTGAAGGTAAAGTGGCCAGATGAAATCAACACACAACCTAACTGGTGAGCTTGAGTAAATGGATGGGGGAGTAGGGTTTGGGAGAGGTAGCAAAAAGACAAGTTATTAAGAGCTACCAAGGACAGGGAATTGTGGCAAGCCTTGATTCCCAATGTCCTGAAGGAACATGGCATGAAGAAGACACGTTATACTATCAAATGAATATTCCTTCAATAAACTTATAGCACTTATTCTTGAGAGCTTGCCTTTTTGCTGTAGCATACCTATGGATGATAATGGGTAGTCCCCATTCACATAAATACAGTAGTAAATACTGTATGTTGGTCGGCAATTGGAGATTCATTGTGGAATTCACTTGACTTACTTCTAACAGTTGACTACTTCTCTACATGCCGTTGGTGAATCTTATATGCGATGTTCATGTCCAAAGTATTATCGTTCATTACCCACCTTTGTTTGATTATTCTATTCAGTAACCTTCCCTAGGTTACAACATTTTGGCAAAAGGGATGAGATAAAATTACAACACTTTCCTTGTCAGTGTTTTACTGATTAAATTATGAAGGCCATTTAGTAGTAGTCATTCAGATTTAATCATAAAATTGTATTCTTTACTTTTCCAAACACCAGATGTTATCATCTTGTATGTTCATATGTTACACTAGTAGAATTAGATGCAATAGTATTACACTAGTAGAATTAGATGTAATATTATTCATATTCCTTAAGTAAAATATTGTCAGTTGTTATTAGATTTTTACAAGTATTTCTTGTATTATAAATTCAGTTGCTTTTTATCACAACACCCAGATTGTCATTCTGTGAAAAAATCTTGCCTGATGGGTATTCTTTCTCTTTTTAAGTAAGCACTGCTTACTTAGTGTTGTAACCTAGGGAAGGTTACTGAATAGAATAATCACACAAAGGTCGGTAATATACGGTAATACTTAAGACACGAACAACACATATAAGATTCACCAGCAGTGTGTTGAAGTAGTAGGCAGCTGCTATGAGTCAAATGAATTCCACAATGAATCTCTAACTGCAGACCACAGACCAACACATACAGTATTCACTACCGTATTTATAAGAATGGGGTATGCCCATTATCATCTGTAGGTATGCTACAACACTTAGAATGAAATATTATTGATGACAAATATTATTATAGAATTTAAATATGTGATTTGGAATACAAGGTAGTGAAAAAAAATAATTGGGTCAAGGGCAATGTATAACATTCATGCCTACAAAAAAAAAAAAAAAATGGGTGTTAAAAAGATGATTTTTTTCCCCTTGACACTGCTATTACTGTAAGCTCACTTCACTCCCTTGGCAATATTTATTGTTTTTAAAAAATGATGATTAGAATTTTAATAAAAACTAAAACATATGAAAGTGTAATTTTGAGAACTGAAAACAAAAATATTAAACACTATTAGATTCAATAAAAAACTTGTTTTAATTAATTATCTATAAAATGGTAAATAATAAATATTATATTGTAGTTTACATATTTTGATAATTTTGTAACTTTTTATAAATGTTATATAGGAATAAAGTGTCGCTGCCGACATTTGAGATTGAACATAGATCGCCAGTGAGAAAACACAGGCAATCCCATTATTGAATTAAGTGGACCACATGACCATAGAGGAAACGCATAAGTAAGAAGTCGTATGACATCTAAAGGATCGCCATTTCTATCCTATCCTCTATTACTATATTGACGGTGACAAAAGTTATCTCCCTTTGACTAACTCTTTAAAAAGCTAAAAATAGATATATAGATAGTCACGTGAACTGCCCAGGGGATCGTTAGGTGCAAAATCAAACATTCTCTTTGCTTTCTGGCAGTCAAACTAGTAAGATGTACTTTTTCAGGCTCGTGACAATCAACATAAGATAAGTACTAAAGATTACTTTTTTTCAGATATCAAATCTCTTACAAAAATACATACACACCTTGTATGAACAGTTCATATATATATATATATATATATTCAATTGCTGTTATATGAAGACTTATGTGGTTATTTTAAACCTTTTTTTTTATGTGTTAATGTTGTATTGCTATTCACTTTGTTAATGAATCCAATGGCACATTTTCTCGCACAACTATTTGGACTGCTATTCTCTACTCTATTCACTATACCATTTCTCTATTTGAATCACTATATGGATTACTTTCCGAGTGAGTATTATCGAACAAGTACTATTAGTGTGAGTGATATTTAAAAGCGTCTGACACCAACGGTGTTAGTCGTTGCATCTGCGATTACAAAGTCTCTACTATAACATGGAGCATTACAAAAGTGACGAGTATTTGTTGGCATTACAAAAGTGGCAATGAGTGTTCGTTGACATCACAAAAATAAATTTCTGAATGAAATGATTTCTTTTCAAATTTATTTCTTTATAAAATGATGAATAAATCTTTATAAAAAGTAAATAATAAATAGCACACATTGTACTTCATACACATACTTTTATAATCTTGTAAATAAATCTAGCAAAGGGAATTTACAATAAAAGTGGTGTCAAAGGAATACCTGTCCTTTTAGCACAATGCTTTTTTCTTTTTTTTGTTTTGCAGGTATGAAGGTTAAACATTGTTAGGTTACCTTTATGACATCAGATGCTGAGAAGGGCAACGTGACTGATGCTACTTTTTATCCTCAGTGGAACAGTAAGCTTTTTATATTAAAAGCACTTTTTCTTTCTTTAAATATTATCACTAAATATTAGGTTGGTGCAAAAATAATGACGTAATAATGTCGTTTTTTGACGTTAAAAAATACGTCAAAAAACGACATTATTACGTCATTATTTTTGCACCAACCTAATAGATCAGCTGTTGTTACAATAAGGGCCAAACATCAGAACATTTTCAGATTTCTATAACCAAGTCACATGGAAATATAAATTTTGATCAGAACAGGAAGCATGTAAAGAAAGGAGAGCTCCAACTGATAGGCAAAAATGTTAGGGGTGAAAAGAAAACTTGCATTAACAAGGAAAAAAACAAATGAAATTGTGGGAACATATTAAAGGAAAGGAAAGCCTCTAGCAGTTATCAGACAAGAAAAAATTAGCAGAGACAGGATAAAACTGTATGTTTAGTTACTACGGTACTGGGTTCATGGATTGAACAGTCTTGAGATTTCAGACTACACCTTTTAGAGATATAGGCAAAAATGCACCTTGTGAAACAGTAGCTGTAATCTGTTTTATCCTCAATAGCTAAACATCAGGATCTTTGATTCCTTGATTTGTTTTTTATGGCTTATCAACCCTTTGTAGGATATTTAAAGCTGAAACATTTTACATTGTAAGAATACTTCTTTTTTTTTTTACAAGTGAATATTGCATAAACAATTTTTTGAGAATAACAATGATTTTTTTTCTGATACAAGTCCTACTATTTAACACACAGGTGGGGGAGGTGATGGATTCCTAATTTTCCCAAGGATATTTGAGCATAAGTGAATGAAATAAATCCAACTGGAGTTTGAGCATAGCTCTCTGATTTCTCATTCTGTATATCACAGGTACAAACAAAAATGCAACAAATAAACAAAAAAAAAAAAACAGCAAAAGTAACCAGTCTTTGCCATCAGTGGAACAAAAAACTAAATCTGATGTATAGAAAAATACTACTCATTTAGTGTTTGTGCTGACAAAAAAGATCCCTTATTTTTAATGAATGAATGAAGGCCAACTGCAGTCAGGATTATAGAGCCATTGTGATCTCCACACTCCTTTTGTTAGCTGCTTTGCCAGGGCTACATACAGCTTTTGAATTCAGAGTTGCCTCTCTCCTAGACTGAATGCCAATCAAAGTGAAAGGGTCTAGTCTACCTTACTAGTTACCCATATTTGTCCATCTCCAAGACTGGTTGTCATGTAAGGCTATGCTTCATCTGTCCTGCTATTTACCCATAGCTGGGGGAAAAGAGTTTTTGCATGTAATTGAATGTAAAGAACTCAACTGGGGATTCATCTTGGCTCTTCACTTCCTTAAACTTAGCTGCTATCCATTACTTCACTGTGCATCCATTATTTTTAATTTGGGACTAACATTAAATGAGTGCATGGAATTACAAGCTGAGTCCCAAAGAGATTGTCATGGTGACAATTATTCTCCACTCACCACCACCCAGCTTACTGATACTACTACTAACACAACCTATAAAAACTGTAGTCTGATCAGAGAAGAGTCCTGTTAACAATCTAACAACGTTCTATGTTGAATAAAGTTAAACGCCTCCTTCTTAGCGCACAACAATTTATTCAACAGAAACTATGGAAAGATATCTGAAACCCCGTCATTTCGAGGTGGACCCTAATGTGAGTGAC
This sequence comes from Acanthosepion lycidas, assembly GCA_963932145.1. Taxonomy (NCBI): domain Eukaryota; kingdom Metazoa; phylum Mollusca; class Cephalopoda; order Sepiida; family Sepiidae; genus Acanthosepion; species Acanthosepion lycidas. The sequence continues at coordinate 20,390,010 of OZ010597.1, forward strand.
ACTGCAGATCAATGGTGCTATTGGTTTAAAACTTTTAGTAACTTTAGAGACAACATACTGACACTGAAGGTATAGCAGTTATCTCTATGGCAGTTGCAGAGCAGATGTTATCAATTAAGATCACACATATAAGAAAGTACAACTAATTATTCTTGATAACTTATGTGCCGGTGTAATAACCGAGCATGACATTCTCAGCCTACAATTCTAAAATGAAAATTTATTTTGGTGGAACCAGACACCCCACCTCCCTCGTATGCAGTTTAACTACAGTGAAACCTCTCTATCCTGTGCTTTTTCATAATCTCTCTCCCAATTGTAAGCCTGAAGTTATCAAATCAAGGAGATATTCTGAAGCTGATACTAAATTCATTAACTCTGAAGTAAAATGGATATTAGCTAAAGGGATTGTGGAACCTAGTTTATCTCTGTGGAGAGCACAAGTATTGGTTACTGGTGGTCAAAATCACAAGAAATACTTAGTGGTTGAATACTATGAAACCATTGATAGATTTATTATCCTAGATGCTTATACTCTACATAAATCAATGATTTAATAGAAAAGTTATCCAAGTACCAAGTGTTTAGTTTGATTGATCTGCACAGTGCCTACAACCAAATCCGAATAAAAGAACACAAGAAACATTTTACAGATTTTGAAGCAAATAGCAGACTTTCAGTTCTGCCAGGTGTCTTTCAGGGATTATGGTTTTTCAAACAGCTATTGACCAAATAATTAGGGATAACAACATTAAAGACACTTATGCTTATATTGGCAATATGCTGAACTCAATCTGAGGATAAAATTTTATGTAAATTTATGGAAGTTGCCAAACATCTTGATTTAACCTTCAATCAGGATAAAAGTATATTCTATCAAAATTCTATTAACCTTCTGGGTTACACCATTATGATGGTATGATAAAACCTGATTCAAAATGTTTGCAACCCATGAAAAACTTACCTGTTCCAACTATCAAAGCTTCCTTATGCTGAGCAATCTGTTTTTTCTCCTATTACTCTAAGTGGGTGTACTGTAGTGACAATAAGAGTAGAAACAGGAAGTTACCTCTTTTATAGCGTAAAACATAATGACATATTTCAGGCTTTGCACAATAATCTCTATGCATAACTTCCAGTTGAAGTTGATTAAATACAGTGTAACCCGGATATAAGAGAGATTTTCTCTGGTCCCAAATTAGAGCCATACTTACCTAAACAAAATAGACCAAACCCGGATATAAGAGACTTCTTCTCCGGTCCCAACAACACTCTTATATCCAGGTTACACTGTATAATCCTAAATAAATATATGTTGACCAATAAGAAATGAGTGTGCCTGAAATAATCAACAAGTTCTTCAGAGCCTCTTCCAACTTCACTAACAATATAAATAGACCCCTATCTAAAAGAAGAAAAAAGATTCCAACAGGAGACACAGAGAGAGACAAACACTTACAACTGTGAGTGAATACATCAAAGACATCTCTGCTTCAACAACCACTACCACTCCTCACACCTTTCTTGTCTTTTTCATCCCACCCTTTACTTCTCTCATACATTCAACCTCCTTTTCCTTATTCACAGGACGTACAGTGTAACCCGGATATAAGAGAGTTGTCGGGACCGGAGAATAAGTCTCTTATATCCGGGTTTGGTCTATTTTGTTTAGGTAAGTATGGCTCGAATTTGGGACCAGAGAAAATCTCTCTCATATCCGGGTTTCTCTTATATCTGGGTTTGGTCTATTTTTTTTAGGTAAGTATGGCTCTAATTTGGGACCAGAGAAAATCTCTCTTATATCTGGGTTTCTTTTATATCCGGGTTACACTGTATTACCAAATGAAACTAGCCTCATTTAAAAACACTTAAATACTTTTACAAAAATTGTATTCATTGAAGTGTAATAAAAAAAAAACATTTTATTTAATCTTCTTGCTTAAATACCAACCTTGTGCCATCTATAAACATTACAACTGTTTTTGTACAATACGAGACCACTTATTAATGGTTAAATAAATTATTATTCTTATACTCCAGATTTCTTTTTTTTTTTACAAGTGAATATTGCATAAACAATTTTTTGACAATAACAATGATTTTTTTTTTCTGATACAAGTCCTCCTATTTAACACATAGGTGTTTATCAGTTCTGCCAGGTTGCTTTCAGAGTTACAAATGGGGTTGTGGTTTTTCAAACAGTTACTGACTTTTCTTAAAATATTATTATTTATTATGATTTATTATTTTATAATTATTATTATTTTATATTTTATTTACTCATTCATACATCCCTTACTGTGGGCTAAATCTTAACAAGACCCAAACTGAACCCCACAAATAACCCACTACAATACCAATTTTCCCAGAAAATACATCCCAAGTAATAACTCAAAAATTTCCACTAGAACAACCTGCTGTTGAGGTTTTTAAAAAATATTAAGCAAGACCTTGTAAATGCTGTGGTCATTACCATTGAAAATAATATACCTTCTGTTGAAACTGACTCCTCAGAACAAGCCATCACCACAACGCTCAGCCAAAATGGCAGACCTATAGCCTTTTTTGCTTAGGACATTTACCATCAGCGAACGTAAACATTCATTTATTGAAAAAGAGGTGTACATTATTGTAGAATCTTTGCGTAAGTGGCAACATTATTTTCTGGGAAAGCATTTTCAAATAAGAACAGATCAAAAATCTGTATCACTTATGTTAGACAGAAGAAGAGCAGGAAAAATAAAAAAAATAAGAAGATTACAAGATGGCAACTCAAACTTCTTATTATTCTTTATCCTTTATCGTTCAGGGAAGCAAAACTACATTGCTGATACATCATCTAGATCACACTGTTCACTAAAAGACTTGGATCCCCTGAAATGACAGGTTAACAGTTCAAAATTCTACTGATGGCTTCAACCAGGTACCCAAGCAAGACAATCAGAATACTGACACTGACCAGATGCATCCAATAGTGGAAATACCTGAAGTTCAAGAGAAGCCTTTGCCGGAATGAAGTGAAGATATAACCCAGCTACCTTCTCCAGTCATACACCGTTTTACGCATATCAAATGAAAACTCCAGTACTTACAAGATTATTTTGAAAAAATCAAAACAGAAACAATTTAAACCTAATCTTAAGATTTTAAATCATTGAGTTTCCTTCTGATTTACATTCAAAGAAGAAAAATCTAAATAAAAAATTTGTTACCATAGACATCATTCTTTTGTTTTTTCTTGAGGCAAAATGAACAAATATTCACAATTCCAAAATATTTTATTAAAAATAAAGGATGGTGGATTGTGATCATGAACAAGAATACATACGTCGAAAAAATTCACCACTCAACAATACTGACACATGAAAAAATAAACAAACAGGAAATAATTTCTGAAACACAAAAATTTAACAAGGAGATTAGGAAACTAATTAAAAATGAAAACAAATCATGGTATAGACTAATAGAATATCACCATAAAATACCTAAACTTTATGACCTCATTAAAACCTACAAAACAGGTATCCCAATACACCCCATCATCTCAGAAATAGACTGCACCCTCGACAAACTGGTAAAAGCCATAACAAAAATTCTACCCCTTCTTTTTGGAACAATTAGCCCATCTTATAAAAAGAACTCTGATACCTTAGTTAAGTGAAATAAACATGGAAAGTCTAGTATAAAAACCCTTTTCACCAATGTCATGGTTGAACAATGCTTAAATCTCTTAAAAAAGCATCTAACACAATCAAAGATAAACATATCCCTACCAATAGCTAAAATAATAAAAATCTACTCTCTCATCACCAATCAATACTATTTCACATATAATAATAATGGAATGCATATAAGTCAATAAGCAATTTAAATATAACAAATAAAAAGGTGAAGAAGGTTTTTGCATGACAGAAAATTATAAAAATGTTCACCTACTTTAAAAAGAAAAAAAAGACAAAAAAACTAAAGTATCAATATGCAATTTTTTTTCCCAAGACATGAGGGCAATATGTATTTGTACATTATATTTTTTTTCTTTAGAGCTCACAGTTCAAATGTCCACAAAGAAAAGAAGTAAAGTTTGTATCTAAGTCCTGAGAAGAAAAAAAAAAACAAAAACAATTTTCAATTTTTTCCCCAGATGGCTGAAGAATAAAAGGTGTTCAAATTTCCATTCACAATATTCAACAACCCTGTGGAGATTCGTCTAATTTACTGGTGATGTTATTTTCTCTCTGTTGTCTCCTTCACTTTCATCTGGACTGACTTGAAGGTAGCCATTTTGTCTGTACTTTTCATTTGAACACAGGATATTTTCAATGCTGTTTTACAAGGAAAAACATGAGTAACCTTGTTCTTTCTAAAAATTCAGGCATCTATAGCTGGGTTCAAAATCTGATGTCAGCAGCATATGCCAATTTCAAGGAGTGAAAAACTTCTTCAAATCAATTTCCTCTCATAAAATATGTCTCACATGGAGAAACCATGAAATAAGTAGTGACATTTTTATTTAGTCCCAGATTAAATGTATTTGGAATATAAAAATTCCTTTTTATTACTACTCAATGATATAAATAATGAAATGGTTTTTAACTCAGAACTTATCTCAAGTTCTTAGTTTTTTAAAAATTTCTTCCATTTCAAAATAAACATTCTTCAAAATGACAGAAGATTTCCCTGTATACCCAGCTCTCATGAGGGCTCAATCCTTTCTGCCTAAAAATGCATGTATTTTCCTAGACAACCAAAAGGGCACCAGTGCAGTTAAAAAAAAAAAAAAAAAAAAAAAAAAAGCCAGTAACATTCAAATCTAACCAATCACAGGATGACATAATCAAATAGTAACAGCAAATAGCCATTACTAAAAATATTTTTTTTTTATGAAAAACAAAAACATTTATTCACATTTTAAAAAAGAAACTCTAATTTACACAAATTATTAAAAATAAAATATCGATCTGTTTTCAACGTATTTTATTAAATTGATTTCTTAAAAATCTTAATAACACCAAGCACTGTTCATAGTCAGTAAGGGAAAATGTTGTGGTGACTAATATTCTATGTTTACTGATACTACTCCTAACACAGTCAATAAAAACCGTAGTCTAATTGTAAAAGAGATCCGTTAACAACCTCGCAACGTTCTATGTTGGATAAAACTAAAATGCTTTCGTCTTAACTCACAACATAGATGTCATTCTTTCACAGCATATCTTCTCATAAGAATCCTATGTAATAATCAGTGTAATTTTTAAATGAAGCCTTTTCAGCTATTATTAATTTTTATGGGTATCTCTTCATATTGTTAAGTCTTATATCAAATAATAGATTATCATTCTATGATCATTAATTAATTCTTGTGGATTGAAAATAAAGGATAATCCTCTGTTGAGATTTGAACTTGAACTTCTGGGATTATCCTAATTGTCTGAATAAACAGCAAACTCTTGTATTTTTTTTCTGTTTCTGTCAATGATTTCCCAAATATTTCAGGGTCTGCCTATAAGCAACAGAAAAAGTGGAGTGTGCAGAAAACTTTCACTTTTCAGACAATCACTGATTTTTTATTCATGATGGCAAAACAAAAAGCCAGTTACAGGGTACTAAAAGTGTATAAGAAATGATTTATTTGATAGATTGATTTTTATTCATTATTTATTCATTAATATTTGATCTTTGAGTATTTTCTTTACGATATAATTTGTAAGTATATTCGGTCAAAACAGAACATTGTTTAACAAATGTGACTACTACATTTGGCATAAAGATTCTCAAGTAGAAAGTACATTTTATTTTAATGCCATATCCCTTAAAGATGTAAGCAATTGTGGTTCTCCATTCCTTTTCCTTATTGTCTCTGAATTGTCATGCATTCTTGAAAAAGTTAGTGGAGTGGTTTCCTATTTTCTTCTCCACAGTTTGGAATTCAGAGCAGCAGTCCTCCTAGAGAGCTCAGACTTTCATGTATAATTTTTTTTATAGATGTGTGTAATAAGTGTCCACATAATTTAGTTAGAAGATACAAGAAATCTGGGGTTTTCTTACCTTGAACTTTGTAGAGTGCTAAAAGATAAATTTACTATTATAGACTGAAAGTGGAAAAGGATTTTTTACAAGATACATTATTTTAGAAGATAAAAAAATTACTCCTCAGTAAATGACAAAGACCATTTATTTGGTGTTAAATACTGTATTTTTTAAAAGTTACATTATTTTAGAAGATAAAAAAAAATGAAATGTTGATTTGCAATGAAAGTTCCTCAGGTTTATTTACAACGAATCACAGTCATCTTAAACTTTTAGGTTCAAAGAAAATATCTTTTTTCCTTTCTTGTTTCTGTTGCAGACTTAATAACCAAATGACGTTTTCTTTAAATTAATAGAATCAAGAAGAAAAAAGATTTTGTTTAGACTGAATTTAATTTTTCTATTTAACAAAAATTTATCACACATATCTCACTTGAAAGTTTGCCAAAACACTACACACATAGGTGTGTATGTATGTGTATATATATATATATATATATAAGTGAACATTGAAGTCAACACTCAGAGGTGACAGGCTGTTTCATGCTAGATGCAATTGTCAGACCTGACGATTGTGTCTAGCATGAAAACATATATATATATATATAAATTGGAAAAATATTTTTGTGACATGTTTCAACCATAAAGACTTCATCAGGCTGGGTTTCTTTACATAAATAGATCCAGTCCAATGAAGTCCTAACAGAAGAAATGTGTCACAAAAACATTCTTTTCCAATTTGTCATATATCTTTTCTTTCAAAACTGTTCTTGATATGTAAAAACTTCTTGCTGTACAGAAATAATAATGGATTTCAATCTGTGGTTTACAGAAAAGCTACCAACCAGAATGACCTGATCAATTCTTATTCCCACCACTGTAAGATAAAAGATACAAGATAAAATTTGGAATAATTATAAGTTTCTGTTTAAGAGCACTAAGAATCTGCAGCCCCCCAATACTTACCGAAAAAAGAAATATACATAGAAAATACTTTCAAAAATCTGCAATATCCTTATTATTTCATCCACAATGTGAAGAGAAAGACATACAAAATATACAACTACAAAATGATAACATTATTAACAACAACAAACCAGATAAAAACTGACACATGATACTACATAATAACTCCATAAAATTCATTATTCAAAACAATTTATTCAATCTAAACAATATCAAAATAATTACAACCACATCCAAAACTATTATGGATATGATCAGAACCAAAAATACCTACAAAAATGCTAATTCTGAAGCAGGTATATATAAAATAAATTGCTAGAACTGTTCCTCACAATATATTGGGGAAACTTGCAGAAATTAAATGAATATAAAAGGAATCTTACACATAACAATTTATCATAGAAATAAGTTCAACCGCAAATTTGATCTAAAGAATGCTACATTTATTAAAAGAGAAAGTAACTTACTACTTAGAAAGAAAAATCTCAAAAGTGTTGCTATCGAATCTGATCAAAATTTAAATCTGTGTTCTGGATTTTTTCCAATATCTCAATTCCTGAAAGAATTTTTAAAAATTAAAAGAAAACTGCTAAATTCAAAACCTCATTTTATTTGAAACATAAATGAATGCAAAATTAAAATAATTTAATTACTAATTTGCATTAAAAAAATTCAAGAACATCACTTACTTTTATTTATTAGACATTGATTTACATCACTGTGTCTTCTACATAGCTTGCCTGACTTTTCAAACAACTTGATGAATATTTATGAGTGTTCTTATGTTAAAAGTTTGAAAAACCAATAACACTTTTGCTCTTGTATATAAATACCTGTTATAAAATAAAATCCTTGCCTTTGCCTTGATGTTGGATTTAGATCACCCCCACTGATAAGGGAGGTGGGATTGTGATCATGAACAAGAATACATACATCGAAAAAATTCACCACTCAACAATACTGACACATGAAAAATAAACAAACAGGAAATAATTTCTGAAACACAAAAATTCACCAAGGAGATTAGGAAACTAATTAAAAATGAAAACAAATCATGGTATAGACTAATAGAATATCACCATAAAATACCTAAACTTTATGACCTCACTAAAACCTACAAAACAGGTATCCCAATACACCCTATCATCTCAGGAATAGACTGCACCCTCGACAAACTGGTAAAAGCCATAACAAAAATTCTACCCCTTCTTCTTGGAACAATTAGCCCATCTTATAAAAAGAACTCTGATACCTTAGTTAAGTGAAATAAACATGGAAAGTCTAGTATAAAAACCCTTTTCACCAATGTCATGGTTGAACAATGCTTAAATCTCTTAAAAAAGCATCTAACACAATCAAAGATAAACATATCCCTACCAATAGCTAAAATAATAAAAATCTACTCTCTCATCACCAATCAATACTATTTCACATATGATAATGATTTTTACTAACAAAAATTTGGATTACCAATTCTATTGCCTCGTAGTTGAGTGATAGCAATTATTTTCTTAAAATATCTCAAATCTAGTCACTTCCAAAATATTTTACCCAAACAACATACCCTCCGATATATTGATGATGCTCTATTAATATATCCTCGTGATACTGTATTACCTGACCTTGTAGATAAACTAAACAAAGTCAAACATACAACAGAATTTACATATGAAATGGAAGAATCCAATTCTTTACCATTCCTAGATATTAGGTTGGTGCAAAAATAATGTCGTTTTCTCACATAGTAACATATGTGAGAAAACGACATTGTTTTTGCACCAACCTAATATCATGCTATACCACATTACCAATATCTTAAAACTTGGTGTCCACCAGAAACCAACCAACAAAAATGATCTAATAAATTTATGTTCTCAGCATAACAACAAAATAAAATCTGGTATAATCAACAGATTCTACTTAAGTGCATTCAGAATTTGCAGCCCTCAATATTTACAGGAAGAGAAGAAATACGTTGAAAACACTTTCAAGCTTCTTCAGTACTCTATTTTATATTTAATGTGAAACAAAAGTCTCATAAAATATTCCAAAATAGAAAAACAGTCACTCCCGACAAACTCAATGAATCACAAAAATATATTGTCCTACCAACTAACTATATCACGTCTACAATTGTAAAGAATCTATATAAAATCAACATAAAATTTGTTACTACTACATCTAAAATAATAAAAGACTTAGTCAATACTAAACAAGACAATAAGCTCAAACTTGAAGGAGGTATTTACTCAACTGCCACTAATAATTGTCACAAAAAATAAATTGGAGAAAACTCAAGGAATCTAAATAAAAGATTATAAGAATACAAAAGAGACATTAAATGTATTAGTTGCTTACCATAACCACAACTTTGACATAAAAATATAACTCTGATCAAAGGAGAAAACAATTCACTAAAATGAAAATGTTTAGAGAGTGCCTTGATTGCAAAGTCATCCACAGCAAATTTACACCCATTCCTGGCATGACCTTCTATTATCACAGTGTGGATGGGATTTCTAATAACAAAAGTGATGGAAACAAAAAGTAAATGAGTCTAAATGATATTGACTAGATTATATGCACCCTCCCACAATATATATATATATATATATTTAAAGATATAGTTTGTGGTACACGGGCTAGCTAAGTGGATTCGAATCTCACTAAATAAAGCTAAATCGAGATTAATAAATTAAATAAAATTATTACTAAAAAGAGATGCACAATATGTATTGTGTGGGTGGGGGTAAATATTGCTTAGATGGAAATTAATTGGAAGCCCAGTATGAAGTCCTTCTGTTTACACAGGGAGGGCTTCAATGATAAAATATAAATAGCCTCCAACACTTTCAAGTGGTAATTCAAGTGGGACTTGCTAAGAATGGTAAATGAGTCCACACTGAAATTAGTAGCACAATTATGGCTACTTATTAGGTGCTCTGCAATGGAAGACCCATATGTATTGGTCAGAATGTCATTATATATATATATATATATATATATATATATATATATATATATATGAATCCAATGCTGCAATTTAAACAAAAATATTGTCTAGCCATTTTCAAGAATAATCTTGACAAAAATTTTAGATTTTGGTTATCATTAGCCAAATCAAAACAGTTTCATGGTCATAGAAACATTATACTATATAAATATTTTTCAACTCATGGGACTAGTGGCTAGATTAAAGTGATGAATTGGTATTTTTTTTATCTTGTGATGAAGTATGAATACCACTTAATATCTTTTCAACAAAACATAAGAAAAGCAAAAGCAAGACTGGTTGAAATATTGATTTCATAGGTATAATATAAGAAAAGTTTGATTGTGGAAAGGTACACCTTTGCTTGAGTCCATGTGGCTACATTTAAAACAAAAAGTATTACTTACATAGGCTGAAGTTGCAGATGAAGGAAAAGAAAGATAGAGAAAGTTTTTCTGACAGCATCAGTTTATGTACATGTCAGTTGGTAACTGCTGCTGCTTTTAGAACCATATTTTTCTTTTACCAATAGTCTGTGTCAAGGGGCCTAACTCATGACAATGAATGGTATTATATGAAAAAAGAAAATTCAGATTTGGGACCAAAACATCAAATTGTCTGCCAAAATATTTGTGCTGAGACATTATCAGACATTCCAACTAGAAAAACATCCCAAAGATATTTCAGAGTTTGCCAACAAATGGTTCATGTTTTAGAGCAGCCATGACAAAATCCAGACTTTAACATAAAAGAGAATTTGTGGACAGTGTTAAAGACAACAGGGATGACGAGGAAGCCTTCTCCCCTCAAGAACCTTAAGAATTTAGCCAAAGTGGAGTGGATCAAAATTCCTATTAAGAGTTGATAGAATCTGATAATGAAAAATTGGTTGCAGGCTATGATCGCTAATTAAGCTTTTGAATTAATTATTAAGATGTTAGTATAAATAATTTTAAAGACCTTCTGTTGCAATCCAATCAGAAATAAAACTTTAATGAAAAAAATTTTTTTTTTACATATTTATCAAGTCTTGGTTCTGTCAATATTCTATCTTAATCTGTCAATTTGGGTGAAGAACTGTAGTAGTTATTGAGTGAAATGTACCTTAAATTTTAATCCATGTGATACTTTTGTATCCCTTTTTTAAAGATCATTATATATATATATATATATATATATATATATATATATATATAAAAAGGGAAGAGGTTATAGTAGTTCCAACGAGAGAAAAGTGTGTATATTAAAAAGAAGAGATGGTTGTAATGTGGATTTTTAAAAAAAAAAATATTATGCTTTATTTTCCATAGTTTTGAAACACGAGTTTCTGGTCTTGTGACCTTCATCAGGCAAAGGGTGGAGATTTCCACATATTATTAAAAATAATTAATTTTTTTTCTTATGTTTTTCGATGTTAAATATTCTCGATATGAGACATTCTCTTTTTTGTGTGTTAGTGACCTAAATGTCTTTCTTGATTTTATATATATATATATATATATATATATAAGTCAACTCAGAGTTTCATTTAGCAACATCAATCAAATGGAATATGGAATTCATCTATCTTAACTTACTCAGTTTATTTTAAGCATTAACTTTTATTCTTCTTATATATATTATATATATATTCATATACTGAAATAATTAGTAAATACTAATATATCTATAACAGATCCTAGCAAAAAAAAATTAGGTTAATCATACACTAAATCTAGTATATCCAACTTAATTATTCACAATGATTCTTCCCCACTGCCAGTTAGTGATTTGCAAAAAGTCAACATAGCTTACAAATTCAAGTGACCTTTGGGAGATTGTATCTCCAATGGATTAAATAATACTTATGTTGGTCACACCACAAACTTGCTTTCATGATGATTGACTCTACATTTAAATGATAACTCTAACATTTTTAGGCATTTAAAACAACATGCCTGGCCGCATACACAATTCCGGAAAATCCTCGTTGAAAACACAACTATACTTAAACATGAAAACAATAAACAAAAGCTAAAAATTCTTGAAGCTATATACATAAATCAGTTGAAACCTCACCTGAACAAAATAGACTATGAAATCTCCACAAATATTCTTAAATGCCTATAATTGGTAATAGAAGCCATTGGTTTATACCAACGGCTTCTCATACTTAATAATCTCATTTTCACTCTTGCGTGGTCATGTGTGATGTCACGAGCTGCAATGTGATTTCTGCTTCCATATCTTGTATACTCGAGTTAGTCGTTGCTTTGAAATTTTTCATGCAACAAACACAGACTATCATTATTGTTCTGTGTATTGGTTGATATGTTGAAAAGTAATTGTCATCTTTGATAATGGCTTATGTAAGCCGAAAGCTTAGATTCGATTTAAACATGTATCAATATGGTGATTTCCTTTCGTCTTTCAATGATAATGTTATTAAGCTTAACAGACAATATGAAAAGAAATTACTTAAAATAAATAGACAAAACTTGTCTATATTATTTAATGAAACAAGCATCAATGAAAAATTGCTGCCTATATATATATATATATATATATATATATATATGTGTGTGTGTGTGTGTGTATCTGCAATAATTTCAGAAGAGTGAGAAGTAGAAGTGAAAATTGGTAGCCTCAGCTATTAATAGATTTCAAATTTGGTTTACATACACATTATTTATAAGAAATATAATACCTTACATTAGTTGCACGACTGAGTTTCCTGGCGAAGCAAGTGTCAAGTGCTGGAATTATTATTTTTGTGTTGATTCATAATATTATTAATTACTCTTTTGATTTTTCAGAAAAAAATAGAGTTACCGCCCTTGATTTCCTAACTTCCCTTCTTGTTTTCATACTTTTTTAACATCAGTGTCTCTCTAAATTAGAATATATACTTCTTATTTCCAGCATTATTTTCAAACTTAAATGTTAATCCGGGCCTAAATTCAAAATTAAACTATAATTCACTTAAATATTTTGACAACTATAATATTCCACACCAATAATCCACGTATCTCAGAGGATTAGAACTTTTTGAAAAAATGGTGTCAACCCAAAATAAAAATAATAATTCATGCACTTGAAAATTGCTTTGGCATCAAACTCAGAATTGGGCAATTAATGTAAGGTATTATGTATATTTCTTAATGTATATATTAAATAGCTCTGTCATTTAACATTGAGCACTGTTTTTTTTTCTTACACTAGAGTATTTATATGTATTTGTATATGATTGCTCATGTGTTACCTACCTATATTTACCCATTTGGATGGATGGATATATATATCTGTTAATATTTCTGAGATGAGGCATTATGTACACTATTTACATTATTTGAACTATTGTCCTCATCTTTGTTGCCATACTTATCACAGCATTTCAGACATTGCACCAGCCTTCTTCAGGTGGTTGGAATGTCGAACTGAACCCTTTATTTTGCTCGCTGTTCTAGTTCCATGTGCCATGTCTAATGGATGTCAGTTATCAGTTATCTCCTGTTAATTCCTCTTTCCAAGTTCTCCACCGCCTTAACCAGGTATTGAACTCACACTCTTTGGGTCCTGTCACTGGATCTATTTACATTATCCACAAGGACACATGGCACAGTGGATAATGTAAATAGTGTCCTCAAGGACACGTGGCACAGTGGATTAAGGTGTTAGTTGGATCCAGTGACAGGACCCAAAAACCACCAGTTTATCAGGGTCTGATGATGGATTGTCTTCTTTATACTTATGTTATATTTTATTAACATACGTCTTGCTTGATTTAGTATACGGTTTGTCTGCTGCAAAAATTGGTAGTGTGGAAAGTTAACATCTTGATTATATCATTATTTTCTCTTCTTGGTACACATGCTATCCATTTTTGTTGTTACTACTGTTGGAAGTCTTCAAGTGATCTTTGTTTATGACGTTGTAGCATCACCTTTTCAGGTTTGATGAAGGATTGTAATCTGATATATCCTTTAGTATTTTTTATTGCTAATCTATAAGATCTTTCAGATTTAGAGGATTAATTTGTTTGAATCTATTTTTAATGATTGATCTGAGAAAGTGATTGTATACAGACGTTATTTTAAAAACGACTAAATAAATTGAATGCTGTGCCTGACAACCATATGAAAGGTTACATATGATGACGATATTTAAAAACATGACTTGTTTTCATGTCAATGTGCCAAAATCTCATCATTTTACAGTTGAGGCAGTAAGAGTTGACCTTAAGTTCTATGATAATTGTTTCTTCTCTTACAATTCTTGTTTTCCAGTCAAAATTGATTTTCAAAAACTTAAGTGAAATGTCAATTGTTACCTTCTGTTTTCTTGATTCCTGTTCTTTTATTGGTGTTTCTCCTTAAAAGTGTTTTTTTTCTCATTCCCTAACACTCGGTAACCTCTGTGTCGTGCAAGACAATTTTTCTCGCCAGTATCTACCTTACATGTTTATAAGTCTACCACTCATCTTTGCTTTGAATATTGCTGCCACATTTTGTCTGGTGCTCCTGCTATATATTTAGAAATTCTTGATGAAATCCAAAGAAGAATCTGCAATGTTATTGGTCTTAATCTGGCATCTTGGCTTTAGTCACTTTCGCACCACCGTAACATAGCTTCCTAGTGTCTTTTCTATAAATATTTTCATGGCAATTATTCTGGTGAGCTTTTCTCTTTGGTACCCTGATTTGATGAATTTAAGCATAGTAATAGATTGGCAGGTAGGTCTCATCATTTTACATTTGAGATGGCTGGATGTAACCATAAGTTCTATGCTGACAGTTTCTTTTCTCACATTCATCTCTTGTGGATATCTTTTCTTGCTTCTTGCTTTTCAGTCAACTTTGATCTTCAAAAATTTAAATGCAATATCAATTATTATCTTCTTAATTCTTGAACTTTTATTGTTATTGCTCATTAATTATTTTTTTCTCATGTTATATGATATGCTTTCCAGGTGATTCTATTTTGGGAGGAGTGAAACCAATTAGTGTACTGCTGCCTATAATTCTTTGTTATTCTAATTAATATATCTATATATAGATATATGTTTGATTTTGTTAATTTGCTTAGATGTTCAGTTCCCCCTTGTGTTTGTGCATGTATATGTGTATAATATCTTCCTTGAATAAACATTCTGTTCAATGGTTAGATTCAATCATCATGTTTTTCAGTTGCATTCCAGGTAAACTGAGCCATTCATTTTGCCATCATTGTTTTTTTTTTTGTTTTTTTTTACTGTGTAGGGAATGAACTGGCATCCATGTCCATGCTCTGACTGAAGATTAAATATTTAACAAGACCTGATCAACCAGAAACAGGAGGCAACAATCTAAATATGCTTATTTCCTCATGGTTAGTAATTAGCTAAAATATAGAGTTAGCTCAGTTATTCATGAGTTTATCACGCCAAACATCACAGTCCTGCACCAAGGTCAGAAGGTCATTTGGGAGGCATTCTGTATCATATATCTGGTCAATATAGGTGGTTGCTGGGCGACCAATCCATCTTGATCCATGGCTAGGTATTCAGAAAAGTAGATCACTTGTGAGGTCTTGTTTTACATGCAAGTGCATTGTAGAAATATTGTAGAAATAACACGGATAGGCCCAGAGAGCTGTGGTTTAGTTGGATGTTATCTACAGAGATGTTAAGTATACCTCTTTGTATCTGATTGGTTTGGTTTGGTTTATTTTATGGCATATCAAGCTCAATGGGTTATTTCATGCTGAAAAGATTAGTAGCATAGGTTCGTATGAATAAAATATGTATTTGTAAGAAATCAGTTTGTAGATCAGGTTTCATTGACATATTTTTGTAAAGAGGGATCTTGTTGAGAATCAAATGTATTGCTGGTAATTTTTTTTTAAAAAATGTATTGCTGTAATTTTTATTATAAAAATCTATTTTTATACTTTCATAGTGTTTTGACACTAATTTTGTGGGTTAATGATTAGGTTGGTGCAAAAATAATGTCGTTTTTTGACGTAAAAAAATATGCCAAAAACGACATTATTTTTGCAACAACCTAATATTTGTGCATAACTGGGACCCTAACAGGTACTACCACCTTGAGTCAGGTTGGACCTGGGAACAACAGCAATTAAGAGGTGGACCCATGCTCCTCAAAACCTACCAATCAGAGGCCTTCTCAGCACCTGAGTTGAAGGTAACACCTTCAACTTTCAAATGTTTTTAGTTTTTTTTTTTTAACCAAAATGACACATTGGCAGTAATCCTGTTCCAAGACAGAGACCAGTATGGCTTCTGATAGGCAGCACAAAAGCATTTTTTCACCAGTGAAGAAAGCTTACTAAATATATCAGGGAGAAAGATTCTAAATGAAAGGAAACTGTGGTGAGCCATGACTGCCTATTTCCTGAAGCAAAATAACCTTTAACAGACTGTATTATTTACTACTTTCCTTTCCACTGCACTGTTTTTCAAGGCTCCTCAACTGCACTATTTAATTTCAGTCATGGTCATTTTCTGTTGCCATAGCAGGATATGACAACACAACTGTGAAATTCAAACATGCTATCATTCATTCATTCACCTGAGTCACTTGCAGTGACAGGATAAAATTTTTGCTTTGCAAACAAAATCACCTCCAGGATGTTAAAGGTTAAAAATGTTTGTACATAGAAACAAGATGAAATATAGTATGTATCTTTAGAGGTTAGGTTGGTTACTCCATTATACGCTTCTGTACAAATAGATGACTTTTGACAAACAGCCTTAAGTCTTATTATCCTCATATAGAAGTTTCAATAGTATATGACTCATATGTAATGTGGGTTTCTTATTAAAAGATTTAATATTTCAAGATCATTGCCAAAGAGCTTGTGTAATCTTAACAGTATGCACAAATTGAATATTATATGGTCTTTGTTCTGACATTGTACACATACCCAAGGGGACAAATTTTCAGTGGCTTTTTTATATTTTATCAAATTCTGTAAAGTTGCACTAGAGTCAAGTTCAATAGGGTGTACCTTCTCTGCTGATTGTTCCAAGCCTGTTCCCTTGGATGTGGCAAATGCCTTTCATTGTTCTTGAACTTCAACCTCTTTCCGCCTCTCCTCCTTGATGTTTATGTCCTCTTGATCTCATCTCATCATCTTTTGTATCCGAGTCACTTCCATTATTGTCTTCTGTTACATTATCCTGAAGAACTCATCCTTTCTTCTTCATCAACATCTACCTCTCCAATTCTAGGTCTTAATTGGTCAGAATGAGACATTAGGCTTTTTCTTTTCTTTGATATAATGGCCATGTTATGTCCCCTTTGCATGATGAAATTAGCTCTCACAGAACTTGCTACTTTGTCTTTTTTATCCATCTTTTAATTTGTTGAGTAAGACATTGTTAATGGAGATGTTGTCTTCCCATTAGTGCAGATAGGCTTTGCAATCTGCATGTGGAATCATCCTATTACCTAACCGTAACCTTGGTAAGTAACTGTCTATAGCATAGGTACCTCCACAAAAAACACAATACCTTACATTTAAAATGAATTCTTAATAATGAAAAATATTTCTTGAAGCTTTAATTTTAGTTTTAATTTTAAGCTGATAGATTAAAACAAAATTCTATGCTGCATTTCAAAACTAATTTAAATTGATTGGAAGGAGTTTTAATTTTTGACTTTAGCGCCATTTTTAGCAAACTGCTATAAAAATGTAAATCTCTTTATTAAAAAATCTTCCAAAAATAGAATATACTTTTCTTAAACTTTATTTGAGAAATATTAGCTGATTTAAAGTATAATTAATCTGATTTGAAACAGCTGTTATTTACTTTATGTTTAAAATATTGCAGAAATGCATGTTGTTTTATGACAGTAGCTTGTTTATTTATGTTAACAACTCCATAAGATCAAGATGACAGAGTTCTATCTAATGCTGTTCTATGGGGTTTTAACCATAAAAAATAATTTAGAAATATAATGTGAACACCTTTTAAGTACTCAGTAATCTTAAAAATTTAAGAAAATATTCTCTGTAATCTAATGTTTTATTGAATTTTAGAGAATTTTGGCTCTAAATTTACTGTAGTTATTGCTTTTATTTTCTGATAATGTTGTGTATGGCAACTGTACCTACAAAATTCGGCATGTTTTTACACATACAGAAACAATACAAAATTCTTTTAATTATGTCCTTCTCCTTGACTTCTTGTCGTCCAGGGCAAGACAGCTGATTCTACCCTGCTATTAGATAGCTGGGGAGAAGAGATAAATTTATGCCTTTCTCAAGGGCATTTGTGTGAAAGTGGATTGCAACAAACACAGTTGGGATTTGAAGTTGGCTTATTGATCACTCTTTCCATGCAAATGACCATGATACTATCCGTGTATACAATGATAAATTCTTGTTTATTTTTCAATTAGGAACATCTTTTATTTTCATTTAATATATGAGGGGGTGTTGACACACTTTTCAAAACCAGTATTTCAAAATTCAAGCATCAGAATGCTGATTTAAGGAAGTAGGAGGAGGATGATGATGATGATGATAATTTTTCAGCACCCCCTTTCTTTTGGGAGGTGGAAGAGAAAAATAGCAAAATGAATAAATTGGTAACATGAAAGTCCATTTGTAAAAACAAACTCTTGAAGACTTAAAGAAAAGTTTATGAATAAGTTCGCTGCAATCAATTAACCACATGAAAGTTCACCATTACAATTAATTATTAAACAATTTTTTAATAGGTTCTAATTTTATTGATTAATTTTAGTTGCATTAAAAATTACCAAAGGCTAACTAAAGCCATAACTGAACTGTACACAGTGGTGAAGCACCTAAAAAAAGGATGAAAAGCTCATGTTAGTCCTGTTGAGTGAGTTCGAAGACTTGTTCTAAATTACGACAAAGATAATTGTATCCCTGACTACTTGAGGGGGATAGCCCATAATATCAGTTATTAGAAACCCAAGTTATAATTATTAAAATTATCAGTTACTTTACCCTATTTTAAAAATGTTACAGATACATTGGTCATTAAAACTGGAACCCATTAAAAAAGTTTAATTTTTATACTTTTATAGTGAACTTTCCTATCAGTTATTTGAGGGGAGTGGACTTACCAGACATGAAAAAAAAAAAAAAATAAATAAATAAAAAAGCAATCATGGTCCTTCCCAGCTTCCTTTTCTTTAAATATTTAAAAACTGCATCTTGTCTGGATTATTTTTCAAAAAG
The DNA here is from genome assembly GCA_963932145.1 of Acanthosepion lycidas. Taxonomy (NCBI): domain Eukaryota; kingdom Metazoa; phylum Mollusca; class Cephalopoda; order Sepiida; family Sepiidae; genus Acanthosepion; species Acanthosepion lycidas. The sequence continues at coordinate 20,409,190 of OZ010597.1, forward strand.
ACAGTGGGGTGGTCTCCTGTATCTGGAGACTGGTCCTACCAAAACTAGAAATCACAGCATTCATTGATATTTTACCCATAACTGGGGAATTGATGATCAGTATTGTTAGTGAATTATGAAATAGAATTACTTTTGCTTTGAAAACAAAGTGTAATATCTGTTCAATATTTTATGTTATTAATGCATTGCATGGAAAGATGGATTCATGCCTTTACCAAGGATATTTGTATGAAAGTGAATTTGTTGATTCTACTTTCCACAATGTTGGTTACACTACCTGAAGAATATTAGTTAGCAATTACACATATCACAATGAATGGCTATCCCCTCATGGAGGCACTATGCCTTGAACACCTATTGGGACATCAGCTCAACCCAGACTACAAGTAGAATTCAGACATATGATCTATCGCTAAAGATGCTGAAGAAATGGGCGGTTCCCTGTACCACTCCAGTAAATACCTGACACCTCCTGCTGTCCTCTACCTTTACAGCCACTCAAGGCCGGAAATGGAGTACAACTGCCATATATGAGCAGGAGCTGCCAAGTTTTCACTTTCCAGTCTCTACTTCAAAAGTGTCTTCATGTTCTTGTAGATAACAAATTATTAGGTCGGTGCCAAAATAATGTCGTTTTCTCACATAGTAACATATGTGGGGAAAACGACATTATTTATGCACCAACCTAATATTTTCTACCTGTCAATCACTTTCCCCACAGATGAAATGTGGCAAGCCTCTTGCAACTCTTTTGCTATTTCCGTGGAAAGTGTTCAGATGAACTGCATCTCTTAATTCCACCAATTCTAACCTTCACAGCTAAGACCCGTCATGCCACACACATTGTACTGAACCACCCTTAGTCACTTAGTATTCCATTGGTGAGATGTAAATTACACTTGAACAGCTTTTTTCCACAAACAATTAATTTATGGAACTAACTCCCAAGAAGATGCTTCCCCAATTACTACAATCTTCATCTGTTCAAATCTAGGGTTAATCATTATCTTATATTTTCCCATAAACTGTACTACATTTTATTTTATCAGTTCACTCCAAGCAAGGTGATGACACTACTGAGATACAAGGGGTTACTAGGAGTAAAAGTGAATGAAAAGACTTTAGAAGGAACTGGAAGCCCAATCCTAAACATGAAACAAGGGATAAACCTCTACTCCTGCTCAAAAACTGGGGAGAAGTATGAAATGGACAGTAGGCATACATTTCTAATCTTTACTCCTACTAAGTAACCCTCTAGCTTGAGTGGCTTTTGGACCTTGCACAGGATGAACATTATCATAAAAAATATTAACATCTCCCTGTGTTTTTTCTTTCCTGTGTATTTTGCTATATTTTGAAAGCTCATTACTCTGGTTGGTAAATGCCTGTTGTCATCTCTTGCTTGTTGTGAGAGGAGGAAAGATATTCTGGAGGAGAAATTCAAATGTGAGGGTCATTTTGATTCATTCATGATGTATCAGACCATAACCCTCATCATAGCTAGAGGGGCATCATTTTCTGGGGGTGAAGAGTAATCATTATTTACATTATTCATACTCTCACTATTGTCCTCAGTTTTGTTGCTATTATCACACTTTTTAAACTGTTTTGCCTTCTAGCCTTCATTAGGTGTTTGTTGATCCAAGTTACCTGCAGGAAATTTTGAACTGAACCCCTTTATTTAATTGATGAGGTTACATTGTTCTCATTTCCCTCTCTATGATTACCCATGTCCTGAAGTGACATAAAATAACAAGACACTATTTATATATCTTTGGTTAAATTGAAAGGATAAGAAATATCTCAAGTCTTTTGGTAACTTTCTCCTGGTGTTTAATAAATTATTTGATTTCAAGTAGAAACTTGTAAAGAAACTTGCCAAAATTGTGTGTAATATTCCGAACAATCAAGAGTGTGAGACTCACCTTTGCAATGAGGTTTCCAACTAGTGTCCAAGTTGGCTGACAAAAATAAACAGGGTTGTAGCTCAATACATTTCCATCTCTTGAATAGTCACAGTAAGCTGGATATTTGTTGAGCACAATATCCACACCAGAATCATCAGCCAATCAGAACTTACAGAATAGACTTGCCCGGCTAACAGAATGGAATCTCCCAGGCTGTTATATAAATCACCAACCAATTTGCCCAGCAGATAACTTAGAACAGTGCCATATCCTGTTCATTACTGTTAAACTCTCTGCCTTGAGCAGAGAGGAACCTGGTCAAGTCTTTGCCGAAGGGCAAAGTTTCATCCGGGGGGGAGGTAGACAGACCGGGACCTGCTTACGCGGATTCTACGGGAATAATTTTGGCTGAGCCTACAGACTCAGAGGACCCACGGTAAACTAGGCCTTGTGCTACATACATCCCTCGGGGGGAGGGGTCTATTAAATATTAACTTGGTCAGTCAGATTCAACTTCTATTACAGTTGAGTACTGTCTGTTGCTATTGCCAAATTTGAAAACTTTTGACTAGAGTTGGTCATTTTCAAGGAAAGAAGGTCACAGCTGGAGATAGCTAGTGGCTATTTATGGTCCATCATTTAAAATGAATGCCTCCTCATATACTAAGGTTGTTTGAGTTATATCATGCATATTAACCCCGTGTAAGCTGAAGTAACCATCCTAGACCACACTGACTACCATCATGTGCTACGAAATGGTCACAAAGTCAAACTATGAGTTATTTAAGTAAGATTACTCTATGTCAAGTCATATGATCTTGAGATTTTATCCTGAAAATCTCTTGCAGTGTTAATTCTTCTTTCCACATTGAATATTCTTTTCCAATAAATATAGTTAAGTTTCAAACAATAAATAAAATATATGTAACTGTGTGCACATATTTACCAGTGAGTGTTAAGAAACAATTTATCCAATCTTAACAATATCAAAATTATTCCAATCATATCCCAAACTATCATAGATGTGACCAGAAAGCAAAATATTAATAACAATAAGAATTCTGAAGCAGGTATATATAAAATAAACTGCATATTGGAGAAACTTGCAGAAATTAAAAAAAAAACATATTGATGAACACATGATCTTATAATAATTTATCAAATGCATTAGTTATACATAGAAATAAACCACCACTTTGATCTAAAGAATGCCACATTTATTAAATGAGAAAGTTACTTAGATGGAAAATTCTTGAAAGTGCCACTATTGAATCATAGCAAAATATAAATCTGCACCCCTGATTTTTTTCAAATTTCTCCTTTCTTAAAAGGAAATGAATGACCCCGTTCCCAAGCCAAGATACATGACTATAAAAGATTTTAAAAATTAAAAGAAAACAAATTCAAAACCTTTTATTAAATATATAATACATAGATTGATATCTCAAACTAAAATAACAAATAATAATTACATTATAAAAAAATTCAATAACAACATTTACTCACTTTTGTTTATAAGGCATTAAATTACATCACTTAATATCCTCCATAATTCATCTTGACTTTCAGATAACTTGAAGTATATTTATGGTCATTTTTAAATTTAAAAATCTGAAAAACTAACAGCATTTTTAGTTTAGTTTACAATTACTTGTTGCAAAATCAAAACCTTATATTTGCCTTGATAATGTTCATTAGAGGACAAAACATATCAGCTAAGAAAAGAAGTTTTTGTTTTGTCTATATTCATCTACAAGAGAGTGTTAAGAAAGTCTGTGTAAGTGCTCACTCCCACACTTATTTCTGCCAAGGGAAGAGAGTTAAAGTGAAAAAGATGAAGAAAGAAAAAAGTTAAAAGAAAAAAACAGGTTGCAATGACATACTTTGACTTCAAGTGGAAATGATGAATAATATAAACAAGTTTATGAATATAAAGAAAAAAAAAAAGATTTCAGGGTCCATGTGTATTTTTGCATTTCCTCAAAACTATTGTCAAATACTGCCAGGTTGAACATTTTGTGATTTGGACAGTTTTGTATAAAATTTGACATTTTGGCCTTCAAAACTGAAGCAAGATAAATGAAGAACTTTAAAGGATTCATTGTAAAAGACAGAAGCAGATTAAAAAAATACCAAAAGAATGTTTAAGCAGACAGGAATGTCAAAAAGGTTAAAAATGCAGCCATTATTGATAATAGTTGAATTAAGAGAAAGCATATTGGAGGGAAAAGGGCTGACTGAACAGGATCTGAGCAAGGGAGGAGAGCAGGAAGTATGTGAGAAAGAAAAAGAGTGCAATGAGAGAGAAAAACAGTGATATAGGAGAGGAAGAGCAAAAAAGAGATATGTGGGAGAGTGAGAGAGGAAAAGAGTTATGGAAAGGGTAAGAGAGGAAAAGAGTTATGGGGAGAGTAATAAAGGAAAGTGTTATGTGGGAGTATAAGAGAGAAAAAGAATGCTGTAAGTAAATAAGAGAGGAATAAGAGAATATGTTGGAAGCAAGTGGGAGGAAGTAGAGAGAGAAAAAGAGTGTTGGAATTGACAGAGAATGAAAAGACAAAATGGCACTGAAAGGGTATCACAAGCAATGGATAAAAATTGAGCTGAAAATCATTGAGTGAGGGAGAAAAATGAGAGAAATGGGGATTAGAAGCAAAAGAGAGAGAGACAACTGAAGCTGACTGAAAGGAGTGAGAGAGAGATATATAAATGGAACAAAGAGAAAAAGTTGAGAGGCAGTTGGAGCTAGAGAAAACAAAATGTGTGAGAGAGAGACAGCCAACTGGATGCAAGTGAATGGAGAGTGAGAGAAACAGCCAACTGGATCCAAGTGAACGGAGAAAGATGCAGCCAACTGGATCCAAGTGAACGGAGAGAGGGGCAGCCAACTGGATCCAAGTGAACGGAGAGAGGGGCAGCCAACTGGATCCAAGTGAACGGAGAGAGGGGCAGCCAACTGGATCCAAGTGAACGGAGAGAGGGGGCAGCCAACTGGATCCAAGTGAACGGAGAGAGGGGGCAGCCAACTGGATCCAAGTGAATCGGAAGAGAGACAGCCAACTGGATCCAAGTGAATCGGAAGAGAGACAGCCAACTGGATCCAAGTGAATGGGAAGAGAGACAGCCAACTGGATCCAAGTGAATGGGAAAAGAGACAGCCAACTGGATCCAAGTGAATGGGAAGAGAGACAGCCAACTGGATCCAAGTGAATGGGAAGAGAGACAGCCAACTGGATCCAAGTGAATGGGAAGAGGCAGCCAACTGGATCCAAGTGAATGGGAAGAGACAGCCAACTGGATCCAAGTGAAAGGGAAGAGAGACACAGCCAACTGGATCCAAGTGAATAGACAGTGAGATGCAGCCAACTAGATCCAAGTGAATGGATAGAGCAAGAGATAGCCAACTGGATCCAAGTGAATAGAGAAAGAGAGAAGCAAACAACTGTATCCAAGTGAATGAAGAAAGAGACAGCTAATTGGATCTAGGTGAATGGAAAGAGTGAGTGACAGCCAACTGGATTCAGGTAAAATGGTGAGTGATTCAACTGGAGTCAAGTGAAAGTGAGAGATAAAAGATGCTGTAAAGCAGAGAGAAAAACAACTGGATCCAAGTAAAAGAGAAAGTGAGTGCTGGAACCAAGGGAGACAACTGGTTGTTAAGTGAAAGAAAATGAGATGAACCAATAGAAAGAGACAACTGGAGCTGAGTGAAAGGGAGGGACCAAATTAACTAGTGACAAGTGAAAAGAGAAAATGAGACAGTTGAAACTAAATTGGAGAGAGAGAGAGAATATGATAAAAGGAGAGGGAAAAGTGTGTGCATGAGAGAGAGGGAGAATGGGAATCCAGAGAGTGGGAAAGAGAAAGAAAGAGGGAGTAGGGAGAATGAGAGCAAAAGTGAGAAGCAAGAAGATAGATGGGAAGAGAAACTGAGAGACAAAATTCGATATGAAGTAAAGAGTGAGCAAATATGGATGTGAGGAACAGAACAGTCACAGAAACGACACCTCGAAGCTTTCTGCAATATTAGAATAAAAAACAAACAAAGATTCAGAGACAAGTACCAGATATAAAAACAACAGAGAACAAAGGGTATAATATGGTGGAAAAAAAAAAAAGAATAAAAAATATAAGCTGAATGTGCAGAGAATGCAATACAAAGCAGTGGTATGTGGGTGGGTTGTTTTTATGCTGGAGAATTTTGGTGTGTTTCTGCAAAATATAATAAAAATGCTCCCTCCAACTCTTTTGATAGCAGCAAAAAAAAAAAAAAAAAAAAAAAAAAAAAGAAGAAGAAACTTCTAATAAGAAAATATTTAACATATAGCAAAACAAGAAAGAAACAAGAGAGTTATTGCTTTTATGATATGTTTCAGCCATGACTGAAAGGTTGGCATATATAATTCCAGTAATCTAAAAATGTAAGAATATAGTCAAACGTTGCTTACCATAATAACAACACCCATTCTTGAAAATGACTGTGACAGTTGAAAGAACCATAATATAATAAGAATAAAATATATACTCTATGAACAATTTATTCATTACTTCAATCCCAATGTACAACACGTTATTAAGAAATTGGAGACATATAATAAAATGTTAGACAAACCTTGTTGATTGAATTTCATAAAACTTGTTTGGATTAATTCTTTCTGCTTAAAAACAAATTATATATACCGGGTGTAACAGCAAAATTGTCTAATTGTTTGATGAAGCTTTGAACTGTTGTCTCTTAGAAATGATTAAAGATATCTTACTGGAATTCTCTGATGTTTTGATAACACAAATGGACTCTACTTTGAGCAATAAGAATGTATAATTACTTTTCTAAGCTTAACAGAAGAACTGGAAGTCCATGAAGGATTGAAATAATGCTCATATATATATATATAAAATGAGTGTGAAATGTGGATGTATATAAATATATATATATATATGCAATTTATTATATATGCACGGTACTTATTGGAAAGTGCTCAATATCAGTGATAGACCTAACATATTTAGTTGAATCCAACTATATATATATATATATATATATATATATAATATATGAAGAAATATAGTCTTAAGCTGTGCTATATTTATGGGAAAAAGTGCTCAATATCAGAGAACGAGTGTGTGTAAATATAAAAGTGAACATAGAAGTTAACACTTAGAGGCAACAGTTTCCTGCTAGACACAATCATCAGGCCACAAGTCTCGTGGCCTGACAATTGCATCTAGCATGAAACAGACTGTCGCCTCTAAGTGTTGACTTCTATTTTCACACACACACATACATATATATATATATATATATATATATATATATATATATATATATATATATATATATATAATTCCATGATCCTTTTCTAACTTCTCCAAGATGGTCTCTGACCTAACTTTCTGTTCTGGAGAAATAAGGTGCTTCACACATTTCAGATGATGTTTCATTTTCATTGTTCTTTGGACTGTCATAGTTGAAACTTCTCTCTCACATGCTAAACATCTTATGGATTGAGTTGTAGCTTTTGTAATTGATCTCTTAAGCTCTGTTGAAATGATGATCCCTCTTCCTGCTGTGACCTCCTGATCTAGATTTCTTCTCTACTGTTCCCTCTTTTTTAAACTTATTCCCCATTCTCTTGATGGCTCTTGAATGGACTTTGAAGATGGAAGCCAGAGTATGAATGTTGGTACCACTACTGAAGGACTGAATAATCTTTTTTCCTCTCAACATTGCTCATTTGAGAAGAGAGTGAGACAAAACGATTTAAATCTGTTCCCTTTCTAGCTGAATAACTCAAAGGGTTTTTCAATGATTCTTATAACAAATGGTATCAAGATGTCTAAACATCTTATCTGAAAATCTGGAAAAAAAGAAACTCAATTAGTTTAGTAGTTTTCAGATATTAAACATTTTGTGGGATTATACATTTGATATAAATTACATTTTATCACGATTCGAACAATTCTGCTGTTACACCCGGTACATATATATATAATTACTAATAACAAAATAGTTCATGTATTCTGATTTGAGTTTCATGGAAGTTTCCATCCACTCCTCAGCAGATTTCTTTTTTGAACTGATTTTATTTAGACATCAGATTTTCTTTTTTTTGTATAAATTTCTGAGAAATATTTAAAACAAGTATCATGTATAAATGTATGTGTCTAAATTTCTTGTGTATGAGAAAAGAAATAATTACCTCTATCAAAATAGAGAAGTAATTATTTGCTGAGCTTATATTAGTCTGGCACAAGGCCACAATAAAGAAAATTATCATGATCGCAAGTCTTCTAACAAACTATAGTCCTTGGAGCAGATCATATATTGCAGTTGAAGCCCCAGTGGGTGTTTCTAGAACAAGCTAGCAAGAGGGAGTTCATTCTTCTTCAGACTAGTTCTGAATTCAGAGTTGTCTTTTGCCATGAGTAGTTGCCCTATCAATGCTAATGAACCTGGTCAACCCTTTCATTTTTGAGAGTTTCAATTTAGGATTTTTTTCTCTCCTAGAGTGACTGATAGTGTAACGGTCAGTATGATAATTTTTCAGATCATGCACTAGTGAATAGTAAGTACAATCCTCAGTAGGTGTCACATACTTGTGGCTTATGTCAGATCTACATTATGCTTAATATAGATATACATAATCAGTTTTAAAACTTTATTTTCTATCAGTATGGGTATGTTTCATGAATAAACACCATCTCCAGGCCTGAAGAGTGTGTTCAAGCATAAAATGGACTGTTGAGGCTCTGTGTTAATCTCAGTGCCTGTCTGTCTGTCTCTTTCTCTCTCTATATATATATATTTATTATATACTGTTACATTAGAATATGCAAGTTACTACTACAAAATTGTATATTTTGTTTTGATGTTTAAACATGTCTCATCAGATAGTTAACAATGATGGTAGTAAATGATTAAAACATGGGAGGATGTTAATATTTTTTATGATAATGTTCATTAAAATTGTTTATTACCATCATTGTTAACTACCTGGTGAGACATTTAAATGGCGAAACAAAATATGCAATTTTGTAGTAGTAACTTGCATATTCTAATGTACCAGTTTGTAATAAATATTTACTGCTCTACTCATGTACTGAGCCCTTTTTTAAATTGATGATATGAATATTTGAATTTTATTATCATTCTCTTACATTTGGAGATATATATATATATATATATATATATATATATGTGTGTGTGTGTGCGTACATATAATTTATCATAAAAGGTCTGACCATAATTTTAAGTTAATGCAATTTTAAAAATTAAAAGAGAAAGTAATTTATTCAAATGAAAATGTATTGGAAGTGCAATAATTTCTAAATTGAAGTCAGTCAAGAGACAAATTGATTGAACATTTATTGAGGATTGTTGCTCTAGTTATCTATTGAATACTTTCTTAAAGGTTCTGCTGACCATGGCCTTAAAATACATAAAATTCAGGTAATTATTAATTACTTTGACACATTATTGATTGGAATTATCACTACGTATACATATATGTAATAAATTTGGGGATAAAATCCCGACAGAGTTATAACTTAATGACTTTGGATAAAACATTCATGAAAAGTATGTTTGAAAAAAACCTCTGACTATGCATTTCACCTGTCTGGGTTCATCAGATCAAAGATGGAAAAATGTGTTGTGTGTGTATGCATTTGTTGTATATTTAAAATAATGGAATCTTATATTTTCCCCAAGCTGACGTTGCTCATGATGAGAAAAAAAAAAGAAAATGAGTGACTTTAAAAAAAATCATTTAACATTTTATGTTCTCTGGCTTAAGCATCCACGTTTAAAGATAGAAATCCCTCAGAATGGGTAGAAAATAAACATAACAACCTCATTCACTTCTAAAGAAAATATTAAAAATAATGTAAGCCCTAATAATAAAAAAAAAGAAAAGAAAAAGCCAACACTTGATAACGTTAACTACAAACACAGTTACGATGTGCTGACAGTGTTTGGAAAATAAAACATCCCAATAACTCCAGATACATACATACAACCCATACATTCAGTTAATAAAAAAAAAATATATATATATATCATCCTTGATAATTGCTAAAAGTATATCTGAAAGCATTTAGGAATGCAGAACATTTGAACAGTTTTTACAAACTTTGTGTCCAGAAAAGAAAAAAAAAATTAAAAAGCTCTATCATGGTACCTTGTCAGTCATCTTTGACAAAACATATATATACAGAGGGAGGGGGGCAGGAGAGATGCATGCACACAAGTGACTCCATTGAGAAAAACATTACTAATATATAGAAATTACTTTTTGGGACAAAATATGTTACTTCATAGTTTCTTCCATTTCCAAATAACCCAAATTAGTCTTGTATAAGAGAGATTTGTATAATACACACACATATATATATATATATATATATATATATATATATATATATATACAGAAATATAAACATACAGATGAATATACATGTGCGCGTGCACACACACACACATATATATATATATATATATATATATATATATGTGAATTTGCACTCACACACACATAGATGAACATACACTCATACATATATATACACACGAATATACAAAATATACATATATATATATATATATATACACACACAAGAAAATATACACACACAAACATATTTATATACACACACACGAAAAATATATATATATATATATGTACACGCACGAAAATAAATTATATATATATATATATATATATATATATATATATATATATATATACATACAAACACGCATGAAAATATACATACACACACACACACAAACATATATATGAATATAGAATTAATATAAAAAAATTTTTCCCCTTAACTCATGCTTACTTTGAAGTTTTGTGGCTACATAGATGTGGCCATTCATTGTAGAGGAGTCAAAAACAGTCTTTCAAATTAAAGCTATAAATGAATGTGTGTGTGCATGCACACACACACACACACACAGAGAAATAGAATAGATGGAAAGATTTATTGCTTGTTTATGAAAGAGCGTAACAAGTACTTGAAAGAATAAGAGAGCAGCCTAACAAATAAATACTCAGCCAAGGTAGGTTATATATATATATATATATATATATATGTATAAATAAAAGAACTTTAAGATTAATCTAATCATATTTTGTGACATCTGGTCTTTTGTAAGACAATTTATTGGCATTTAAACAAATCAGACCACAAAAAAAAAAAAAAAGAAAAAATAACCCAAAACAAACATATATTTTATCCATTAAAAAGATTAAAAAAGAATCAAGGTATCGTAAAAATTTTGAAAAAAAACCCCAAAAACAGATGAATGCTCCAGAAAAAGCCATATTTGTTCCTTTAAAAATAAAATAACCTAAAGACAAGGTGATTTAGAATATAAAAATAGTCTGAGGAATTATATATGTTTGGTGTAGTCAGTGAGTGAGTTAAGAAAATAAATGACAATTATTCATATCAATATTGGTATGACTTAGTGATTAATCATTCATAAAAGCCATTTTCCCTGTTAAAACGGAGACAAGGTTACCTTCAATATTTTATTATTAAATTGTGGGCTTTTATTTATAATGTTACAAGTAGCAATTATCCCATTTTCATTGAAACCTTTGTCCATGCACAACATTAGTACTTCAATGGGGTGTAATGGTGAGCATGTTTGTCTCATTAGATCAATTACAATTGAGTAATAAGTTTGATCCTCACTGAGCGCTCCATACTTTCGGCCTTGTGCCACGTCTAAACTATTTTTTTTCTTTCTTAGTTTGTATTTATAAGATTATGTAAATCGATGGCAGAACATGAACTAAGAGGAGCAGTAAGGGAAAAAAAAACACTGCTTAGAGCTGCAAAGGTTGGGAAGTTGTGGGGAGCCATGGTTGGTTGGTTGGGTTTTATGGCATATTAACCACTGTGGGTCATTTAATGCCAAATCAAAGTATATATATATATATATACATACCTATACATATATTAAATATACAATACTATTAAACATATAGCTGTTAACATTATTTTTTCCCAAAAACGTATAGCTGGCAACATTATTTTTTCAAAAAAACGTATAGCTGGCAACATTATTTTTCCGAAAACATTATCTGAAGCCTTGTTGTTGGACGTAGTTTATCGTCATACCCAGGATGCTAGGGAGCCATGATCAACAAAAAAATTATCAGTTCTGCAATACAACAGAATCTCAGATGAAAATAGGAAACAGTCTATCATGAATGCTACAATTCAATGATTCTTATGGATGAGCATCCTTATCTTTGCTTTTAATTACAATATTTTGGACAGTCAGCTCTACTGCCTTTCTCAAGCGTATATATTGATGTTAATTTGTCTTGAAGGCAAAAATGATAGTGGGAGGCAGTGATGAGTTTGTGTGAATGATATGAGCTAAAAGCGATAGGAGGTTGTGAAGAGCCATAATCAACCATGTACTGAAGGGACACAGGAGAGAACAAATCCTCTTTGTGGTGTCAACTATTGCTTCTTCTTGCTGGTGTTCCTGGACACTGCCGAAGCCATTCTAAATTCCCAAGGCATTCTTTTTTCTTTTTCTTTTTCAGGACGTAAGCAATCATGGCTCTCCATTTTCCCTATCCCTTGCAGCTCTCAATAAGTTTCTTCCCTCTACCACTTCTCCCCAGACCACATTCTGTCATCCACTTGCTTAAGACTGCTAGGTATGTCACGCATTGCATTCCCTCGTCTCTCTTTCCCTGTATTCAGCCTGTGAGTATCAAATTCTCCAGGCCCTCCTTTCTCATTACGTGTCCCAGAAACTTCAGCTGCCTCTTCCTGATGTTAAGTATAAGCCTCCTCCTTGTTTGCATTCTCTACAAGACCTCATCACTGCTCATATGATCGGTTCATGATAGCCACAGCATCCTTCTGTAGAACCATATCTCTGTTGCCTCAAGTCTCTTCTTCATCTTTGAGGAGACCATCCAAGAGAGCCTGAATGTTGTCATAAGAACAATAAAGACAAAGATACTAGTTGAAAAAACACAAAGTAATGTTTTTACACACTACTCTCACAGACTGTTACTACTCTAGTTAAACTAACCTTTACTGTGTGCCTCACAATTGTGTTCTTATTCTATAACTAAGCTAAGCTTAAAAAATATCTATATTCCCTTTCCAGCCTTGATAGAGTTCAAAATAATTTACATGATCTTATAAGGGAAAAGTTATTTTCCACACTGCAGCCTCTTTCCCCACAGACAAAATAATGTAAGTTTATCACTAGTCTATCACTATATTCATGGCAAATGTTCATACAAGCTCCACTCTTTAGTTCCACCAGTTCAGAATTTTACTTTTTGGACATGCTATGCAATTTTCATAGAAGTGAATCCTCCACATTTCCCCTATGTTCCAAGGATAAGAAAGTTCCACTTAGCTTTTCTCCCCAAAACTGCTACTTCATAGAACAGATTTTCACATGGATGCTTTCCTGAAAACTATAATGATAAACTAAGGTCAAAGGTCAGTCGTTATCTACACTTCTTATTTACATGACCTTTACTTTCTACAAAGATTTTATTCAGATAAAACACCTTGTTCATCATAACAGTTTTAACACTAACTGGAGCTTAGTGGAAATTTAAATTGGCATGTCACACTTATTTCTGTGACCAAAAATAGACATTATGTAGGTTCCTGTGGAGCCAATCAGAATTGCTTGCAGGAACGTATAAAAAGCAGCTGTGATACCTTATTTCCTATTTTTTTTCTCAAGACATTGGTCGCAAAACCTGACTTTTTCTTGGTTTGTAGTTATAAATAAATGCCTATGTTAATGTCTTCCATAATGAAGTATAGTATGGACATTTTATATACCAACTACAATATCTTAATTGTTTGTTGTTTTCTATGTATGTCACACTAAATGGTTCAGTCTTATTTACTGGTTACATCCAGACAATAACATCACTTGTTATTCCCATGTCATTTGAAGATATCTTTGTTTGAATGTTGCTTTGGAGTTTACCTTTAAAGGATTTAGCTAAGAAAAGGATTAACCCACAACAACCCTTGTTTTAAGCGAACTTACTTTGAAAAAAAAAAAAAAAATGGGATGCCTTGCTTTGAAGCAGTGGTTAGAAAAGATCAGAGGTCAGAAAATTAATTCCACCTTGTTGTTTCGGCTGACCTGCTAGCCATGCATAATATGCTATTGTTCTGAGGTAATGATTCATAGTTTATTTTTCATTTCAGATTATTTTGCATTAAATTTTAACTACTCGTGATAACTTGTTAAGCCTTTGCAGGTTATTTAAAGCCAGAAAATATTTTTAGATTGTAAGATTCTTTTTTGGGAGGATAATAATTTAATGATACAAGTCTTACTAGTTAACCCATAGCTGGGGTGAGAAGAGATGGATTCATACATTTCCCAAGGGGATTTGCACATAAGTGAATATAACAAACCCAATTGGAATTGAAACTCTGTTCTTCAATTAACAATTCCGAGCCATCATCATTACACTACCTGCATATCCAAGCTTACAGCACTTGGCATTCCCAAGTAGTCACCCATCTCAGTACTGACCAGGCTTGATATTGCTTAATTTTGGTGATTGCATGGGAACTGGTGGTTCACTGAGGAATTCATATCAGACCTACAATTGAAAGGGGGTGCTGAAAACTTCACAGCCTAGACAAAAAGTTCATCCTCTCTAAATTCTGGGCTTTGGTCATCTGGCCAGATTTGGGAAAGTTTGGTTGGGCTGACAACTTTTCAACACCCAACTCAGCCTGCAATTCAAGGATATGTTGAAAGACAAAAACAAAGAATGTTAATGGACTTTTACAAATGCCTCCGAGGTGAAGGATATTCTGCTGGAAAATCTTTATCTCACTAATTAATTTCAACATTTGACTGAACATATTTCTAACAGTTGCTGAAGGGCCCAATATATATGTCACCAGGCTTGGAGACCTTGTTACTGAGTAGTTGTATTGTAGCAGTAGTAATAGTGTTAGTAATAATACTAATATTATGAGAATCATTTTTAATGATCCATCAAATAAAACAGACATTATATGTACATATATACATGAGGTAATAATATATAAATATGGACTAGCAGTAGCAAAAGAAAATGGGGAAAACACGGGGTTGCTTCATTTCTGCTGAAAGACCATGTGGTAGCAGACTCACAGAAAATTACAATATATATATGTATATATGTGGGAGGAAAATGCATGACAAAGTGGAAAAAGTTTTTCTGCAATGTGTTTTGTCCTTTAGGACTAAACTAAATGTATTACGTTTGTGTGACTATACATGCACACAAACGAGAAATGCTGGGAATTTTAAATTTGACATTTTTTTGCATATAAACTATCTGACTTCATTTAGATTCTTTTTCTTTTTATTTCCATCACTTTTGTTATTAGATATCCCACACTGTGATAATAGAAGATTTTGCCAGGAATGGTGAAATGCTGTAAGAGTGAGGTCATTGCAATGAAGGCACTCTCTAAACATTTTCATCTTAGCGAATTGTTTTCTTCTTTGATCAGAGTAGTATGTTTTTATGTCAAAATTGTACTGTCTTGTTACTGTGAGAAACTAATGCATTTAATATATTGTTTTGTAAAATGTCCCTTTTGTGTTGATATAATCTTTTATTTAGATTCCTAGAGGTTTCTCCTATGTATTTTTTGTGACAATTATTACAGGCAATAGATTAAATTCATAATAACAAACAATACATTTCACATTAATGTACGGTTCCCCAGGGCTCTATCTTTGGACTTATATTGTTGCTTATCTTCAGCAACAAACTTCCCGATGTCATCATTTCCCAGTTAGGTATTTATGCAGATGAAACAACTATTTACTCCTGTCTTAGCAAGTCAGACAGATTGACAAAATAAAACTAGCAACTGCTCTCAAAAAGGACCTCAAATGAGTGGTTAATTGAGGCAAGAAATTACTTGTAAATTTTAACATCTTCAAAACAAAACTGCTTTCATTTAATAGAACTTTTTTTGATTGCTATCAGCATGGCTAATGCTAACCTCTAGGAAAGCAACACTTTGTGCCTTCTTGTGCTCCAGTTTTCCACTGATATAAAGTGGAAGGATTATATTGAAACAATTGCTGGTCTATTACTATGAAAGTTGATACTCTGTGTCATGCCAGACAATTTTTCTTGTCAGAATCCATCTTGCATATTTATAAATCTTCTATTTGATCGTGAATGAAATATTGCTGTCATATCTGGTCTGGTGCTCCTACTATATATTACGAGATTCTTGATGAAATTCTGTAATACAATCTATCTTAACCTGGCATATCAACTTCAGTCACTTTCTAAACTGATGTGATGTGGCTTCCCTCTGTCTTTTCTACAAATATTTTCATGGCAACTGTTCTGATTAGATTTCCTTCTCAGTGCAATGACAGCATGAATTGGTAACTCAGTCTTGCCATTTTACTGTTGAATTTACTAGATTCATCTATATGTTCAACTCTAATAGTTTCTTTCCTCACACTTCTCAACTGTGGAACACCCTTCTGTTTTCTTGCTTCCCTCCCACCGATGATCTTCAAAAATTTAAATGCAATGCCATTTGCCATCATCTTTCTTTCTGAAATTTGTCCTTTTTTGTTCTATCTTCTATCTTCTCATTCTCTTTCACTCTCTGAAACCCACTGCATGCTAGTGGTATTATTGCCTTGTTTGGGGTGAAATGATTCAAAAATTTTTTTTTTCAAAGATGAAATCTGCATACTGGTTAGTTTTGATTGATGAACATTTACTGTCAACTTTGATGAAGGGAAGCACGGATTTTGAACAATTTGGTTTTATCATGGTAAAACAATTCTTTCACATTGATTGTTTTTAACACTCCTGCTAAACATTCAACTGTATGTTTATTTAGAAAGGAAAATATTATTTATTATGGCTTTGGATAAAGTATTAAAAAACTGTTATTTTAGTTTTGATATATTTTACTTTAAGTTTGTTTTGGCCTGTAAGTCCCAAAACATTACTAATCTGTCCAATTTCCTACAATGTTTTCCAATTTAGAAAAGTTCAATACACATTTTAAAATTTTATTGATTGATCTGTTTTATTTTTTTTTTTTTGTTTTGGCTGACCTGCTAGCCATGCATAATATGCTATTGTTTTGAGGTAATGATTTTTAGTTTATTTTTCATTTCAGATTATTTTGCATTAAATTTTAACTACTCGTAATAACTTGTTAAGCCTTTGCAGGTTATTTAAAGCCAGAAAATATTTTTAGATTGTAAGATTCTTTTTTGGGAGGATAATAATTTAATGATACAAGTCTTACTAGTTAACCCATAGCTGGGGTGAGAAGAGATGGATGCAGGTTATTTAAGGCCAGAAAATATTTTTGAAATCTAAGAATTTTTGGAGGTAATAAAGATTTACTAATAGAAGACATACTAGTTAACCAATAGCTGGGGGGGGGGAGAATAGGTGGATTCATACCTTTCCCATGGGTATTCATATAGAAGTGAATGTAACAAACCTGATTGGAATAGGAACTCAGCTCTCCAATTTCCAATTTCAAGCTGTTATCTATTACACCACTGATGCATCCAAGCTTACAGTCTCTGATATTCCCAAGTGGTCTCCCATGTAGGTACTGACCAGGTTCAACCTTGCTTAACTTTGATGATCATATGAGAACTTTTGTTTCAATGTGATATGGTTGTAAGAAAATATTTTAAAGATGTAGTTTTTATATATTCAGTAAAAAGGATTAAGTCCATCTGACAAATGGAGAATATATAAATATGTTATCATTTTTAAATAATAATTTTTATATCATTTTCTGTGTTAAAATATCTTACAATATAAAAAGTATTTTGTTTGTACCTAATAGATATCAGGTAAACTAAAAAACATAATATACTCCATAATTAATCTATACAAAAATTTATTTTTTGAGAAATATTAAAAATGAAGTGTTTATTAATCAAAATGCAGTTTTCATACATTCAATAAGAATATTAATGAATTTCATCTGACATGCAGAGAATATGTAATATGACATTACTTTTACATTTCTTATATTATTTTTACTTTAACAATATCATGTTTAAAATAAAACTATTTTCTTTGTGTATCTAATTTATCTAAGATGAATGATAATTATATTATATCCAATAAAGAATATATGCAAAAAAAATGTACATTTTATTCTTGAAAACATTAAAAAATAAAATTGTTTTTAATCATAGACAAAAATTTCCAAATATAAAGTGAGGAAAGATAACTTCTATAAATACTTTACATATGAAGGATATTCTGTTTGAAAATCTTTAATCTGCTTTAACAGACCAGAGTATTGCCCCAACACACAGTATACCTGCAGCTCAGAGTATGCCCCCAGCACAGAATATGTACGTGCATATGCCTCTAGCTAGAATTATTTTACACTATGCTTCTTTATACTTGGTTGATTAAATGATCTGTTTTTTTACAGCTTATCACCCATTGCAGGTTATTTAATACCAGAAAATATTTTTAGATTGTAAAATCTTTTTTTGGATAATAATGATTTAGTGGTACAAATCTTATTAATTAACCTATAGCTGGGGTGAGAAGAGGTGGATTCATACCTTTCCCAATGGTATTTGTGCATAAGTGAATATAATAAACCTGACTGGAACTGGAACTCAGCTCTCTGATTACCAATTCCAAGCCATTATCATTACACTACCTGCACATCCAAGCATATAGCACATAGTATTCCTAAGTGTTTACTCATCTAAGTACTGACCAAGCTCGACGTTGCTTAACTTTGGTGACTTCTTCAAATTGGAACTCGACTCTCCGATCAACAATTCCGAGCCTCTATTATTACCGACTCACGCATCTAAGCATACAGCACCTACTATTCCCAAATGGTTACTCAGCTAAGAGCTAGCCTGGCTTGACATTGCTTAACTTCAGTGATTTTATGGGAAATGGTGTTTCAATGTGATATGGCCATAAGCCTTTTATCATTGAAGACTTTGTATCAGATTTAAAATTGAAAAAGGGTATTCAAAAGTTCTCAATCTTTTTTTTTTTTTTTTTTTTTTTTAGATAATAATGGTTTAGTGATTCAAGTCTTACCAGCTAAGCCCTATCTGGGATTAGAACAGGTGGGTTCATGCCTTTTCCAAGGGTATTTGCACATAAATGAATATAATGAATCTAACAGAAATTCCAACTGCTCCTGGTATTCCTAAGTGGTCACCCAACTAGGACCTGACCAGGCTTGGGGTTGCTTAACTTCTGTGATCATACAGGAACTAGTGTTTCAATAGGATGTGGTTGCTTTTTACTTAGAGTACAAGTCAAGCTAGGAAAGTTTCTACCTCTGGCTATAAAAATGATTGTCCTGGGTAAGATGATAAACTACATCCTACAGCAAGGCCTCTGATAAGGAGGTTTTGAGGAGCATGGGACCACCTCTTAATTGCTGGTGTTTCCAGGTCCACCCTGATCTGGGGTGGTAGCACCTGTTAGGGTCCCAGTTATGAGCAAATAGTTATCCCCCATCCACCAAAAGGTGTCAAAACACTACAAAAGTATAAAAATAGGCTTTAATGTCAGAAATACTTGTTCTGAAAAAATTATTACCTGTAGTACATTTTTGAAAAAGAAAAAAATTACCTACAATATATTCTTAGAAAAAAATATTACTGGTGTTGTAATGGAATGTCCCACTCTCCCTATCATTTATTATGAATTGACTATATCGGTAGACTTGCTTCAGTAATTAGTTGGAAATTTGTCTCCAGCTGTGCTGGTTAAACTCTCTGCCTTTGGGCAGAGAGGAACCCAGACAAGGCTATGCCAAATGGCAGACCCTGTGTATACAGGGTTTATGGGAATTTTTGCCCGAGCCTATGGGCTCGGTTTTGTCCCGCATTAAAAAATGGCCTTCTACCACATCCTGCCTTGTAGGGAAAGCTAAGGTAAATAACCTTGCTTTGGGAATTCTAGCTTGCTAACCGATTCCCTGTCTTTCAGTAGTGTATTCTCTTTTACAATATACTTCTATTTCTTTTACCTACACCCATATTGCTGTTCCTTTCGCTCAAGTACCACCTTTGTCTGTTTGTAACTTTTGTTAAGAATACAACAACCAGTAGTAAAAAATCTTGTCGGCATTAAATAGCCCATTGAGGTGTTGATATGCCATAAAACAAACCAAACCAAAAAATAAAAATTAGCTAGTACTTTTTCATTATAATAAGACATATATTACTGTATCCACAGATGATATCATGGAGTATGCAATGTCACATGTTTTCAGATATTTCTGAGTGGGCATTCAACAGCATTCAATTATTTTTTTTTATTTAAGCCTTACTTAACTGTAATATCCTTTATGACCAAGTGGTAGAGTATAGGGCAGATCAAAAGGTAATTTCTCCTAAAAGGTAGGTGGACAGTGTATTACTCTGTAGAAATCAAACCTACTTTCTTTATTAAGATTTCTTGAATGCACACACTGACAGACATAATACACACTGTTTAAAATAAAAATGGGCCATCTATTTAAAATACAAGTATCCTCCATAATAACATTTGAAGTAATAAAAATGTCAGATTAAAAATTAAATCTGTTAATTCTTTGGAAATTACATTGTTTACATTCCAGATACAAAACTGAGCAGATACTGACTTTGGCAATGAGGAAGGCTTGTGGCTGGGTGGTGTTGACATCATGTTGAAGTAGGATAGTTAGCCAGTGTAGTAAGTCAGGTTTGCCAAGGTGACAGTATCAGTAACAATGAAGGCTTGTAGCTGGATGGTGATGTTGGTGAGATGTTATTGTGTTGAAGCTGAATGGTTGGCCACTGTAGTGAGTTGGGTTTGTCAAGATGTTGGTAATGATGAAGGCCTGCAGCTGAGTGGTGAAAATGTTGAGATGCTGTTCTGAATTCAATGTGTAGAGAGTCAGCTGACTTGCTAAACCCGGAAACAACAATGATTGTTGAGAGGAATGTTAGTGACAGTGGCAGTAGTGGCAGGAACAGCAACAGTTCCCTACATGTCAGCTGGTAGCCTCCCAGCCTGCAACTGCCCTGGTTGTTATCGGGACCTATTTTAAGCAGATCTGGTAGTCCCCAGGGGCATCTCCTTTTCTAGTGGGAATGTTTATGATTGGCCAGTGTTGCTTTCATTACTGGAGCATGCTTTGTAGACTGGATGTGATGCTCAGAGGCTATGTGCAGAGAATGAGTTTTTTATTTTATTCCCTGCCTTCATGGCATTCACATCTGGCCAACATGCAGAATGAATCAGAAAGTGATCTAATTGCAATGAAGTATAACAATATTCTGTCACTCTCTCTCTCTCTCTTTCACAACTCAGGATATGAGATGTAGTCACCCATGGTGAAAAAAGTGTCCCCCATGGAGGCATATTCATTTTAGTTTCAATGTATTACTTTTCTCTCGGACCTTTTGTACTCAAACACATGTCTATCATGTAAGCCTAGAAACATTCCACAAACATTCTAATTTAAATGCTTTCTATGTAATCAGTCTTTAAATGTTTTCTTCTTTTATTGTCATTGTATACTTTTGATAATACGTGCATTGTCATTTGTTTTATCTACTGTTTTCTGTTATTCATTTATTACTTGAACTCATATAATGATATTTGTTACAAGAAAAATGTACCAAGAGACATGCATTTTCTCCATAAACACAAGCATTCCCGCAACAATTTTGACTACTACCTTGTGTTATATCCCAAATAACTGACTGATATACAATATCCCAAACTGAGCAAACAATCGATCCTTGTAGATCATGGTAAATAGGTAAATAAAAACCCTTTCACATACCTCAACCACATCTTATCTCAATGTTTTTTTTTGTCACTTCCACTTTAGAGTTTAAAAATCTGAATAGAAGTTGGGTCTTAATTGATCAATATTTACTGTAAATTTTGATAAGAAGCACAAATCTCAAACCACAGTTGACTTGGTTTTATCACAGAAAAACAATTTCATTGATTCTTGCTGATAAAACCGAGTTTACGTTTATTGGAAAATATTATTTAATATTGTTCAAAACAAATTATTAAAAAAATATAGTGTTATCTTATTTTCATACTTTTCTAACTTGGTCTTTACTTACCATAAACTCAAGTGTAAAAGAAATGGTTTAGGTTTATTACAAAATATTATTTAATATTGTTCAAAACAAATTATTAAAAACACAGACTTTTATACATATATCCATAGTTTTGATTCAGTCTAGAACTTCAAGTCAAAATAAATAAATAAATAAAAACACTTCTAGTCTGACCCATTTCCAAAAATGTTTGCTGACCCCTGTAATGGAAAATAATGCAAAGCAGTGCTAAAAAATTAATTTAACACACTTCTCAAAATTAGTATTTCATTTACTAAACATCATTTTTCATATGCTGTATCCCTTCAGGATATGGCAACCCTTGCTCTCTAGCTCCTTTTTAAACTTTGTATCTCTAAGCAATGTTTGTGCCCTTACTATTCTTTCCCTCCCTGTTCTGTAACTCATTTACACGAACCCATTAGGTAGGTTACTTAATGTTTACCTTCAGCCTCTCTTACATTCAATACCCTGTGAGTGATAAATTTCCCAGGCCCTGTTTCCTCATTATGTGTTACTGAACTGTCTCTTTCTGATTGTAAGTACAAGCAATGTTTTTATTTCAATTTTCTTTAAAAATTTTTTTCCTTTCTATGGCATCCTCAGTATTCTTCTGTAGGACCTCATTTCTGTTGTTTCAGTTCTCTTTTTCACCTGTGAGGAAATTGTCCAGCATTCACAGACATACAGGAGGATTGATATTGCATAAGAATTTGTCAATTTTTTACATTGTTTCTTGTGAAATTTTCCTTCAAATAATGATTTGGAAAGTAGGTTGGGCCAAGAACCTTTTTTAGCATTCCATACAATTCTCTTTCTGAACTTCACTGAATGTTTCACATTTGTAACCTTGAACTGTCCAAAATTATATTAAATTCAAATTAAATTCAGAAATCTGCCTGTTTTATTCTTGTACAAGTCATCAAAATATCTAAATGTAGCAAAAGGTCTGGCAGAATTTTATATATTTTCAGTATTTACATTGTTTGGACTGTTATCCTCATCTTTATTGCCATATTCACAAAGTTTCGGACATTGTACGCCCTGGCCTTCTTCAGGTGATATTTGTTGAAATTTTGAACTGAACCTTTTATTTAGTCATGAACATCATAAATATGGCACTGAAGCTAAGGACAAAAAAATCCCTCAACACTGAGTGAGGATCCTCTTCCACTCATGAATATAGATGCATACTGCATCAGCCCTTTTGGATATGTCCAGTTGGTTATGGTCAGGCAAGTGAGAAGCAAATTTGTGGTATTGAATGGGATATTTACTGTAGCCTATCTTAATTCACCAAAACAAGATACATACAGTATCAACTCCAAAAGGGACATATCTAACTGGTTATGGTCAGGCAACTGAGACACAAATCTAGAGTACTGAATAGGTTATTTATTCTAGCCTTTCTTCATTCTGAAGACATTACATGTACACATTACTCCTGGTATTCAATTAAGATCAAAAGTTATGCCAGTTGGAGTTAATAGTAGATTTAGTCATCAGGGCCAGATTCAGACCTTTTATAGACCCTAGGCTAATGAATGTATGTGGACCAAACCCTCTAAATGGAGCCAAATTCTAACTCATCCACACCTGCCTGGAATATATTTTTTTAACTTTTGATATATTTTAGTGACATTTACATAGAAGCAAACTTATTGCATATTCTTTAAACAAACTTTTGTTTGACACAATAAGTAAGGTTCTATTTTCCCTCTTTAATGAAACATGTCCTCTTCACCTAGATTATTTTTTCAAAAGCTTCATATCTTCTCAATTTTGTATCTGAAATGTAAACAAAGCAACTTCTAAAAATTAATGGATTTATTTTTATTCCAAAATTTTTGTTACTTCAAATGTTATTATAGTGGATAGTTTGTATTTCAGATAGAAAAAAATGTGTTCACTGACAGGGATTGAAACTGTGACCCCTTTTTAGGGGAAAATACTGTTTATATATAATGTATTTAATATAATCATCCAAAAGTATAAAAAAATACAAGCAAATTTATCAAAATAATTAAAGGAAAATGCTGTTGAAAAAAGAAGAAAAGACAACTTGTTTGCACACACATATATCTGTAGAAACTGTATATACATAATGTCACTCACACAAAACACACACACACACATCTGTAGAAAAAAAAAATATATATATATATATATATATATATACAATTTCTACATACATACAAATATCTATGTGTATAGACATATGCACACATCTATCTACACAAACTAACAAAAACATAGAAATATATATGCATACACATATATAAGATCAAATTTAAAACTGGCAAAACATGTCAATCAAATTTTAAAATCTTTTTCTTCCCAGAGTATAAGCTTTGACTTAAACCTTTTTTTCCCTAATTTTTTGTTGATTTTAGCTATCCCATTCCCCCAAACAACATCTTTTGTACATCAAAGATCAATAAAAATTAGCCAAAAATTTTGACCGGCCTGGTAATAACATCTTTTTCTATTAGTTTTTGTTTTCATGAACTCAAAATATATTGGCACATTTCTCTTGAATAAAAGGAATAAAAAAAAAGATCATTGAGTCATTAAACTCACGTCATATGAAATATTTTTATTTTATATACACAAATGTTGTTTATGTTAAAAGAAGCCATTTTTTTTACTCACTTATTTAAATGCCTGCTTTAGTGTGGCTTCCAATTGATATTAACACATTATAGACTATATTATAATTGCCATATATATATATATATAGAGAGAGAGAGAGAGAAAGAAAAAAGAAAGTAGAAAGAAAAGAATAAAATTAGAGAGACTGGGATGGATGAATTTGCAATGTACAAATGTATAAACCCCAGGTTAAAAAAAACAACAACAAAAAAAAACCCAAAAACCCCAGAAAAGTTGGGTTTGCTCAGATAGGAATATTTGAACAGGTACTAATGACCAACAAACACAAGATGACCATAAATTTTATATACCAAATACAAAATATGGGAAAAGTATGGAGTGACAGACGTACAATTAATAAAAGAACACTTAACTGATATTGGATGTCAATTCAAATGTTTGTGTTTCAGGAATTTGGAGTTTGAATGTTCATAATGGCAGACAGTTTCTATAGAATGTTCCCAAAAGTTGGCTGTTCTTCCTTCCACAATGTGAATTATTGAATTTGTGAATAATGTTTGCATTCCATTTCTTCCCCTTGGTTAATTTGATTGCATTCAAGATGAAAGTAAAATGTTTTCTTTGTATCTATTTGGTTATAATATTCCTTTATTCTTTACTCATTAATTAGTCAAATAGACCCCAAATCTCCAGGATGAAATTTCCTTATTCCCGACACAAAAAGTAAAGAAATAGGCTTGTGGGCATATTTCTCATCCCTTATGATTACATGATAAGAATATATTTTTTTTTCACAAACTGTAGTTGTTAGAGGACATTGGGAAAAATCAATTTACAATACCAAAATCCCACTCTGTCATGTGAGTGTAGTTGACCAATTCTTATTCCCTTTCTTAGAGGTCATTCTGTTTATTGTCAAGCAACACCGAATTCCTTTCCTGCTATTTCTTAGGAGGTCATTCTATTTGTTGTCAAGTGACCCCAAATTCCTTTCCTGACTTTTTGCCAAAACAACTTGCACTTTTACATATACACGCACATGCACATATACATGCACACTCACACACACATATACAGCCACACACACATATACACCCCCCACATATATATATATATATATATATATATATATATATATATATATATATATACACATATACATACATACATACATACAGACAACATATAAACACCTGAGATACTTAAGTGCAAATTTGTAAACAATGACTAATACTACTAATATTAGAAGTTCTTCCCGATTTGAGTAAGTACGTAAAAATTCACCTTTCTTTCAACTCTTCATTGATGGTTTAATGGGAAAATTTCTGACTGTTGCTGAATCAGTTGGGTTTCAATCCTGCCTTGAAGCTGTCTGATGTCTCACCACACTGATGAGCTGTAGTACAGCAAAACAGTCTGTCTGCACACACACACTATATATATATATATATATATATATATATATATATATATATATACGCACTTATACATACAAATATATACATGCACACATGCATATATATATACATACACACACACACACACATACATATATACACATGCATATATACATAATATGTACACACACATATGCATATATACATAATATGTACACACACACACACACACACACACACACACATATATATATATATATGCATGCAAAAAGAATAGATACATCTATGTTAAAGCAGATGACAAAGAAAAAATTTTAAGGTCAAACAAATCTTTGTACAAGCTATCAATAGGTCATCTTGAAATTATTGTTGCAACAACTGTAGTTTTTGGTTGTATCCACACAAAATACGAAGAAACCATTTCTTATCTTTGATAGTCAGAATTGTAATGAGATTATTTGGTATAGAGAAGATGTTCTGTTTGCAGGAATAGCTTTAGGACATGATACATTCAAGTGGATTCAAGATTTCTTGAGAAACAAGATTACATCAAACTGAAAGAGTGTTTTTGTGAAATCTATGAGAATCTCAATCAATGAAATTTAGAGTAAAATAAGATAAAAAATGTAATCTAACACATACACACACACACACACACATATATATATATATATATATATATATATATATATATATATATATTATATATAATGTATGTATGTATGTATGTACATGTATACAGGTGTGTATTTTTATTTTTTTTGCTTATAACAATATGTCAATTCAAATGTTCTGGACATTTAGTAGATTTTAAAAGTAACACAGCATTTGCCCATCACATGCATTTTTCTGCTTAGGATGATGAAATTAAAAGAAACCATTTCTCCCAGAAAATTAATCTTAGATTCACAACTGATTGACAGCCTAAAGTGGATCTGAAAAAACAACTGACTTTTACAGAACACATCAAAATAACTCTTCACCTGAATATGATAATGTTCTCAAATGTCACCAGGAACTTGATAGTAATTCAACTAAATGTACTATGAAAGAAAAACATTTTATGAGTCCATGAGAGAAAACATGGTAAATATATTGAATTAAGTGCAAACTGCAAAAACAAAAGGTTAGTAAACCTGGTGACAATCCATAGAAATTTGGTGCAGAAAATTTGTAGACAAATTTTTATGCACACAACTTGCAGAGTAATTGACCATAGCAAAAATGCGCAACAAACAGAATTAACATAGTTTGAAATAAGCAATAACAAAAGAAAGAAAAAAACAGGGCAAAAATAATATTAAGCAAACAGTACATATAAAGCAAAGCAAAAATAAGGGAAAACCATCACAAACTAAGACAAATGGGATACAGACAAGCAATCACAACATTCTGACTTCAAGACAAGAAAGAAACAGAACTTAGTTGAATAACTCTGAGAAGTGGTTTATTTAGCTAGGAAGAAATCCCAGCATACATCTGTATGATTTGTTTATAAATTTGGGATGGGTAAAGTTTTTGCCGTCATTCATAACAGGATTGGAAACAAAACCACTAATATCAGAATTAAAGGAACAATAATATTGAAAATAATTGATATAACATGCAAGAAACTATTGAAAGAGCATCATGGGAATGTAAACAGTTTAGTGAGTTGTGGACAAATATGGTAACACCAATTTGAACTCAAAAGATTATGAATTTATTTTTAATTCAAGACTGCTATTTTAATTAGTATGGTGAACTGGCACAAAACCCAGCTCAAATCAAATAGAATTATTATTGATATAATTAGAAGAAACAGGATGTTCCACATCAATAATCCTCTAATCATTAACCTCTTCCGCAGTGTATACATTTTTACTAAAAGTATCTTTTTCAGACATGGACAAATAAACACCCCCAAAACATAATGTTCAAAAGCCAGTTACAGACATGTTTATATGTCGATCTTGATTTTTTTTTATCCCTTTCTGAGCTTGAAATGAGGCCAATTGTTAAATCATTTGTCTATTAGAGGCGTTAGCCACTTCTTGGGTACTTCAAGGTGCCTCAGTTTCTTAGTTACTATATTAAAAACAAATAAAAAATTTGTCTGAAATTAAACATTTTTCCCAAAATAATTGGCAAGTAAGGGGTTAACAATACTCAATTACCAAATGAAAAGTGAATGTAGTCATTGCAGTTTATATATTTATACAAACTGTATTTTATTTAGAAGTAATTGTATTAAATTATCTAACATTCAAAAAGGTTACTCAGATTGACAAGCAACTGATGAAGGCTGGTGGGTACAATGACTGAAACATTGTGAAAATAACAAAGATGAGGACAGTAAGTAATGATAAGTCTTTATCCCAGAAATTCAAACAATAATTTATTTAAATTAATTCTACTGATATGAACAGTTTTTATTTATCTTTATTCACTCCTGAACATTGATATGAGGTGAAAATCACCCATATATTATGATACTTATAGAATCATTTTTTAAAATACCAAATTTAATAAATTTTTTTTCTAATAAGAAATTTAAGAAGTACCGAAGGAAAATAACATTAAAACAAATCAGCAAAAGACCAATGCACTTAACTGCCAATCAGGAAAAAAATGGCAGGAGCAATTCAATATCATTAAATATGCAAATAAAGACCACAGTAACTCTAAACCCAATTTTCATTGGCTGAATCCCAAAATAGTCAAACCTATATAAATTCAGGTCAAATTTCTTGGGTTCAAATGAGAAAGACCAAGGAGGTAATTACTCCTAGTTGGGTCACCTTGAAGAGGAGGTCTAACACCAGGAACAAATATCTTTGATGAGACTTTTTGGTGCACTGAAAGGATGTTTTAAATATATGCAAACTCTGGAGAAGATTTAGAAAATATCAGACAACAACTAAAGAAAAGAATTGGTAACAGCCTAGAAAGACAAGAAGCAATGACACTCCAACTTGTATCCTGAAAAAAAGGAAGAACTCTATAATAGCTACAATTGAAAATTATTTTCTGGTCTTGGGATACAGAAGGCACTTTGGTGGAGATAAGTCATGTGCATCACGTGATGGCAGCTTAGTGACATTACATCATACAGAAAAGAAAGTTTTGTTTTCAGTGACTAAACAGTAAGGTTGCTTTCTTTGCCCCCACCCAACATCATGGCATAAGCAGAAGCTAAATCTGCATCACCAGCAACTTACAAGTCCATGATACCATTTTTCTTTGGGAATGTATCTTTCCCAGATATAGAATGAAACTCTAGCTTGGTCCTGAATTTGGGAAACCAAAAACTTGTTATTTCCTGTTTATGGAATATGTCCTCATCTGGAACATAGGTGAATCCATCCCATTTGCATCTGGAGTCCTAAACATGGCTTCTTCAGACATAGGAGTCTCTCCAAATTATATGTAAGAAGTTTTCTTTTTTTATTTCTCCTTACAACTCTGCTTTGCTCTGTAGATATATATGATATATTTTTCTCCACATGGGAACACATTGTATATATATATGTATAGCATGTCTTAGTTGTATAAAAGTCTCTTTGAGAACAAAGCATGTTTGTAATTTTCTTTTCTTTTCAGCCATTCCATTCTGTCCATGAACTATGGTGTTATTATATCATGGATAAAATAATGTTCATAAGAGGAAAAGGGGAAAATATTTTTTTTTACTATAGCTCTTTCCCATTACATTGGCTTTAAATAACTTGCAAAGGGTTGATAAACAACAGAAAATGTATCAATCAATCAAACATATGTTGCCACGAGCATATAATGTTTATAGTAATAAGAAATGATATCACATTAGGAATAATCTATTGCATTAAAATTATATATTATATATATATATATATACATACACACACACACACACACACACCATGTGTAAAAGCATAAATTATCCATTCCACAAAATGTTTAATATCTAAAAAAACCACTAAACTAATTGAGTTTCTTTTTTCCAAGTTTTCAGATAAGATGTTTTGCCATCTTCATACCATTTGTCATAAGAATCACTGAAAAACCCTTTCGGTTATTCAGCTAGAAAGAGAACAGGTTAAAATCATTTTCTGTCTGCTCCACTGTCTTCCCAGCTGAGCAATGGCGAGAAGGAAAAAATCATTCAGGCTTTCAGTAATGGTACCAACATTCATACAATGGCTTCCATCTTTGAAGTCTATTCAGGAACCATCACAAGAACAGTTGAGAGCAAATCTGCATCAGGGGGGTCACAACAGGAAGAGAGATCATCATTTCGACTTAGAACTAAATAGATCAATTAGAAAAGATCCAACTAAATTCATAAGATATTTGGCAGGCGTTTCAGCTATGACAGTCCAAGGAGCAGTGAAAAAAGACTTGAAAATGAAATCATACAGGAAGCCTGTGAGGCACCCTTGTTATTCCAGGAAAAGAAAGTTAGAATATTATAGAGGGCAAACATCATCTTGAATAATGCTCCTGAAAAATTTATTTCGGTTGAGCTCACTGGGGAGGAAGTGTGAGTTTGTAAACAGTGACTATTACTGTTAATAATGCAAGACTCTTTGGTAAAACAAATTGAGTTCTCTCAGTCGCTGTGTGTTTACCTAAAAATAAATACGCTTAAATTCACCTTTATCCCTGCCATACACCAATGGCTTAGGGGTAGAATCTCTGACTGATGGCAATTCAACTGGGTTTTTATCCTAGCTAGAGGCAACTGGACATCTAGCTACACTGATAAGCTGTGATACAGTGAAACAGTCAGTTTATGGATGACTATATATATATATATATATATATATATATATATAAACTTTATTTCAATACTTCAAAAGCTTTCAATCCATAGCTATGATTAATCAATGATCAACATATTGATTTCATTATGATTCTTCTGGTAAGCTTATAGAATAAATTATACATTCTTATTGCTCAAAGTAATAGTTTTATAAAAACCTTGGAGAATTTATCTTTAATCATTTCTAAGTTAAAATGGTTCAAATTTTAATCTAACAATCGGACAATTTTGCTGTTACACATGTTATATGCTATGTATAATATATTAAGTTGGTGCAAAAATAATGACGCAATAATGTTGTTTTTTGACGTATTTTTTTTAACGTCAAAAAATGACATTATTACGTCATTATTTTTGCACCAACATAATGTGTGTGTGTGTGTGTGTGTGCACATGCATAATTCAGACAGTTTATCCACAACTTCAAGCACAATGCACAATACCTTATTTGAAAATTGGAAAAATATATGCTATATATGTACAGGTGTTATAATGGATAGCACTTCAGAAGGAGAAATTGTAGAAACACATTCAAATTTATAGTTTTCAGTCTGTCTTGTGAGTAACAAATTTTCCAAGCCCTCTTTCCTCATTATGTGCCCTAGAAATTTCAACTCTCTCTTTCTGATGTTAAGTACAAGGTTTTTTTTTTGTTTCCATTTTCTCTAAAACTTCATGGTTTCTCACATGGCTTTCCCCTGTAATATAGAGGAATTGGTATTATGTAGCAGTTCAATAAAACCTGAGGCATTATTTTCAGAGAAATCCCCACTTTGGTTAAGATGAAGCCATGTGGGTCATGTGACAGCTGGTAATTGACAGTTTGTTGGGTGACAAAACCTGAGTTGCTATTTAGCATATGTAGAGACAAGTTGCACACCAGTTTCTAAGTAGATCATGAAGAAAACAGATGTCACAAGGACTACAGTAGTAGGGTGAACAGAGGAACCCACATAATCTCACCAGAAATGGAAGATACGACCAGCCTTGTGATTTTTTCTTTGGAAAATATTTAAAGTTTTTCACTACTTTCATACTTGGTTGTAGTATTCCTGTGTTATAATTTATCTAAAACTTTCATTAGAAACAAAGTAAAATGTGCTGGATTGCTATATGACATCTATCCTCTTATATGGTAGCAAATATTGGACAATTTCCCCATGGATGAGGAAAAAATAGCAGAAATATGGTTCTATAGAAAGATATAAAAAATTACATAGCAACAAGGAACTCTTAAAGAAAATAGTAACAGAAATAAACACTTATAATCAGAAAGCAGTAGCTGAAATTCCTTGAACATATTAGGAAGGAAGGCTTAGAAAACTTAACACTCACAGGGCATATTGAGGGCAAGAGGAATAGGGGAAGTCAGCGAGCCACTTATATGATGAGCATATATGAATGAAAGGCTGAATGGTGGTGAGAGCCTTAGTAAAGAGAGAAAAAACTGCTAAGAGCCATACGAGATAGGAAGATGTGGAGAAACATGATCAGACAAATTGTTGATAATAAGCTATTCTATTCCAATGTATTAGTGTATTGTATATAATATCCCACTCTCTTGACTAGTGCCTCCTTTTAATCTTTGATTAGTTTCAGGAAAACCATCAAAGCCTTTACCTTTTCATAGTATGCCATTTCAAAAGTCAATTAAGATGACTGGCTATGGGACTTGATGACAAAATAGAGTAGATTTATTCTTTACTTCAACATATTTGTATGATAGTCAAAGTAGTGACCTTAAGAATTTGAAATTTGTTTACAGATTCTGTTTTTTTTTTCACATTGCCATCAATTTAAGTCTCTGGTTACTTTTAATGCATAAATAATAAATCTCAATCTACCACCCTCATCTGCCATTTCTTTCCCTGTTCAAGAGATTTGGTAAGCACAAAGCACTTAATTTAACAAACACTTAATTTAAAACAACTTAGAAGACAGAGAATTGCCAACAGAAATAAAAACTTTATTTCATTAGAAACAAAGAAAATATAAATCATATATGAATGCTGAACAATCTCCACACAAATGAAAAAGAGACTTAAAGCAGCAGAAATATGAATCTACAGAAGGATGCTGAGAATACCATGAACTGAATATATAATCAACAATGAAGTTTAAAAAAAAAAGGAAACAAGGACACAGGTGAATTTTTTAAGGTAGATAATGGGGAAAGAGGGATTGGAAAACTTGATACTCACAGGACAGATTGAAGACAAGAGGTGAAGAAGAAAAAAAACACATAATCTACTTAAGTTTGAGTAAATTGATAGCAGGGCAAGATTTTGGGGAGATAACAAAAAGACCAACTTTATTAAGAGC
Organism: Acanthosepion lycidas; assembly: GCA_963932145.1. Taxonomy (NCBI): domain Eukaryota; kingdom Metazoa; phylum Mollusca; class Cephalopoda; order Sepiida; family Sepiidae; genus Acanthosepion; species Acanthosepion lycidas. The sequence continues at coordinate 20,442,355 of OZ010597.1, forward strand.
TACAAAGTACAGGAAATTGTGGAGTGCCATTATTGCCAATATCCTGAAGAGACATGACACATCAATGAAAGAGAACAAAATATTAGGTGACATTATAGAGAGGGAGTCAAATTTGACAGAAAGGCTACTACAGCAGCAGAGGGAGCCAAGTTTGACAGAGAGGCCACTACAGCAGCAGAGGGAGCCAAGTTTGACAGAAAGGCCACTACAGCAGCAGAGGGAGCCAAGTTTGACAGAGAGGCCACTGCAGCGGAAGAGGGAGCCACATTTGACAGAAAGACTACTGCAGCAGTAGAGGCTGCAAGAAGATCATTAGGCATGAAGCGTTCTTTTTTTCAAGTTCTGTCTTTAGACTTAAAGCACTGGTTTGTGAATTTGGTGATATAATAATTATGAGTTTAATCTCTGGGTAGAGTAGTATGGATACACTGGGGCTCAGTAGAAACAGAATTAGCTTGAACTGAAGAATTAACAAGTATGAGATATTCCTAGACTTTCACAACAGAATGAGAACAGTCTACCCCTGTAAATTGAATAAAGAGTCCAGTCTGAAATTCCCTGAAGGTTATCCAGATTGATATACATTTGAAGAAGGTCAGAGGGCACTACAACCAAAATGTTCTGATTGCAACAAGAAAGATGAGGACAAGACAATTTGTAAATAATAATAAATCCTTATTCCAGAAATTCACACTGATAATTATATACTGCTTAAAAATTGAAAGGATAACTCATGGATATTTCGTGGTGTTTTATGCAAATCATTAATCAAAGTGACTAATAATTCTGACTGATCAAAACTGCATTTTCATTACTGCACCCTGTAAATATCAACACTGTTTTATAAATTGGTTTTGCTGAAATGTAACTTGAACAAAATTGTTCACCTAGAATTCTATACTTAATCAAAAGAATGCAGTGTATAAAAAAATTATATGCTATGGATCATATTATTATCTATAAAGTTTTTATTTCTGTAAATAATCATTTTCATTTGGGAATTTGCTTGTGGAACGTACAGATGCTAAAAAAAATAGAAAAAATTTAAAATTATTTTGCAACTGGACATCATTCTTTTTTTTTTTTTTAAGTTAGTCATGATTTTTTTATTTTATTTTTAATCAATCAACCCCCAAGCAAAGCAATAATGACACTAAGATAAAAGGAGCTACTGGGGGTTAAAGGGAGTGAAAAGATGTTAGAAGAAACTCAAAACCCAATTCTAAAAAGTAAACAAAGGATAAACCTCTACTCCTGTTCTGTTTAAAAGACTGGACGATAGGCAAAACTGCCTACTCCTATTAAGGAGAAAAATTAGTTTTTAAAAATAAAAGTGTTTAAAAAAATGTAAAAAGAATTTAAAAAAAGTAAATGAATTTAAAAAAGTAAAAGAGTTTAGGCAGAGATGTTAGAAGAATAGAGTTGAAGTAGACTTTAGAAGGAACCAGAAACAAGGGATAAAACCTCTACTCCTGTTCAAATGACCTGGAAGGAGTGTAAATGGGATGACATGCAAACCTATCTAATTCTTTTTGTCATGAAATCTCATCATAATTCGGCTTATTTGTCTAGTTCCTGATTCATTTTGATGATAAGTATTATTGAGGGCTGTTGTCTTCATACTTATTGTTATGATCATAATGTTTTGGTGGCTGTGCACTTTGTTCAGAGTTGCTTGTCAATCCAGCCAAACTTCAGGGATTTTCAAACTGAGCTCTTTATTTAATTTGGGTAAATTGATATTTGTTAGCAAATTGAACAGTCCAACATGCAAATTGGAGATACTAAAATTAAACAAATACAGTGATTTAAATATCTGGGAAGATTTTTAACAAAGGACAGAAAGTGTGACACCAAAAACTCAAGGTTCATTAGAATAGAAAGATGCTTTCCAAAGTTAAGCAAAGTATAAAAAAAAAAAAAAAGTAAGATTTTGTTAGATAGAAAGAAAAGAGTACCGAACTCTTACGTAATATCAGTTCTCCTATATGACAGTGAATGCTGGACCATCTCACAGATGAAGAATAAAGCAACAGAACTGTGGTTCTATAGAAAAATGCTGAGGATATCATGGACTGAATATATGAAGGACGACAAAGTTTGAGAGAAATAAGTATACTTATACTTCACATCTTAAAGAGATAGTTGAAGTTTCTAGGGCACATAATGAGGAAAGAAGGCTTAGAAAATAGGATATTCAGTGATACCTCAACTTAAGTCATTTCGAGTTAAGTTATTTTTGAAGATTAAATATTATATGGAAAAAATAAATCTTGCCTTAGGTTATTTCATTCGAGTTTATGTCGGTCATTAAAAATATTAGAAAGATCAAATCACTAAAATAACAAACATAAAATTATATTCAAACTAGCAGCATGGCCCGGTGTTGCCCCTGCTTGATTCAAAAATCGTATGACTCATACAGCAATCTCTATCACTTGACTTAAAATATTTTTGCCCTTCCTTGCCTTTAAAGGAGTGCCCTTTGCCATGCTTATGTTGCTACATGCCTTACTTCTTGCCTATCTCACACTGCATTTTTTTTCTAAGCTCTATACTAAACATTAAATCTGTTACGAAAAAAGAACTAAAAAAAATGAACACAAAACGATCAGCTTTAAAAAAGGACTCGTAACTGGAAAAACCGAATGAAAAAAGAATGTTAACAACAAATACTTTTTCACACCCAACCCAGCTCTGCGGAATCAGAATCAACGTTGAGTTTAAGCAAGTGAATGAGCCAATTGGAGTAAAGTGCCATGCAGATTCAAATTTTTCCTACTTGTGATGAATGCAGTTATCGATTTTTTTTGCATGGTAGTTAATATTTGTGTCAGTCAGCTGTTGGCTCTCACACTGGCCAATAGAATCTTCCTGCCTATTTGTAGCAGCTAGCTATAGGCTCTCACTCTGGCCAGTAGAAAATGGCTGCAAACTACATGAAAAGTGCCGTAGAAGCATGAAAAAATCGATTATTTCCACTATCAATGGGAGTTGGGAAATGCAAGGTCAGTCTTGGCCTTCCTGCTAACTTGGAGCATGTGCATGTAAATTTTGGTGCAAACCTGTCGAAAATTGCAGCCGTGCATTTGTTAAACACACACACACACACACACATCCTGCCTTTTATAGATAGAGATAAATTTTAAAAAAATATTATGTCTACTAACTATATATATATATATATATACTTACACACGTATATATCATAGAATCAGCAAAAACAATTAGTATAATAAAGTATATTCAACAGATGTTCATATTTCAAATTCCTGGCGGCACTCATGCATTGTTTTCCGCTCTGACACTGATTTTGAATTCAGACTTGTTTACATCTGTGCTCTGCTATTGACGTTCTTTCAGTTACATTTCAATTGTGATTTAGAATACATTTTTGTCTATGGCTCTAAAGAAAAGTCCCAGTGCAAGTGCTAATGTTAAGCATAAAGCTATATTGCTGTAAGATAAGGTGGAAATGAATTATTTTATTCAGAATACCGTACATAAATATCCTAAATACTGTAATAGGCAATGGGGAGTGGTTATTTGCAGTTTATAGAGTGGTTATTTTGACTTAAGTTGTTTTTTGATCTAAGTTGTAACATTTGGAACAGATTAACAACAGGGTGAGGTATACCTGTACTTTTCTTTTTTTTACTAACTTCTGTAGTTTCCTTTTTATGTCTGCTATCAACACTGTGTTATCTGCATATCTTGTGCTGTTAAATTTGTGGGTGCCAACAATGAATCCTGGTGGAATGTCTAATGCTTTTTTTCTTCATTTAACACTATATCAACTCCTTATGATTAATTTAATGCCAAAATCTAGATAATTTGATAAATTTTATGGCTTCAATTAAATATATTTTGAATGCAATTTTATACTTTCAACCACAGATGTTTTTTTTAAAGCAATTCACCCCAAGCAAGGCAGGAGAGCCACTAGCATGCAAGGGGTTACAGAGGATTGGGAACAAGAGTAAAGAGGTGTGTTTGAGGAAAGGATATAGAGAAGGATGGGGAACAAGCTCAGGGTGTCAGATGTTGATTGACATTACACTTGAATATTTGAAGATTATAGTCTTCAGGGAAGCAAGTAAGAGGAAGGGAGTTTCACAGATGGGAAGCGAGGGAGAAGAAGAGACGGTTACATTTAACTGTTTTGACAGTGAAAAGGTGTGACTGAGATGCTAGCCTGGTAGCTTGTTTAAATTCATGTAGTCTGGGGACCAGCGAAAGTAGCTTGTCAGAACAGTTGCCGTGAAAATATTTGTAGAAGAGACAGAGGGAAGCCACAGCATGTCTGTGAGATAGCAATTGTAGACTTGATGCCAGATCAGGACCTATCATCTTGCATATTCGTCTCTGGATTTTGTCAAGGACCTTAAGATGTACAGCGGGAACACCAGTCCATAAATGACAGTAATATTCCATGCTAGGATGGATGGTTGATTTATAGATTTGAAGGATGAACTCAAACTTTCTGACATGACATATAGAGCCAACTTTCCTTGCGGTAGATGAAGCTATTGATTCAATGTATTTATTATTCCAGCTCATGTCATGGACAGCGAGAGATCAAGCAGGCATAAAGAGGTGCTCTCAACGAGTTGGGAATCAGTCATTCTGATGGGAGGCAGGAAAGGTTCTCTGTGGTAGGTAAAGGAGAGCAATTTCATTTTGTTTAATGGATGTCACTTATCAGTTATCTCCTGTTAATTCCCCTCTCCAAGTTCTCCACGACCTTAACCGAGTATTGAACTCACACACTTTGGGTCCTGTCACTGGATCTGAAGATGAGGACAATAGTCCAAATAATGTAAATAGTGTACATAATAACTCATTTTAGAAATATAGACAGATACACAATTACTATGTCACTAAATTCCTGACCCAACACTTTCATCCATTAGACTATTGTCCCAGATATAAATAATGATAATACCTCATACCAGAAGTTCAGGCAAAAGGTGACCAAGGGATAACAACAACAAAGATGAGGATAATAGTCCAAATATAAAAAGTGTAAATAATGATACCAGAAATTCTGACATTACTGAGCGGTCATAAAAGATGACATTATTCATATCACTGCTTCATCACCTTTCATTGAAACATTTTTTTGTGCAATATTCTTTCAGGATATAGAGCATTGTGACTCTCCACAGATTCCTTTTCTTTTTATTATAAATGAATTGCCAGGTTTTTTGGGGAAAGATAGCAGAGTGGTTTCCCATTGCCTTCATCATGGTTTGGAATTTGGAGTTGTACTTCTCTGAACTAGCTGCCGTCCAAGGCTAGAGAACCCACTCTACCTGTCATTCAGTACACAGTTGTAAGAGGAAGAGTTAGATTCATGCCTTTCCTAAGGAAAGATCAGTACAAAAGCAAACACCACAGAGTGAGCTGGAATTTGAAGTCAGCTCATCTCTTTTTAATTTAAAGAGTATTTTTTTTGACAAGTCTTTTCAGGACATTGATGATCATGATCCTCCACAGATTCTTTTCTTAGTGGTTTCTTATTTGTTTTAGATTTCTCTGTTTTTTTTTCATCCAGTATAGTCCTTCACTTAAACTAGTAGCCAGCCAAGGCTAAAGAAATCATTGTTATTTAAGCCATAGATGGGAGAAGAAATGTATTCATGCCTTTCCCTAGAGCATTAGAACAAAAGTGAGTACAATTGACTAGACAGAAATTTGAACCTGGCTTGCCAATTCTATTTTCCTTGTTTGTGACTGTTATGCTCACCACACATCCCTGGTCAGTAACTTGCATACATAAAAAGCCTAAATGAAGAGAATGAGATATAATCTCAGTTGGTTAAGTTAAGCTTCAGCAGTTTTGTTTTCATTTGTTTGGAATATTTTCTAAGTCTTGTCTGAAGGGTATTGATGACAAATCTAAACCAATCAAAATTGTATAGAACAATCAGTGTTTTATTTAGCAATCTGATTGGTTGATTACTTTCTATCATTGTCTGCAGATTGGCTCATATAAATGGCCTATATTTGACAGTGAAAAACAGAAAGATAAAAGTAGAGTTTGATTTTATGCAGCACAGTTGATTAGAAATTTTCTATCTCCTTTGCTTTTGTTTTGTTGGAGAACTTTATAAAAAGTCTAGTCCATGTAGATCTAAAGGATATCATGACACATCTAAACTAATCAAAATTAGACAAGACATTATGCTGTAATCTGATTGGTTCAGTTATCAACAACTGTTGACTCCAGGCTGGTTAATTTAATGCTTAACATGCCATGACCTGAGAATTTGTAAGGGACATGTTAGTTTCTCTGATTTATTTTAAGATATGAAATAAATTAGCATTTCAATCACCAAAAATTCAACTATCTTAACTTGTACTGCCAACTCCTTGCATTGAATGGTTGGTTGATTTTGTTTAGTGGCATATCAACCTATATGTATTATTTAATGCAGAAATCTAAATATTTCGAACACAATTTTATAGCTTTGACTACAGACTGAATGTTTTGTTGGTCATTTTGCTATAAATATGTTGGTAATTTTTTATATGAAACTATATTGCTGGTATCTTCATAAAAATGTATTTTTATACTTTCCGAGTATTTTGTCTGGGGGTTCACTATTTGCCCATAGCTGGGACCCTAACAGGAGCTACTACTGGGAACAACAGCAATTTAAGAGGTGATTTCAAAACCTCCAATCTCCTGATGAGAGGCCTTGCTGCTGGGTTTAGTTTATTGCCATACCCAGGCCTGAATGGGACAAATAATAAGTATATACACATTTATATATAATTTCTTGTATGACATATTGGTATATAAAATTGTTTTGATCTCAGTGCATGTTTGGTATGCAAATTCTTTGAACTATTCTGATCCTTCTGTCAGGTTAAGGTACTAGTATATCTCGGATGCACTAATGCCTCTGATGGAGACGAGAGATAACCAAGATGATTGTTCTCTATTTCCAAGTACCCTGATATTAGTAAAGTGTGATTTCTGTGCCTTCAAAAGACTAGGAACAAAAAATATATATTTTAAATGTAATTGTATGCCTTCAACTACAGACAAAATGTATTGTTGGTCATTTTGCTATAAAATTGTATTTTTATACTTTCATCGTGTTTTGTTTTTGCTTTCACTATTTTCCCATAGCTGGGGCCCTAACAGGTGCTACCACCCCAAATCAGTGTGTACCTAGGAACAACAGCAAGTAAACGGTGGTTCCATGCACCTCAAAATCTCCAATCTTCTGATCAGTGACCTTGCTGCCAGATGTAGTTTATCATCATGCTGAGGACTATACCTTGAAGTTCATCCCAAATTTCAATTTGCTGGAAAAATATTCAGTTCTTTGTACTTCTGCCTTGTTCTATTCTTATAAGAGTCAAATTAACCAAAAAATACTACAATATCTGGACTGGAGCTGCTTCATCTTCATCTTACAGCCATATCATGTTGAAACATTGGTTCCCGTATGATCACCAAAGTTAAGCAATGTTGAGCATGGTCAGCACCTAGATGGTGAATACTTGGGAATACCAGGTGCTGTAATGGATAATGGTTCAGAATTGATAATCAGAGAGTTGAGTTCCAATTTGGGTTTGTTATATTCACCTACACACAAATACCCTTGGAAAAGGTATGAAATCACTTGTTCTCCCCCTAGCTATTGGTTAATTAGTAAAACCTTTATCACTAAACCATTATTATCTTAAAAAAAATTGCATACAAAATATTTAAAGTTTGGCATTGAATAACCCATAGAGGTGTTCATATGCCACTAAAGAAAAACAATCAACTTTTCAGCCTTAACAGTGTTTGAAAATATTTATACCGACTTTTGTGCAATGAATTATTTTCAACCCTACAACCTTTTTGCTCGCAGACAAGATATTGAAAATTTATTTCTAGTCTATTGCTATTTCCATGGCAAATGTTCAGATGAGCTACATTCCTTAGTTCTAACAGTTCAAATCTTTAGAGCTAGGACCCAGCATGCCACTTACACAGCATTGAATCCTTCTCATTCTTTTCATATCTTATTGGTTAGAAGGAAGTTCCACTTAGATAACTTTTTTCAAGAACCACAACATTACAGAATAGACTCCTGCAGGAATACTTTCCCCATCACTACAGTCTCAGTCTCTTGAAGTCTAGGGTAACTTGTTATTTACCTAACCTACATATAATCAGCACCACCTTTTTCTCGTTTTAAATCCATACAAAAAACTCATTTAGTAACCTTTACTTTGAGTGGCTATTGAATTGGATGAACAAAAATCTGCATTATTTTTTAAACCCTCTTTTAACAGTTGATATAAAAATCTGGATACTTTTACTAACTTCTTCATAAAATTTTGTTCAAGTATTGTAATTATGAAGCTGCACAAATCACAAAATAAAGATGATGGATTGATTTGTTTTTTTATGATTTATCAACCCTTTGCAGTTTATTTAAAGCAAGAAAATATTTTTTTCTTTTTTTTTTTTCAGATAATGATTTTAGTGATACAAGTCTTACTAATTAAAAGAGGTGGATTCATGCCTTTCCTAAGCCTATTTTCACATAAGTGAATATAACGAAACCAACTGGAATTGAAACTCGGCTTGCTGATTAACAATTCTGAGCCATTATTTGTTACCACAAATGCACATTTAAGCTTAGAGCACATGGCATTTCCAAGCAGTCACCCATCAAGGTAGTGACCAGACTCAATGTTGCTTAACTTTGATGATTGCTGTAAGCCAAAATAGAGGTGATATATAGGGATATGAAAACAGTCTTTCAGCTAACCCAGGTGTAAGATTTTAATTAATACGACTTAAAAAGATAGGAAGCAGGTACCAAGTTTGAAGTGAGGCTCTACTGGGATTTGGTTCTTCCAGCCAAATGTGCTAATAACTTCTCATTTATAAAGATGTTTGCACCTGTTTCATATTAACTGAAATTTTCCTTTTGTTCACATCATAGAGAAAAGCTGAAAGGAACAAAATCAGAGACATATCCCAAAAATCAAAAAATTGAAAAGAAAAAAGAAAAAAAAGTAACATAGTGGATGTTGTCATGGAGAGAAGAATTGGAATGCCGAACTCAAATTCTGGACTGAGGTCATTGCATTCACTTTCACACAAATAACTTTATGAAAAGTATAAATCCATTTTCTCTCCTACCAGCTACAGGTTAAATAGCAAAGGAAAATATTTTTTGATTTGGTTGGCAACTAGCCTACAAGAAAGTTAACTCTGTAGTCAAAGCCAGTTGAACATGGTGCTGCCAACTTCACCCCATACTAGCTATGGAAATCAACATAACAACACTAATGTGTTGAGGGTAAGGCCCTATACTCTTCTGATATGCCATTAAGCCATGCATATAAATACAGAACTTGATTGGTTGTTTAGATTGTACTTGCAGAGAGCAATGGTATTTTCTGGTTTATTCAAAATACATGGGAATATTGTGATGTTGGGATTAATTATGACATTCTGGGTAATAAATGCTGATTTTCACTATTAATCTTATGGTAATCTTCATCACTGCTTTTTATCACAAATTTCTCAGTTAAATACCATCCAACCATTAAATTAAATAGTGTATTTTCATTATTATTAATAGACTCATAATTTTTTCATAATTTTGTTGCTTTTTATTCCAAGTTACTTTGTCAAATACTCTCCAAAAATTAAATATAGCAAGTATTTTCATTATTATTAATAGACTTGTCTTTTCTTCATACTATTGTGGCTTTTTATTCCAACTTTTTTCAGTCAAATACTCTCCAACAATTAAATTAGTGTATTTTTCTTATTAATCTAAGGCCATCTTTTTTGCATCTTATTGTTGCTTTTTATTTCAAGTTTCTTGGTCAAATACTCTCCAACTATTAAATTAAATAGTTTATGCATTTTCATTAATAATAATAATAAGCTTGTCATTTCTTCATCTTAATGATTTTTTGATTGGATACTCTCCGTCCTTTAAAGTATATAGCATCAATATTTTCATTATTAATCTAAGGCTAGTCTTTTCTTCATATTATTATTGCTTTTTATTCCAACATTTATGGGTGAATACACTCCAACCTTTAAAATAAGTAATGTAAGTATTTTCATTATTAATCTAAGGCTAGACTTTTCTTCATCTTATTGTTGCTTTTTATCTCAAATTTCTCAGTTAAGGTAAGCAGCTTAAGTTTTCATTATTAATCTTAAACTGGTCATTTTTCCTATCTGTTATTTTTTACCATCCCCTTTGTAGATTGAATACTCTAACAATTTAAAAACAAGTTTGATCTTCACTGAGAACTCTATTTCCATAGCCTTATACGAAACTAATATACACTGAATAAAACTAGCCACACAGAAATATCATTTCATATCAATTTACAAGTGTCATGAGTTTGATCTTTGTTTACTTAAATAATGTGACTTTGTGGCAGGCTCAACTTAAGTAAGTCTTTCTTGAGCTTGAGATAACTATTCTTTATGATCAGCAGGAGTTGAGGTTCAAGCTCAGCTAACATTCTCCCATCCATATGCATTTTGTCAATGTATCCTGTGGGAAGCTTGGCAAAGAGAGAAACATTAATAAGAGCTATTATAAGTGGTTGTGGATTGCCATAATCACCCACATCATGGGGAGACACAGAACATAAAATAAGAAGTTCTCACCTTCCACTTTGACAAATTCAGAGTGATTTTATGTCATTTGTATAAAATGAATTTGATATCATAATGCTGCCCCAGGCTGGCCAAAACCTGAAATGCATACATTGAAATAGACTTTTAATTTAGAAATCTGGTTACTTCTTTTATGTGAAGTGTACCTTCAGCATGTAAAGGACCATAGCTCTCCACTACTTCCTATCCTTTGTGACTCTATGTTTGTCACCTTATTATTCCTCCCAGTAACTGTTTTTGCTATCCATTTACATAAGCTTGTTAGTAAAATTAATTGTATAGATAAAATTCTTAGATTATTAATTCAGAAAATATATAACCAATGCAACTGAAAAATTACTTATGTCATAACTTTTTTTATTCATATTAAGTGAAAATAATAACAATCAAGATACTAACATTCCACACTACTTCAAATAAAAGGTTAAGGAAATACCCGTCAATACTGGAAAGGGCGAAACCAGCAACTAGACTTGAGAAATTTACCTGAAAAATTGTTTTAAGAGAAAGTTTTTTTTATAGATTTCAACAGTAATAGTCAGCTTGGTCAATGAATTCCAAATGTTTCCATATAAGGAAAAAGTTAATATTACCATTAGAGATGAGAACAACAGATACTACACTTTGATCTCAACCTGATGGCCAGGGAGTGAAGAAAAGTGTAACTCAAGTAGCACTGGCTGTTTGGTCAATGAATGCCGATTCCTTATAAATAAATAGTTAATATTACTATTGTCATTACAGATGAGAAGAACAGATACCACACTTTGATCTCAGCCTGATGGCCATGGACTGTAAAAAAAAAAGCATATCTCTAGTAGTACTGGCTGTTTGGTCAATGAATGCCAAATGTTTCTTTATAAAGAAACTGTTAATATTACCATATTATGTATATGTGAACTATTATCCTCTTATTTGTTGTTATCATCACATCATCCTGATAACAACCAAGATGAGGATAACAGGGCCACATGTAAATAATATGGTAATATTAACTGATTTGGCATTCATTAATGATAACTCTTTATTCTCAGAAATTCAAACAGAAAAAGATACTACATGTTATATTAGCTTTGTTATATTTGAAAACTAAAATTGTTTCTTACATGTGATCATCTTTCATATGCTGTGTACATTCATTGACAGGGTGTAGCTTCTTATAGTCAAATGTTTGTGGCTTAAAAATTAACCTTTGATCAGATTGTCATCCACGAGTGAAAAACAAAACAATTTCTAGGAGTAAACCAGATTTTTATTCTTGAGTTGTAACTTACTGCTATAAGCTAGAAAAGTAAAGATGGATATGGAGCTGAGGAGAGGTTACTCACGGTTTTGCTCAGTCTCACTTGCCTTCAAGATGCCCTGTGAGTGTTAAATTCTCCAAACCCTCTTTAATCTGTTTCCTGAGAAATTTTCCTCATTCTTAATATTTCTTTTTTTTTTTTTTTTTTTTAGCTCTAATGCTCCCCACGTTAAATCAACCTTGTGTCACAATGTGACTTCATTTGGGGGGGGGGGAGTAAATACCAAATTACTATAAAGTAGTGCTGGGGCTTTTTAATCTCAGAATTCATGAGAGAATTGAGCTGCTTCTTAGCTATAGTGATGATGGCCAAACCAAGAGTCCTCCACAGGAACTAGCTTAAATGCTGCTCAATAGGGATGCAAATAAAATGCTGCTCGATGGGGCAGCTTTTAAGCTAGTTTATAATAAAATGTGCACTGCAGTTTTGGATACAAAAGGAAAATAAGACTTATTCCCCTTGAACCATGAAAGAAACAATAATGGTTAGTATACTATATTATTTTTAACCTTGCATAATCTGGCAACCCTGAATCTGAGCTCAACAGAAATCATTCCTTGCACCTAACTTTTCTAGAGCTTTTGAATGAACTACAAATATTTGAAATCGAACCAGTGAAGGAGTTGCTTGGACATACACAAACACACACACTGTACTTTATATATAAGATAGAATGTCCATACACCATGCAAACAAACACGTGATACACACAACATAATGGTAACTTATTTCTATCCAAACACGCAAGTATTCCACAACAAATATACATATAAAATGAAAATTTATCTGTGCATTGAATATTGCTGCCATATTTGGTCAGGTGCCCTTGCTGTATATCTTTGAGATTCTCAACCAATTCCAAAGAAGTGTCCGTACTGTTATTGGTCCTGACCTGGCATCTTGACTTCCATCATTTTCCTACCACCATGATGCAGATTCCCTGTCTTTTTTACAAATCTTTTCATAGCAATTGTTTTAATGAGATCTCTTTGGTACCCCAACTGCAAGCATTTAAGCATACTACTAGATTGGCAATTAGGTCTCATTGTTTTACTGTTGAAATAGCTTGATGTAACTAATTTTTATTCTAATAGTTTCTTCTATTGCACTTCTGGAACTCTCTTCCAGTTTCTTGCTTTGCTGTCACCTACAATTTTCAAAAGTTTAAATACAATGTCAATCACCACCTTTTGTCATCCTGATTCTATTTTTTTATTGTCCTTTCACCTTGCTAAAAACTTTCCATTTCCTTTCACTCCCAATAATGTCTTAGTAGCTCCATTGCCTTACTTCCTCCCTCCTTGTCCTTGTAACAGCATTCACCCTGGGTGGGTTGAACAGGCTCCAATATTGGAGTTTCATGGGAATTTGGAATTCACAAGTGGTCCCCAACCCGCATGTATAGCACATGAGATTTGATTATTTTTGAAGGGCCAATTACAGAGACCTGGTGCACTACGTGCCACAAGGTCCCCAAACAACCCTCCGCAGGTTTTGTATTCAGAGTTTTTTTCCTTCTCCTAGACCAGTTGCCATCCAAGGCTATAGAATCCAGTCTGTCCTGCTATTTGCCCATTGCCTTACTTGGGGTAAAATGATTAAAAAAAAAAGAACATCTTTTGCTATTCCAATGTAGCTTGAGATTTCTGTGAAACATTTTCTGTCATCTGTTAAATAGTTAAATTTCTCAACTAATTTCTGTATAAATAATGACTATTCCTAAAAATTAAATTTAATCCTACTAAACTGGCATGATCCATTTTATCTATCATGATTACTTCTCTAGCTTCCAACTACATTACCTGATAATTTGTTCATAACCCACTTAATCTTGGATACCTTAAATTACTTTAACATTTATAGTAATTATCCCTAAAGGCACTTTTAATAAAAAGATAACTACTTCTTTTTTAACATGTGCATCTTGTAATTAATATGTTGTATTGCCTACTTTTTTCTGCCATACATACTTACAAAGTTATTGCTAATGATTTTAGATGATATTGAATGCTGAAGTATCTTATTCATGTCTTTAAGGAAAGCTTGTCATAAGAAACCTCCCCATTCAAAAAAAGAAGAAAGAAAGAAGCCCATGCAAGCGAATATATATGTTTGTGCTAAATCTGTTTAAGAAGAGGGGGAGGGAAAGAATGATAATAAATTACTGAAAGCACAATAATGTTTATTGATCAGATATTGGGTGGATCATCTGAAATTAATAGGTTATGAATATTCAAAGATGTAATTTTTAGAAACAGAGAAAACAAAGTGGAAGATTGAATGAGTGGGGAGAAAGATAGATAGAGAGGAAAGAGGGAGGTGAGATAGAAAAGAAAATAGGGGAGAGAAAAATATAAGGAGGAGAGAGAGAAAGAAAGTAAAGAGTGATGAATAGAAAAAAAGAGAAGGGAAAAGTGGGTTAGATGAAAGAAAATGATTTGGAAAAGAGGAGAGGGAGAAGTAGAAAGAGGAGGAAAGAACAACAAGGGAAAGGCAGTAGGAGGATAGTGAGAGGAGGGAACAAAGGAGGAAAGATGAACTGAGGGGAGAGGAAAGTTGAAGTAAAGTGCAAGAGAAGAAAGGAGATGGAGGAAAGGAGGGGAAGAGGAAAGTAGGAGCAAATAAAACAGGAGGGAAGAAAGGAGATGGAGGAAAAAAGGAGAAGGGAAGGAAAGGAGGAGAGAAGAAAGATGAAGGAAAGGAGGAAGGAAGAAGGGAGGAGGGATAGACGAGATGGAGAAAAGTGGGGTGAAAGAAAGTGAGATGTAGAAAAGAAAAAGAAGGCAATGAAATAAGGAAGGAAAAGAGAAATGAAAGAAGGAAGGAAAAGAGAAATGAAAGAAGGAAGGAAAAGAGAAATGAAGGAAGGGAGGAGGGAAGAAAGGATATGGATTATGGGAGGAGGGAAGAAAGGAAATGTAGGACAGGAGGAGGGAAGAAAGGAAATGAAGGACAGGAGGAGGGAAGAAAGGAAATGAAGGACAGGAGGAGGGAAGAAAGGAAATGAAGGACAGGAGGAGGGAAGAAAGGAAATGAAGGACAGGAGGAGGGAAGAAAGGAGATGAAGTACAGGGGGAGGGAAGGAAAGGGATGGATTGTGGGAGGAGGGAAGAAAGGGGATGGATTGTGGGAGGAGGGAAGAAAGGGGATGGATTGTGGGAGGAGGGAAGAAAGGGGATGGATTATGGGAGGAGGGAAAAACGGGGATGGATTATGGGAGGAGGGAAAAACGGGGATGGATTATGGGAGCAGGCAAGAAAGGGGTCAGAGGAAAGGAAGAGATATAAAAGAAGATGAAGAATAGGAGGAAGGAAAAAGGACATGGAACCATGGAAGTGGGGGAAAGGAAGAAGGGAAAGATGACAGAAAGGAGGAGGAGAACAAAAAGAGATGGAAGAAATGAGGAGGAGAAAAAAAAGGAGGGGGAGGAAGGAAGAGTAGCTTACTTTCCATGTTAAGATCTTAGAGGAAAATACCAACATATTTATCATCACCTAATGTGTAATAAGTTGTTAGACAATTCATTGACAACTATTTTACTTGAGAAATCCTTGGCGGAAGATTTAAATAAGAGCTATTTATGTAACAAATAATATGTTTATCATAAGTTTATCATATGATATGATGTGTTTATATAACCAATGTTATAATGACTAGGATTTATTATGAAGTAACTCATCAGAATTTCCTTTTTTCATTTTGCATATATCGAAATGCATTACAAATAAAAATGTACTGCAAATCTTTATAGAACTGTCTGGCAAATGATTTAAATATTAGTTGCTTATATAACACACAATGTCAAATAAATGAAATACTGAATTCAATCTAATAATTTCATTCACAGTGATGTAGCAAATATAAAAAAGCAAATATAGACAGTAGATGCAAGAATTTTCATTATACATTTTTTGTATTTGTACAGATTCAGTAAACATTAGTAATTAAACAATGTGAATATTTTTGCTTCTGGGAATATTGAAATTTGGTTTCAGTTATCTCCCCTTATCTCAGCTCTCAGCTTGCATATATCTGATTAGCCTCTGTTTGAAAGGAAGTGAAAATCATATGACATTATGTAATAGTTGCAAGTTCAAATCATGTCAGAGTCTACCTGTTGAAGCAGATATACTCTTGAGTTGGATGGATATATCTATTTAAGTGATAGATTATAATGGAGATATTTTTGTGGTTACAGTAATGTTTTCTTTTTTAATGAGACAGTGTAGTAATAGTTTTGTGTTGAATGTGATGCAACATGTGGTTTATGAAACAGGAAGTCTCCCGGAGGGGAAATAAGAGACATCCTGTTGCTACAGGATCCTGTGGTTAAAGACAGGGTTTCTGCACTTGCCTTTTATACTGTTGTTTTTAAAATGCAACCTAGTGGGCATTACAAGAAGGCCCCTGCAAGACAAGGTGTGCTAATTCCACAAGAGTATGACTTTAATTTTGAAAGAGATAATTTACAGGATTAACAAAGAACTATGCCATAGACTGATTTGTTTTCTATGGCTTATCAACCCTATACATGTTACTCAGAGTCAGAAAATATTTTTTACATTGTAAGAATTCTGGGGGACATAATAATTATTTACTAATGCAAGTCCTACTAATTAGGCCATAGCTGGGGGGAGAAGAGTTGGATTCATACCTTTCTCAAGGATATTTGCACATAAGTGACTCTAATGAACCTAAATGGAATTGGAACTTGGCTCTCTGTTTTACAATTATCCATTATGCCACTCACAAATCCAAACTATGCAGTACCTCATCTAGGTACTCGCCAGGCTCAATATTGCTTAGCTTCAGTGATTGTATGAGAACTGCATGCTGTAACCACAATATGATAGAAAAATGTGTGAATCAAATATACTGTCATATTTCAAGCCTTTCACATCTTTGTGAAGAGAGGTTCTAAAAAGTGTTGGAAAAATATTGAGGCAATGCAGTGCAAAGACTTGTAGTGAGAGCAACAAATAAATTATTAAATAACCTCTAACCCTTAGTACTAGACTATGTAGGAGTATGAAAATAAAATAAAAATAAAAGAAAAATTAAAATTTAAGTAATAAAATTACTTTAAAATATAGATAAGAATGATAATTAACAATAAAGAAAGAAAAAGTGAGATTATAAAAATATAGTTGAATAAATATGAAAACTTCTATCATGTACTGGAACAGGTGTCAGCATTTGAAGGAGAAATCAAATTTACTCTCTTCATCTTCGATAGCCAAATGAAGTAGATGTCTGAGGATAGCACTCTGACAGACCCCATGTGGCTTCCACCCAGATAAGCAAAAACTTTTTATCTCTGTATGTGTGCGTATATATATATATATATATATATATATATATATATATATATATATATATATATATATATATTTATATATATAAATGGTGGTACTCACTTCGAAAAATCTTGGATAGTTTGACTTGTAGTAGAACAAATTGGTACCCAAGGCCTGACGATCCGTTTAGCTGAAATCTAGGTAGATTTGCCTGGCTCCTTAGGATTATATATATATATATATATTTCAATTAAAAGGTGAAAATATAATTTATAAATTCATGAATCATTCATACAAAAAACAAATAGAGAGGTTAATGATTTAAATGGCGAGAATACTTCATTGCAAACAATATAAATAAGATACATCAACCCCCGAACCTGTATATGAATGATATGATCCGAAAGCTTGTAAAATTAAAAAGACCTTATGCAACTGGAATTTATAATCGGGGATCATATCATTCATATACATGTTCGGGGTTGATTTATATTGTTTGCGACAAAGTATTCTCACCATTTAAATCATTAACCTCTATATTTGTTTTTTTGTATGAATGATTCATGAATATATATATATATATATATATATATATATATATATATATACACATGTTCTTTAAAATGTACAATTATCTCTGAAATGTATATGAAAACATTTTATCATTTTTGTTTACGCACTGTATCTTGTATATAATTTGTTTGTAATTTATATATTTCCACTCTGGGGCTGATGTCATTTCAACCCACCCAAATTAAATTACATATCTATAAAAAAAAAATTACATTCAGACAAGGCTGATGTATCATAAGTCAACTCACAACAGACTCAACTTGCAGAAAATGAAAAGGAAAATCCAAATGGCAAATAAGAAAGCTAAAGAAAATAATATTTTATTATAAAAAAAACTTTAAATAGAGATACAATGCAATATTTGCATGTTTAAAAAAAAAAAAAAATTAAATGTGCATTTTATATGCAAGAAAGTGCAGTAATTTTTATTTGCATTCTGCTTCCACCTGAAAAAGCTGTGAATATTAAATCATGTTCTTTCAGTTGAAATGGCCCCAACTCTGTGGCAAGATGCCAAATACTGAATTGGCTTCAGAGAAAGAAGAAGTGGAATGCAGCCAGGCCAGGGTCTTCACTATAGACACCGATTGATTGCCATCTAATACTGGCTATGATCCTTGGTTAGACAATTCAAATGTTATCTGGGAAGAAAATGCAAGGAACTCTAGGTTTTATTATATTTGTTTGTAAAGTGTACTAAATTGAAACTTGTTTTTTTAAGTGCAGAGTCTTTTTGTCAACAGAATTAGGTAGGCGTTTATGATTTGATGTTATGAGGAAGAGACTGTCATGATTACAAATTGAGTCAATGCTGGAAGGACAGAGATTTATTGTCAGTACAACTGACAAGGATTTTGTTTGTAAATGATGCTAGAAAGAGTAAGGGTTTGGTTTTGGTGTTAACAAGTTAAAAGCAAGGAAAGAATGTTTTACAAGTAAATGGGAAACATTGTCAAATTGGAGGCAAGTTTAGAGAAGAGACCTTATCTTTTATTTTCTCTCCAGTCACAGAGGTAATAAAAAAACTAACAAATTAAGAGAAAGAGAATGGTTCTAAATTAACCATTACTGCTTTTATTCGTCTTTTTTCTTCCTCCTCCAAAAGACCAAAGCTAAGAGAAAACCAGAAATGACATTAGTACAAAATAGTATAACAGGTTAAATCAAACAATCACTTAGAAAATAGACTAAGATGCTTCTTACCTAAAAGAAACAGATGTTTTTAATCCAACCTGTATATCCTTTTTTATTTGTTTTACATAAATCCACACAAAAGTCTAAGGCTTAGAGAAGACCAACAATGATGTTAATATAAAAGGTTAATTCAAGGTCACTATTACACTTTTGTAGTTGATAGGGGGGCAACAACCACAAATCATGTAGAAACTCTAGGGGCAAAGAGATAAATAAAAAATTAAAGCAATGTATAGTGAATGTCAATATTGATGTAATGGAAACAAATAGGAAACTTATACTTAACATCAGGAAAAGGCAATTGAAATTTATGGGGCATGTAACGAGGAAGGAGGGCTTGGAAAATCTAATACTCACAGGACAGATTGAGGGACAGAGGAAAACAGCAAGTAACATATTTGATGAGCATGAGTAAATAGATGGAGGAGAAATAACAAAAAGACAAAACTTCTTAAGACCTACAAGGGACAGGAAGGTGTGGAGGGCCATGATTTCCTATGTCCTGAAGAGCCATGGCACATAAAAAAAGAAGAAAAAATCAGGATATGGTGGATGATTACAGAGTTTATGGGGAATGAAAGATTTCAAGACTCAAGATTTTAACAATTTTAGTATAAAATAACCATGGATTTATATCCTAATTAATATTATTAGTTCTTGAATTTGTATTAAACTGAAAAGCTTTTACTGATGTTGATCTTTTTGATTGAAGTTGAGGGGCACAAAAGTACAATAGGGCCAGGTTAAGCAAGCATTTAGAAAATAGATGAAAATGGTTTTTGTTAAAAGAAAAAGAGATGGTCTAAATGTGTCACCAATTGCAATGGAATTTGGTAGACTATTTTATCAGTTTCAGCATAGAGGAATTCAACACCCATGGATTTTATATATATTTGTATACAGAACCAGGTGTAACATAATTCAGAAAAGGAGAGAAAAATTCATTCATTAACAAATTACTAACCTTCCATTGTTTCTGAGAAGTGACTGACAATATATTTTTCATGAAACTTATGACATAAGCGTACAAGTTTGTTATAGGAATCTATTTTGTAGCAGCATTCTTATTTTCTGTCTGAATTTCTAATAACAAAGATGAAGACAATAGTCCACATGTAAATAGTATAAATAATGCATTCTCATTTGTTGAATGGAGATATATTCATGTGATAGATTTTGTGGAAATATGTCATGACTTACATTATCTACACATATCGTATGAACTGCTTAAATGAGTTTTCTGTGTATTGGCTCCATGCATACATCCACTTTAATAAAAAAAAAAATTAATAATAATATATTATGACCAGTCAGAGCCACTCTCGCTCAAAAATGAAAACATTAATTTTGAGCCCACTAAAAACTACATATACCCAAATTTAAACAGACATGACACAGGTCAGCGTTTGATATCAACACTGACACACTGAGAGAGACTACACTGGTGATGGGCCGCCATGAATGTTCATTACACTTCTAATTTCACCACTGTCTCTCTCTGTTGCCTTAGCAACAGCAACAGATAGAAGTTACCAGTCTTTGTATATATGTAAATAAATTATACATTTATTTATCCCTACTCAATGTCCTCTTTTGTTTGATGCTTGGATTTACATTTACCAAGGTGGAGAATGAATTAACCTCCACAATAGTAACAAGATTGTCTTCCAAATTACCCATTTCTGCCTCCACAACAGGTATAGTCTGGTGTGTTGTATGCATGATGTGCCATCATTTAGTTGTAACTAAAAAGGAAGTTTGTTATTGACTAAGAAGTCTCCACAGAAGCGAAGCAAGAGATGTCACTGTGGCATCCTGTGACTGAAGAGAGAAAGTGAGAAAGTTCATGCTCTTTCTTTTTATACTGCTTTATACAATGTCATTTAGAGGGCATTAAATGAAGTCCCCAGAGAGACATAGTGGGGTAACCATTTAGCCAGTAACTCTCATTTTTTTCCAATTCAAATCCCTAGCAGTTTAAGGCAATAGAAGTTTTTTTTTAATATTCTTAGGTGGGATAAATTAATTCAAGTAAATAATTTAGATGATTAGGCAATGCTCACAGTATTTTGGAGGTCTCTTTAATGTTTTGGGCAACAACATTAAATGCTTGACGAATAAGCCAATTTTATAAAATTCTTAAAAATATTCAGTACAATCTAGCCGCATAGATCAATCATTAAAAATGGCTTTGAGTGACTGAAGCAGGTATGTCTTAGTGAGGACTAACCTTCTTCATGGATTAATGCTACAGAATCATAAAAAAACTGAACCAAATAATAGAAACCAGCTCATATGAGGAGCTTTAACAACAACTAAAATGGATAGAACATGTATTTCAAAGAGATAATAATGGCTTAATAAAAATGGTGACATTCCACACAACTTTAAGCAAAAGTTTAAGAAAAAACCCCATCATTACTGAAAAGTGTCACCCTGGGACTTCAGAATACACTAACTACACCTCTGCAGAGAGTAAGACCATACCCACCACCCAATGAAGCCATCTGTTTGCTATGGATGGTGACCTGTAATGTCTGTGGACATGATTCTGGTGGTTGAGGGCTTCAGGTGTCAGAATTAGATACTTCTGATTCCCAACACACCACTTTGGCACTTACCTGGACTAGATGGGTGGTTGGAGAAAGCTAATTTGATCAATCAGCTGGTCATGCCAAGCTCTAGCACCTATAAATATATCAATTTATCAAGTACTTTATAACTAAACACAATACCCCAAATATACACCAGGCTAAAATACCATCTTTATCCATTTTATATGAATTAGAAGGCAATGGGTGAGGATCAATCAGTTCGATGAGATCTAGACTTAGTTATGGCTGTAAACATACTTGTTTGTACACTTAAAATTTGGGAGGTGCAGTAAATGGTTTAATAGGTGTTCAGAGTCTCTCTTGGATATGAGTATATTGGTTTGTGTAGCCCTGACCTGTCAAGGGGAATGGGTTTCCCCTTTGACACATCCCAGTGTTGGGCTCTGAGGTGAGTGGGGAGCACAGGCAGTGAATTTTTTTCATAATAAAAATTATGAATCACCAAAATAAAAAAACCCCAAAAGATGTCTTTCAGACTGATTCTGAAAAATAATTATGTACTGAATTTCCAAGATTTCTTGAGCTTGTGTTCCTAGATGAAACTGCTCTAGCAAAACTTTCCCCTTTCTTGATTGAAAAAGTGTGGTCCAGCAGGATCAACCCCCAAAACAGTTAAGAAATTGAGAAATGGCAATGGAAGTGGAAAATAGAAAACACACCAAAAATTTAATCAAGATGAAAACTTTCAGTAACATCAAGATAAAAACCTTCTCCCATGAAAGACTGAACACTTCTAAGGGAGTCATTAGAAGCAGAGAGTTGTTTCTGGCCACACCTGAGGAAATGACACCTGCCTTAGGAAGCCAGGTGACCAGTGATTACTGTAGAAACACAATAAGAAGGAAAGGAGAAATTATAACAACAGACACATATATCCTTACTTTTGTCACACCTCAAATCCCTAGAAAAATAAAAGTCATGTACAACATTCAGCCAATGGAACAATATATTCCTGCTCCACTAAGGTGCTTCAAGTGTCAAAAATAGGGATAGCTGCAGGAGTCACCCAACATATGTTCAAACAGATTCAGACCACATAGAAGAAGGATGCCACTATGAAGAAAGATGTGCTAACTGCCAGGAAAAACATCCAGTATACTTACGATCATGTAACTTCTGGAAAAGGGAAAAGGGGATAGTTGAGGTGAAACAAAAATGAAATTGTCTCATTTGTAGAGGCAAAGCAAATTGTAGAAAGCTACACGAAAGGCACTTCCTATGCAAAAATAGCACAAAGAAGAACCACAAAGAATATCAATCAACCCGACAAATACAGAGTGGTCACTGAGGAACTCATACACTTGGGACCAAATGACTGGCAAAAATTCAGAACTACCTGAAGGACATATACTCCAAGGAGATAGTGCAGCCGGAACCCCAAAAGAAAGCCAATGAAAGAATTGAAATAAAAAAAAAAAGGAAAGACAAATAAAAATTTTAGGGCACAAACACAAATCACTACTGTAAAAAAAATACAAAATCTCCTACAAAGCAAAAGTCTCAGCAATCTCTTATTTATCCACTAAAAACCATCAAAGACAAACTTAAGAATTTATCTCCCTCAAAAAACATAACCAGCCTAACAAAAACCAGAAATTCACAGTGACCAAATTCTTACCCAAAACCAGTTTTGACAAAACTGGGAGAAATGAAGGTGGAAAGACAGAACCCACAAATGGCCAAAACCTTCAAACTCAAAATCTCAGAAAATGAAATGACACATTCAACAAAAAAAAACAAAAAAAACAAAAAAACAAACCTTTACCAATCATATATCAAATAATTCAATCAAACTACTGCAGAATAAAGGCTAATAACAGACCTATCACTGGCAGTTGTTTTCCTTCAGGAAACATTCCATAAGCAAAATGACAAGTTGAATATAAAAGAATGCCATCAATACAACTACACACATGACAGTGGGCTTTGAGTGCCAGACGGTACATTCATGTTGAGATGTACCTCAAAGTAAAATAAATTTAACTACTACTTTACAGGCTACTGCTGTTAAAGTGACTATACACAGAAGACCAATAACAGTATTATATCCCACTGAATGAACCAGTAAATGAAGCTAAAATTCAGGAAATCATAAGGCAACTCCTTGTTTCTTTTATGATATTAGAAGACTTTAACTGTCACAGCACTATATGGAGATGTAAAGACATAAACCAAAAAGAAAGGACCTTAGAAACAATAATCTATAACAACAATTTATGCATTTATAATAATAAAACCCTGACTTACATAAATCTGCTTTCTGGCAGCTACTCAGCAATAGAATTATCCCTATGTAATCCGTCAATTTCAATGGATTTCTCTTGGAAGGGACTGGCAGACACATGTGGTAGTGATCACTTGCCAATCGTCTTTCAAAACTCAGAACATAATGACAAAAATCCCTCCACTCTGATGGAATCTAAAAACCAATGTTCTGTAAAAAAAGTTGAAGGAAAATCCATCAAGGACTTAAAGCATTTCCTGGAAATCCTCATCTCTATAGCTAAAAAATACATTCCAAAAAATTCAGCACCAAAAACACACAACAGACCTTAGTTCAATAATGAATGTAAAAAAGCCATCAGGCTAAGAAGAGCAGCTCTGAGAAAATTTGACAAACAACCTACAACCTCTAATTTGTTGCAATTCAAGCAAAAGCATGGAAAATAATTAAAGAAACCAAAAGGAATGCTGGAAAAACTACATCAACAGACTCAATTCTACTACAAAAACAAAATCCGTCTGAAATATGATAAAGAAAATAGCAGGCAAATACCAAACAAACGCTGTAAAACACCTCTTGATAAATAACTCTAAAATAACTAGTAAAAAGGATATCACTGACTAACTAGCTAAAACAATCTTTAAAAGTTACTCTGCCAAAAATGGTAGCCAACAATTTCTGAAGCTCAAACAAAAAGTGGAAAGGCAAAAACTAAACTTTATATCAAATAAGGCCATGTCCTATAACCTACCATTCACTCTGTAGGAACTAAATGAATCTTTAAAGAAAGCCCCAAATACAGCTGTGGGCCCAGAAGATATCCACTATGAATTCATAAGTTCAAGAAATCATTACAACTGTTATTAAAAATGTATAATAACATATGGACAAATGGCAACTTTCCAGAAATGTGGAGACAGTCTTTCACCATTCCTATTTTAAAACCTGGAGATGATTATATAGACCCTGAAAACTACAGGGCTAATATAATTAACCAGTTGACTATGTAAAACTATGGAGAGAATGGTCAACAACAGGTTAACTTGGTACCTGGAAAATAAAGGCTTAATTAACGAGTTCCAATGTGCTTTTCAGAAAAAAAAAAGAAGTACCATGGATCACTTAATATACCTAGAAACCTTTATAAGGGAAACCTTCATTAAAAAGGAACATCTCATGGCAGTCTTTTTGACTTGAAAAGGGTGTATGGTATGACATGAAAATTTGGTATTTTGAAAGACCTGTATGTACTGGGCATAAAAGAAAGGCTGACTCAGTTTATAGAGAATTTCCTAGAAGACTGAAGATTTCAAGTCTATATGAGAACTATGCTATTAGATCAGCAAGATCAAGAAGGAGCTCTACAAGGAATCATTCTTTCAGTGACCCTTTGTGGGTCAAAATTAATTCCATAGTTAAATCTCTAAGCCTAGGAGTGAGATGCTCCTTCTATGTCAATGACTTTCAATAATGTACAAATCTTGACATATGCATTCCTTGAAAGACAACAATGCCTCAATAAAATACAAAAAATGAGCCACAGGAAATGGTTTTAACTTTTCCAAAACAAAAACCAAATGCCTACATTTCTGCAAATTAAGGAAATTGCTCATCAACCACTTTTTAAAATTACAGTAGACATCCTAGTAGTGGAACAACATATTTTGGATTCCTGGCCATAACAGAGTGGAAAGTAACAATAAAGCAGACTTAGCAACCAAATCAGCTTTAGATATAGACTAAGATTCAATGACAAAAATCCCATACACTTACTTTTAAGGAGGTCATTTCAAAAGGAATGGCAGCAGTACTGGGGCAATAACCCACACAATAAGCTCTTCACAATTCAGCCCAAACTAAGAGAATGAAAGTTGGCTTTCAGAAAATCTTAAAAGGAAGTAGTAGTAGTACTGGCCCACTTATGCATTGGCCACATGAGAATAACCCACCTGTACTTGCTAGACAACAAAGATCAACCAGTATGCCAAGCATGGGAAATGGCACATACTATTAAACATATATTACCTGAGTGTTCAGACCTTGCTCTCTTTCAAGACAAAAATTCTACAGTAGAAACAACATGTATATGTGCTGTTCAAGAAAGCAAAAGTAGATGACATAATATCATTTCTTAAAACAGTCGGCCTCTATCAAAAAATATAAACCAAATGGGATTACCAATCAAATCAATTTCTCTAGAAACTGTATATCTGAAAAAAAACAGACTCTCGACAAAACCCTCTTTACAAAGTATGACAATGAAATGTTATCTACAAACTGATTTCTTATTAGGTTGGTGCAAAATAATGTCGTTTTCTCACTTGTTACTGTGTGAGAAAACGACATTATTTTTGCACCAACCTAATACAAAGAATACATAGTCTATTCATACAAATCTATTGTAAAAATCTTGCCAGCATTAAATAACCGACTGAGGTTGATATGCTGTAGGCCAAACCATACCTGAAAAGTGAGATAACAGTTAGAGGATAAGAAACCTATTTTCTTGAAAAACTGTTTTAATATTATTTTGCAAAAATAATGTCGTTTTCTCACATAGTAACATATGTGAGAAAACGACAATATTTTTGCACCAACCTAATAGAAAGGTCTAAATTTCAACCAATAGTAGCACCGACTGCTCAAAGAATTACAAATGTTTCCATTCAAGGAAATGTCTAATATTACCATTAAAGATGAAGAGAACAGATACTACACTTTGATCCCAGCCTAATTATGAGAGTGAAGAAAAGCATAACTCAGTAGCAGTGACTGCTTAGTCAATGAATGACAAATGTTTCCATATAAGGAAATGTCTAATATTGCCATATGCAAGGTGACCAGATATGGAGCTTAGCATCTTGTCAATATTAATTAAGGATTAAATATAAAAAAAGAAAATAATGAATCAAGCCTTTGGTATTCTGATCAAGTGAAGCATATTTTAGACACTTAAATGAACTTAAATTTCAGCCAAGCTGGAGTCAGTCTTCAAGTTCACAGACTTTCAAAACATGTTTACAATTTGCTGATCTTCTCTTGATATAGGGCCAGGCCATCTGACAGTAAAAGAATATTTAAAAACAATAGAATTTAGGGGAAAAAATTTTGTTTAAAAAAAATTGTTCTATCTCTATTCTTGAGGGATTTTTTTCATTTATCATGGATTTACCAACTTTTACTTACAAAAGAAAAAGAAATGTACACATTTTAGCTTATGTGCAGCTTTATAATATCAGAACTAAAAGTAAAAACAAAACACATAAATGGATGACATATAAACAATATATATACACACACACAGACACATACACACATATTCTGAAAGTAAATTGATCAGTGTGATAATCTATTTAATTATCCAGCATTAATCTGTAAATCATTCTCAAGTGTTGCCTATATTTAGCTATCTTCAATAGCTTTTAAACTAAACCCTTTAATTCAAGGGATTGTTGTTCTTGTCCCTTGTTTTTTGTCCTGTCTAATATTTGTCTTCATGATTTTTTACCCATTATAATGTGGCTTTATTCTTTATTTTATTTATAATCATAATGAGACAGTTGAAACTTTTGGAAAACATAGAGGAAAGAGATCTTGGAGAATCTGACACTCACAGGGGATATTGAGAGCAAAGGGAGCAGATGCAAACATTGAATAACCTACCTAATGAGCTTGTGTAAATGGATGACAGAACAGGGACTAAAAACAATACTAATGAGACAAAGACTGTTTACTACTACAAAGGAAGTTGCCTATGTCCCTTCAGACAATACACATTAAAAAAGTTAGACTTTGCATTGAATTCTTAACTTCCAAACTGTCATATGTTTTTGAAAATAACAAATAAAACAGAGTGTAAATAAATCAAAGGCATTTATGTGTATATTATATTAAGCAGAGTGATAATATTTATAATAATATATTAAGCAGAGTGATAATATTTATAATAATATATTAAGCAGAGTGATAATATTTATAATAATATATTAAGCAGAGTGATCATGGTAAGCATGATTAAAGGTGATATATCCTAATTTAGTAATTGAAAATTTTTTTTAAAAAATCTAAGTTATTCTTGATAGAGCTTTTTAAGATAACCTCATAAATACAAATGTTTTGTCTTCAAGGCTTTGCCTAAGAATATACAGGCTGTCCATAAAGTTCGTGTGCACTTTAAAAAATTTATAACTTTATTTGTATTTGCGATAGAAATAATTTGTAAAAAGGATTAGAAAGAAGTAAATCCATATTTTTTTAAGTTTTATTGAAATTTTATTTAAGTTTCAACATGTCCTCCACCATTAGCAATAGAAAGGGTAATATGATTTTGCAGTTCACAGAAAACATTTGCCAACTGATTTACAGTAATGTTTGAAATCACATTAGTTGTCTTAGCTATACTTAAAACTAGGTACATTAAACTTTATAACATTTTTTACAGATTATTTCTATCGCAAATACAAATAAAGTTGTAAATTTTTTAAAGTGCATACAAACTTTATGGACACCCTGTAGTTTGTAAAAATGTTTTTTTCAGGGTTATTGTAATATGCACCCTGGCATTCTTTGGATGTCCACTTTAAAATTGGTATGGTATCTGATTATTGTAATATATTTAGCAGAGCGGCATTATCAAAAGGAGTCAAGGTTGGCATGTTCAAAGGATGGGTTTCTACTATTTGATAATATAATATGCTTAACAGAAGACATATGACCAAGTAGATCTTACAGATTATGTAACCAACTAAAAAAAGTGTCATGCGTTGATATAGATTTGACTATGAAATTTAAATGTGAAATAAGTAGTAATTCATGCTCAGGTAGTTTTTCTTACCTTTTTGTGTAGCAGATATGGTTAGATGATTTGGAAAAAGCTAACTTTGACCCTTCCTTGGCCTACATGATTTGTTATATGGAAATGCTCTCCCTTGTTTGACCCAGATAATTTGAATAAGAAACATTGTCTCTTATTTAACTCAAGCAATTTGAAATAAGGAAACATTATCCATTGAAAATATACAATTTACAGTTACTATTTCACAATAGCCATTTTGCAATATGCTGAAACTGAGACAAGAATTCTTGATTTAATGAGAATTTTTGTCAATATAACCCAATTCAGGGGTTCTCAATCAGAGGAGATTTCAGAGTTTCAAGATGGGGATCATTTACTTTTTCTTGTTTTTTTTATCCATAGAATTTGGAGCCCATTATGTGTGGAAATATATCCTCTATAAAAATAATCTATGTAAATGTATATGTACTAATATGGAAAAGAATGAAGGTTTTCAATAATATATGCATATTTTTTGGAAGGTACCTTTTCAGTCAGACAATTTTGGATAGGTGGAGGATGACATTCTGACATATGGTGAAAAGGGTGCATTAGGCAAAAAAGGTTGAGAACAACCTGAAAGTGAAAGAGAATGAGAAAACTTCAATGAGGAGAAAGGACAATAAAAGAACAGACTTCAGAAAGACAGAAGATGGCGAGTGACATTGCATTTAAATTTTTGAAGATTGTAGGTAGCAAGGAAGCAAGAAATCAGAAAAGAGTTCCACAGTTGAGAAGTGGGAGAAAAGAAACAATTAGAATAGAACTTCTGGTTACATCTACTTCAGCAGTAAAATAACAAAACTTAGTAGCCAATCTAGTAGTATGCTTAAATTCATGCAGTCAAAGTACAAAGGAAGGAGGGTTCATTAGGAACACCTACCATGAAAATATTTATAGTAAAGACAGAGAGAAATTATGTCATGTCAGTGTAAAAGTGACTGAAGCTGTGATGTCAGGTTAGGACTAATAATATTACAAATTCTTCTTTGAATTTTGTCAAGAATCTGGAGATAGTATAGCATGAGCACTAAACCATATATGGCAGCAGTAGTTAATGCACAGACAAATGGTAGATTTATAAATGTGCAAGATGAATTCTGACGAGAATAAAATATTTATTATGTCATATGCTGAACTAGGTGCATTAGGCAAAAATGGTTGAGAAGAACTGGTCCAACTAAATAACTGTAACTTTTTTAATCATTTCACACCCCTCATAAGAAAGGTGATAATGCCCCTAAGATGCAAGTGTTTGCTGAAAGTGAAAGAGAATGAGAAAACGTCAGTGAGGAGAAAAGACAATAAAAGAACAGACTTCAGAAAGACAGAAGATGGCAACTGATTTAAATTTTTGAATATTTTAGGTAGCAGGGAAGTAAGAAATCAGAAAAGAGTTCCACGGCTGAGAAGTGTGAGAAAAAAACAATTAGAATAGAATTTCTGGTTACATCTACTTCAACAGTAAAATAACAAAACTTAGTAGCCAATCTAGTAGTATGCTTAAACTCATGCAGTAGAAGTACAAAGGAGTTCATTAGTAAAAACTACCTTGAAAGTATTTATGGTAAAGTCAGAGAGAAGCTATGTTATGGCAGTGTGAAAGTGACTGAAGCTGTGATGCCAGGTTAGGACTAATAATAATACGAATTCTTCTTTGAATTTTGTCAAGAATCTGGAGATGCATAGTAGGAGCACCAGACAAGATTTGATAGCAATATTCAATGTACAGACAAATGGTAGATTTATAAATGTGCAAAATGGATTCTGATGAGAATAATATATTTATTATGTCGGCTTTATTGTATAAATATTCTATTTTTGATTGATGTGCTTTTTATATTGTAATCTTTTTCATTATTCAGACTCATTGTACATTAAGATTTAATAAGGATTTTCTTTATTGTTTATCATGTATCAGATTACGAATATTAATAAAATGTGATCAGCATAATTGTATCTCAAAATCAAAAGCTCAACGACACATCAACATTGTGATGCACTATAGTAAAATATATCTTTTTATCATTAAAATAAATTACTGTGAAGTGTAAAGGTTTTATATATCATTTTAATTTATGCACTAAAAACTGATTTTGTTTGAATAAAATATTCTTTCTCAAGTCAACCTTTTCATCTAGTATTATTATGTCAGTCTGAATTTCTCGGATGATGAGTTATCATTAATTACACAAGTTACATGTGGACTATTGTTCTCAACTTTGTTGTTGTGAGTTCAATCCTTGAGCTGGGCAATGTGTACTTGAACTCAGTGGAAAGAGAGCAAGTAATAATGGAGCAGTACTAAGAATAAGAAGTAGATGAGATATCCCTGGAGATGGACAGTGGAATGAAAACAGTTTCCCCTGTAGATTAAATAAAGTGTTCAGTTCAGAACATGTAGGCTACCAGGAACAACATACACCTGATGAAAGTTGGGGTGCACAAAAGACAAAATTTTGTGTCAAAAACAACAAAGATGAGGACAATAGTCTGCATGTAAATATATAAATAATAATAATAGTAATTATTATTATTATTTAGTATCTAATATAATTATTATTTTAAATAAAAATATTAAAAAAAAATATTGTTTTAGAGCAAATAAGCCTAAATGATCTATTTTCCAGGGAATTATTTATAAACTGGGGTGATGCATTTACATATGAAGTCCCAAAGACTAAGTATCTACAGCTATTACCCATGAGGCAGTTGAGTACATACTACTTCCTGTGAGTCAGTAACCCTACACTACATGAATAAAAAATATTTTAATTTTCTTTCAACTGACGTTTGATCTAACCCTATGCCTATTTCTGAAATTAGTTATTCCTTGATAACACAACTGTGACGTGTCATTAACCCTTGTCTGTTGTTTGGTCTTTGTTTCTTTCTCCATTTTAGGAATAAATTGAAGACTTTCACTTAGATTTGCATTGTATTTTTCTATTCTTCACCACTCAACAGAAGACTGATGACCATTGGACAACCTATGTTGGTGCATGACGAATCAAAATCATTCTTATACCCAGAGCTCATCATTTTGTGAGCAAGATTTAAAATCAAATCAAAAAACACCTTGAGGTAATATTAAAAAGAGTGATTTCAGTGAATCTGTTTTCTTTCATTTTTATGTTCATACTGTCCTACTTATGTTCTCCTTAATGTTTCTCCAAGAAACCATGTCAGTTATAGTTTATTGCCTACAAATCAATTAAATAATTCTTTTGGTTTAGGTATAAAAAAAAAAGTGACATTAAAGAAAATAAATCCAGAAGCCATACTCATAATGAAGAATATATAGCTGCTCCAATCAGTGTTTAGTCAAACTGAATATTCAGCCACTTTGTCTACAGAAATAGCATTAGAAAATGTCACATTGTAATCTATTAGGTTGGTGCAAAAATAATGTCGTTTTCTCACATATGTTACTATGTGTGAAAACGACAATATTTTTGCACCAACCTAATATATATATATATATATATATATATATATATATATATATATATGTCCACAACACATTCTAGACATGAGAATCATGCTATGAATGGTGTCTTGAAATCAGTCTTTCATTTGTTATTCTTCCTCAATGTTTTTTTTTTCCTCTTATTCTCTCACACTCAGTAACTCATTGTGGCTTTAATACCTTGACTGGGGTGAAATGAATTAAAAAAAAAAAAAAGTTGAGGAACTAATTTTCCTGAAAAAATTTGAGAGAAAGATTTCAACTGACAACAGTACTTGTTGCGTGGTTAAAGAATGAAGAATGTTTCCTTATAAAGAAACATTCTAATATTACCATTACCATAATCCATTAATGCTCACGCTTCCAAGAATGGGATGGTGGGAATCAATGGGTTAAATTGAAGACGTTGATATAAAATGATCCAAGTGGACAATGGAGGAAAAATTAGTAGAGATGTGACCAACACTTTTGCTCAGACCAATGAACTTCAAGGAGACATTTTCTTGTTTTTTTTTTTTGTTTTTTTTTAAATGAAAGAAAGAAGAAAGCTGAGGTTCATTTGAAATCTTGAATAATTTTATTTTCAAATCAAAAGATAAATTCCATTTCTCAAATTAATAAATATTTTTACTCTTATTCAACATGGCCATGTAAATCAGAGAATGAAAAAAACTTTGATACAATATAGAGTCTTGGTTTTAAAAAAAATGTTAAGATGAATACCTACTTTTGTAATTACCATTTGTTTTATTTATTTGAAATCTAAATTTTTCTTTTTTAATAAACACGTTCAATTCATTACATTTAGTTTTAAGGAGGAAAAAAGCCATAATCCTTAGAATCTAATTATTATTGCTAAATGACAAAACAGATGAGATTTGAAACATGATTGGGAAAACACGATATAAAAGGAGGAAGAGAAAGGGGAGAGAAAGTCTAAAAAGGAATGAGGAGGAGCAACAGTGGAAGAGAGTATAAAAGTCAAAGAGGAGGAACCAAGGAGACAAGAAAATAGAGAGATAGAAAAGAGGTAGGTATGAAAGAAAGAGAAATTAGAAGTACGTAGACAGGAAATAATGATACTATAAAAGGTAAAGGGGA
This sequence comes from Acanthosepion lycidas, assembly GCA_963932145.1. Taxonomy (NCBI): domain Eukaryota; kingdom Metazoa; phylum Mollusca; class Cephalopoda; order Sepiida; family Sepiidae; genus Acanthosepion; species Acanthosepion lycidas. Next base: position 20,475,635 of record OZ010597.1, read on the forward strand.
GAAGACAAGTAGAGGGTGAATAAATAGAGGAAAAAGAGGAAGGTATGAAAAAAGGGAGGGAGAAGGAAGTAGGCAAGGGAGAGAAAGAAAAAAAAAAGAAGGGATAAGGAGGCAGGCATAGGAAAGAGAGCATGAAAGGGAGAGAGAAAGAAGACAAGAAATATATGAAAGTGGGAAGGAGGAGGCAAACAGGAAAAAAAAGAGTATAAAAGAGAAGCAGATATGACAGAAAAAGTGAAAGGAGAAAGCAAAACATGAAGTGGGAGGATATAGGTAGGAAAGCAAGAGTAAAAAGAGAGAGCATAGGCAGAACAGAGGGAATAGAGAGCAAAAACAAGAGGAGGAAGCAAGCTGGAAAGAGAGTAGGCAGGCAAGAAAAAGAGAGTATAGAAATGGAGAGAGAGAGAGAGAGAGAGGGAGAAGGAAAAATGAGAGAAGGGAAAAGAAAAGAGGCATATTGAAGTATAAAAGAAAGAGGGTTGTGAAGAAAAGCTAAAACAAGGAGAAAGTAGGAGGTAGGAGAAAAAGATAGTCAAAAGAGAAAGGCAAAAGAGAAAGAGGAATAGTGGGAGAATGTTAGACTGGAGAGAATAATAGGGGGGAAATAAGGAGACTGAAAAAAAAAATATCCCTTGTTCAAATTTGCAAAAATTACATGAGTATATATATATATATATATATATATATATATATATATATATATAGCGAACATATACAGAGATACAAAAAAGTAAATAAATAAAAACCTAAAATAGCTCCCCAACTAATTGGTGTATTGCATTGTATGGTTTCCAACTGAGGCACAAAGCCAAAACATAGAACAGAGAGAGAGAGAGAGAAAGAAAGATGCTTTTTTTTTTTTCATACAGACCTCCATAAAAATACTCAAAATACCAAAGATCTTTACATGAAAAAGGGAAAAATATAATGTACAGAAAATTAGATCTGCACTTCACATGACTACTGTAAATAAAAAAAATTAGTTTAACGTTTCAATGACATATTCAACATTAGAGAATAACAGCAACAAAAAAAAAAAAATCTTTCATATCTGCATCCCAGCGAGAATAAGAGTGATGATTATAATTATAAAAAGTAAATTATGATGATACTAGTAAAAGTATAATACAATAATAATAATATTAAATACTAATAGTAAATAATGATAATAATACAATTATATATTTTTTTTCTGTCTGATTGTATGGCACCTCATCTGCATGCATCTTCTGATATAAAAAAAAAACTTGTCTACTGAAGTCGCTTGTTGAGACTTTGGAGCAACTTGTACTACAAAAGCAAAACACAGTGATAGTAATAATCATAATATTATGGCTGGTGGCTCACTTTTGAATATGCCCATCTCCTTGAGTAGCTAGCTAATCCCAGGTATAGATACCTTCTAAAACACATTAGTTTCTTTAACAGAGCCAATCTATAGTTTACACTAGTGATTCCCAACCCTTTTTTCTCTGCGTCGCATTTTCACAATGAAAATTTGCTCACACTTCCCCAAATTTTATGCAATAAAGAGTAAATTTAAAAATAAAAATACAGATTAAAGAGACATAACTGCAAATTTGAAGTCAGAACATTATCATTGATAACTCTCTCCTCCAATTTGCAGATCCTAATTATTATATTCTTAATACTTGATGTAATTAAAAAAATATCACAATGAAAAAATTGGTCAATAATTATTTATAACTACTTATACTAGGGACTCATGCATGTAATTACGAGTAATCCATAGTAATATTTTAAATTTTCAAATCATGTTTATTTTTGGCATATGAATTGTTTGAAACTATTTCTAAATTTTTGTCTTTCAATTATTGTGCATCACTTGCTATCCTCTTCTGCTGCACATATGAGGCATGCCACACTGTTTGGGAACCACTGGTTTACACTGTAACTATACAGAGCAAACCATATTTACAGTTTCTGGGCAAGAATGTATAATCTGACATGAATGGGGGTCAAACTCTTCAGTTACAATGACAAGTGTCTTCATGCTAGCATAATCAAAAATGGCTTCCAAACTATTTTGTTAACCCAATTTAACTTACAAGACTTGGGTCACACACACCATTGTCTCCATCTTTTTTGTTATCACCTTCAACCTTACTTGGATCAACAGTCACCTGAAGAAGACTGGAGAACATAATGGCTAAAATGTTGTGATAACAACAACAAACATGGTAAATAATGTAACTAACCTGTGACATGGTTTTCAAGTACTTGTCACCAGTGCCACAAAATGGGATCGTCTCCCAAGACACAAGTCCTTGACAAATTGACCATGGTGAGATTTGAACTTGGATCTTACTGCTGGAAAGCTAACATTTAAATCATTTGTCCACACATCCACAAATTATAATAATAACAACAGCATTCAATTATAGTCCTGATCATAAATATTAAATATAATTTTATTTAGATTATTTCAGTCTGGTACAAAACTGTAAGGAGCGGGTATCTTGTGAGAATGAAAGCTTACTACCCATTACTTCTTGGAACTGCACCTTACTATTTCATATGAACCAAGTAAGGAAACATTGACTTGACATTCATACTTATATTCAACATTGAAGCAACTATCAAAATAACTACAGCATGCTCACAATATTTCTTGTCATTTGAGTGATCCTATTTCCTATAATGCAAAATTTTATGTTCAAATGTTGGTCATAATACAATGACCCTATCCTATAGGTTCACTTGTCATACACCTGCTCAGAGTACCATTCATGTTTATGTTACTGAACTAAGCAAGGTCCTTCCATTCTAGAAACATGCCTGACCCAGCATAACTGGGTCTTCATAAGAATACACTTGACAATTAAAAACTTGGCTTTTTTTAAAGGACATTCACATTGATGACAAAATCACTTCAATGGATTTTTAGGATGGATTGTAAAGTAGCACAGGTGGAATCTTTCTAGGAGAGGATGTGGTAGTGACACATAACTCAGAGCTGTATAGAAGAGTCGCCAAAACAGCAGCTCTGTAGACATTGATCTTGGTCTCTGCTTTGAGGTCATTATTTGTCCTCACTCTTCATTCTATATATGAAGAGATGACACACACATGTATGCAATCACACACATAGCTTAAAATCATCAGAATCATCCATCTCCTCAGCAGCATGTGTAAAGCACTTTTTACAGCCTTTTAACTAACTAACAAACACATAGGATAAAAGAGAGAAAGCACTCAGTGCTAACACTAATAAAAACCCCAATAAAAGTCATAATATCATTGTGCTTACCACTAACAAGATAAGAAACAAATTTCACAAATTGCAGCTCAAACAATTTATCTGATTTTTCATACAAGACAAAGCAGATGGTCATTTGTGATGGAAAACGATAATCACATTTCTTCATACCTGTGCTTCTAGGGAAAATCTCAGTGGAGGGAAAAAAATCAGATACAGAGCAACATAAATATTATTTAGAATGAAAATAATTCTAAGATAAGATCAACAGAAAGGAAACAATGGTTTAAGTTAATTTTCTGTTTTATTCGTTTACTATAGAATCATTTAATACTCACTGGAAATGTGGAAATTCCACAGATGTTCACATTTTAGATTATTCATTCTCTCATGCCTCGACTTATCTCCCCTCCTTTGCCTCTTCTCATTCACTCCCTTATGCCTTCTAATACAGTAAGTTTATCCATTCACATATCTCAGTTTTTCTCTTATTCTTTGCTTGTATCTTCTCATTCATTCCCTTATCCCTTTAGGATTATCCATTATCTCAAGCCTCAGCTCTACTCTCACCCTTCGCCTGTATCTTTTTATTCTCTCCATTATCCCTTCCAATGCAACAAATATTATCCTCTAATGCCTCTGCTCTACTCTCACCCTTTGCCTGTATCTTCTCATTCTCTCCCTTATCCCTTCCAATGCAAATAATAATATCCATTCTCTCATGCCTATGCTTTTCTCATTCCCTTCCTTCAAATACAAGATTATCCATTCTCTCATAACTCAGTTTATCTTTCCTCCTTTGTCTGCATCTTCTCATTTTTTCCCTTATCCCTTCCAATGCAACTAATATTATCCATTTTATCATCCCTTTGCTCTACTCTCACCCTTTACCTGTATCTTCTCATTCTCTCCCTGATCATTTCCAATACAACTAATACTATCCATTCTCCCATGTCTATGCTTAGGATTCCTCCTCTGGCTCTATCTTTTCATTCTCTCTCTTATCCCTCCCAATACAACTAATACTATCCATTCTCCCATGTCTATGCTTAGGATTCCTCCTCTGGCTCTATCTTTTCATTCTCTCTCTTATCCCTCCCAATACAACTAATACTATCCATTCTCCCATGTCTATGCTTAGGATTCCTCCTCTGGCTCTATCTTTTCATTCTCTCTCTTATCCCTCCCAATACAACTAATACTATCCATTCTCCCATGTCTATGCTTAGGATTCCTCCTCTGGCTCTATCTTTTCATTCTCTCTCTTATCCCTCCCAATACAACTAATACTATCCATTCTCCCATGTCTATGCTTAGGATTCCTCCTCTGGCTCTATCTTTTCATTCTCTCTCTTATCCCTCCCAATACAACTAATACTATCCATTCTCCCATGTCTATGCTTAGGATTCCTCCTCTGGCTCTATCTTTTCATTCTCTCTCTTATCCCTCCCAATACAACTAATACTATCCATTCTCCCATGTCTATGCTTAGGATTCCTCCTCTGGCTCTATCTTTTCATTCTCTCTCTTATCCCTCCCAATACAACTAATACTATCCATTCTCCCATGTCTATGCTTAGGATTCCTCCTCTGGCTCTATCTTTTCATTCTCTCTCTTATCCCTCCCAATACAACTAATATTATCCGTTCCCTCATGCCTATGCTTTTCTTTCACTTTTTCTCTCTTCAGGATGTAAGTGATCATGGCTCTCCACAATTTCATGTCCTTCGTAGATCTTAATAAATATTGTCTTTTTGTTATTTCTCCTAAACCGTGTTCCGCCATCCATCAACTCAAACTCACTAATGTAGAAATTTCAACTGTCTCTTCCTGATTTTAAGCACAAGTTTGCTTTTTGTTTCCATTTTCTCTAAAACTTTGTCATTGCTTACATAATTTGTCTATGGCATTCTTCTGTGGAACCACATTTCTGCTGCTTGAAGTCTCATCTTCATCACTGAGGAGATTGTCCAGCATTCACTGCCATATAGGAAGACTAATATCACGTAACAGTTCAGTACCCTTTTCTTTGTTTCTTAATACTGTAGAGTTACCCCACTTACTTTCCTAAAAAAATGCCACTAGGGGATGCTCTCTAAGCCTATAAATAGGCAGTGACATTCTGTCCTCTCTCTTTTTTTTTACTAGTTTTCAGATGTAGATTACACATAGATAAGAATGCTGCCACTGAGGTGCATTCACTTCCCTTAGTCCTCTGTTGACATTTGAACTATCTCACACACATGCATATATACACATGTGTCTATCACACACACTTGTTATACTTACTTCTACACAAACACCTTCACTAGTTTAAATGTTTTATTCTTTCATATCCATTGTTTTGTAACATGCAAAATTATTCTATTGTCTATGTATATCCTTGTTTTGTTAATATATACTTATTTGTTTATATAGTTTTGTTGCTGCTTTGTTATTACCTGGACTCACATATCAAGTCCGTCATTTTTGTTGTGAGATAAATATACCAGGAGACACTTGACCAGCTTACTTCCGCAACAATACTCTACTTAGCTTTTGGAAGGCATCTTTCCCTACCCTAATGCACCTTTGGATTACGGTGTTGCATTTTCTGTCCTCTGTTAAAACACTTCCCAGATGTTTAAATTTTTATACTTGTTTGATTTTGGCATCTTCAATTTATAATTTGTGTAAGTGCTTAACTTGATATGACTTGTTCACTAATTTTGTCATTTCCTAAGAAAATAAGTAGATGATTGATCTTTTTTGTTTCTTCGTAGTGTTAATTAAGATTAAAAAATAAAAGTTACTAGGTGCAGCTCCCAAATGAAAAAGAAAAAAAAATAACTGCTTACGAGATCATGTTGTGTACTTAACCTTTAAATTTCTGGATCAGGTATGGAAACATAAATTGAAAACTTTGTGTCAGTCACATTCATGATATTGGAATTTTTATAAAATCTCTTTTGCTTTTTGTCTATTATAAGCTTAAATGTGAGCATTAAATTATATACTTTAAGTATTGCGTTTTTAGAACTTTTCCTCTTCCATATATATATATATTTTTTTGCATGTTTTTTTTTTTTCTTTGATTCTTTTTTTAATCACGGCATTGATATATTCTTTAGTTAGAACTTGGAACAAAGAAACAGATTCATTTACCATTGCTTCCCATATGACATAAACTTTATATATAATAATTTCAACTATAAAATATTCTGGTTAGAAAAATGACAAAAACCTTGGAATTTAGATAAAAGATTATAGGAAAACAAAAGGAGATTTTATGAAGCAACACACTCAGTGTGTTAGGTGTTCACCATAATGAGTCTGGCCTCAATTTCATTGTGAAACAAATATCTTGTAAAATAATGAAAAGTAGAAAAGAGGACAATTCTCACAAAAGGTGAAAGAATCAAAATATGTTTTACCTTCATCACAAATACAAGTGAAAAGAATTTATCTAAGCTTATCATAAAATTTATTATAATTACTTTTAAAACAATAAAATAATTAATCAATACAAAACAAGCCAAAATGTGAAGAGAAAATTTACTCTATCACCTGTAATAATTGCCACAAGTAATACACCAGAGAAACCTCAAGCTATTTAAATAAAAGATTATATGAACACAAAAGGAATCTTTTACAAAACAACACACTCTATGTCTTAGTTGTGCACCATAATTTTGATTTAAAAAAATGTTGTTTTAATTAGAAGAGAAAGCAACTTACTAAAGCAAAAGTATATAGAAAGTGCTTTGATCACTCGATCATCTGCTGCAAATTTGTGTCCAGGTTCTTACAGCATTTTACCTATCTTGGCAGATCTATTATCACAATGTAGGTTACTTAGTAATAAAGGTGATAAAAACAAAATCATAAGAACTCTGAATGAAACTGGTGAGACTACATGCCCAGACACATATATATATATATAAAAAAAAAAGTAATTTTTTTAATTCAAATTTTTTAATAATTATAACTGATTCTTGCATTTTTATACATCTGCTCTCATTACTTCACATATATAATTCCATCAACAAAAGGCCTGATAAAGTCTTTCTAGAGGACAACATGGTTTACACAGGATTTTTTCCACTTTGGCATTCATTTGCCTAAAATTCATTTATGTGCAATTACTCTTGGGAAAGGTATGAATCCATCACCACTCACCAACTATCGGTTAAATAGTAGAACTTGTATTTTGAAAAATCTTTATTATTTTCAAAAAATTATTAAGGCATTATTCACTTGCAAAAACATAATTATTCTTATATTTTGAAATATGTTTCAGCTTTAAATAAGCCACAAAGTGTTGATAAACCATAAAAAATCTATCAATCATTCAACCTCTCTTTTGGGAAGAGGATAGGGTTATTCCTTGGTTCCTAAGGTGCTTTTGAAAAGGGAAATGCTCAGAAAAGTTTAGTCCTTAGCTCCACGCATGAATGGGACTCCCACGTTAAACCTAGCCTTGCACCACATACTGTTTGTTTGAGCAGATCGTTAAAGATCATGTTTCAGTAAGAAATAAATAGAAAAAAATCATCCAACACTATCTTACCCTTATCTCTATTACATCCATGTCTTAAATTTCTTTTATATGCTGTCTCCTTCAGAATATGGGTGATCATGGCTCTCCACATCTTCCTGTTTTTGTTACTCTTAATAATGTTTAACTCTCTACTGTACTCTTTTGTTTCCAATCTGCCATCAAGTCATACAGACATATTAAGTAGCTTACTTGCTGTTTCTCCTTGTTTCCAATATGTCCTATTAGTGTTAGTTTCTCCAGACCCTCTTTCCTCATTATGTACCACGGAAATTTCAACTCTTTCTGATTCTAAATGTCTTTTAATTTCTATTTTCCTTAAAACTTCCCTATTGCTCATATGTTCCATCCATGTTATACTCAGCATCATGAGTAGAACCTAATCTCTGTCACTTCAAGTCTCTTCTTGATCTGTAAAGATATCTTTTAACATTCACTGCCTCATAGGTGATTAAATATTGCATAGTAGTTTAGCACACTTTTCTTTGTTTCTAACAATATTTAATTATCTGTTAATACTTTGTTTAGTTTCTAGAAGGCATCTTTCACTATTCCTATTTTACTTCATCAATTACTTCGTTTAAACACTTATAATCCATCTCATTTTGATGTCAGTTTAAACTGATGTTTTCTTTTTTCCAGTCAACTTTGATCTTCAAAAATTTAAATGCGATGTCAATTGTTATCTTCTGTATTCTTGTTCTTTTATTGTCCTGTATCCTTAACAGTAATTTTTCTCATATTCTCTAACACCCAGTAACCCCTTGCATCTTAGTGGCTTCAATGCCTTGTTTAGGGTGAAATGATTGAAAAAAAAAAAAAAAAAAGTGTCAGTTTAAACTAATACCAGGAGAATGTGGGTTGAAGATTTATATGTTTCTTTTTTCTTTCGACATCAGTTTAAATTGATACATATTTTCCCCATCTAATAAAAGTATAATTATAAACTAAAATTTTGAAAAGTGAATAGAAAATTTCCAAATTTTCATTTGAATTAAAGAAAATATGAAATTTTAAACAAAATGTTCACAGGAGGACATGGGTTGAATAAGACTGACAAATTTTTTGTTGGTTGAAATTGGCCTATTTCCCATTTGAGGTAATTTTGGATTTTATTGTGTACTATCTATATATTGTTAATTATAACAGATAATGAATGTCTATTATGTCTGATCATGAGCCATTCTAATGTTTGAATGTTTCCTTTAATTTCAAGTGAAAAATAAATAAATAAATATATATATATATATATATATATATATATATATATATATATATATATATATATATATATATAAAATAACACACTTTCTGTTACTATAATAATAGATTGTCTTGTTAACTCAAGTAGTGGAGATAAGGATGTATGCCCAATTAATATATGTCATCTTGTGTTTTATATTATAGACGAGAGGATTTTTGGTATTATATTTTCAGTGGGATATCAATAATGCAAGCAAACATGTAAAAAACTATATATAAGCTTTACCCTGCTATTCAAAATGGTGTAAAGCAAAGGACCAATTACAATAAAATATGAAAAAACATTTTTGAGTGTTTCCATATGTAGTGGAAAAAAAATTCCATGTCAACCTGCGTGAAAGATAAAGTTTTGTTCTATACTCTGGCTGATGCGGAAACCTTGAAATCTGACAGTGTGTATGAATGTTATGATTCAGTTATTTTCATTTTAAGGCACTCAACACCTGCAAATGTTACTGATGCTGATATGCCCTTTCAAAATTATACTTTCTACAATGATTGCAGCGCTTCATAGCCCAAATCACACACAATGTTATTTTGGAGCAAGGAAATGCTAAAAAAAAACAAAAAAAACAATTCTTCCATCATTTTTATTTTTAATTGTTTCAGCCCAAGCAAGGTAATAAAGCCTCTAAAATGCAACTGTTAGAGAAAACGAGAAAAAAAAATACTATTAAGGAGAGAGCTAATAAAAGAACACGAATTAAGAAGATAGAATAGAACAACTGACACTGCATTTAAATTTTTGAAGATCAAAGTTTACTGGGAAGCAAGAAGCCAGAAAATAGTTCCACAAGTCAGAAGTGCAATAGACAAACCTGTCAGCATAGAACTTATGGCTACAACTAGCCATTATATCTTTAAAATGATGAAACCTTTCTGCTAATCTAGTACTGCTTTTAAATTCATAAAGTTTAGGTTCCATGGAGGAATGTTCATCAAAACAATTTCCATGAAAATATTTACACTAATTTTGCTTACAAAAGGAATACTTTTGGATAGAAAAGAAAACTTGTATCTATAGCTAAAACTTTCTTTTAAAATTGGTTGTTTCTTATATTGTGTCTTTTTTGTTGTTAGATACATTATCTGTATTTTTCTATGTAGCTAGTCTTTGTCTTGGAAATAATGGTAGAGTTGTTTCTTATTGCATTCTCTATGGTGATTTTATTGAGACACAACCTCTAGTGAGCTGATCATAACATGTGTAAATGGGTGGCAGAACAAGCAGTGAGACAGTAAGTGGAAAAAAAACATTGTTTTGAGCTACAAAAGAAAGGAAATTGTGGAGAGCTATTGCCGTTCACCTCCTGAAAGGACATGGCATATAAAAGGGAAAAAAAATTTGTATTGTTTTCTTTAACTAATGTCCACTCTATATAAGGTCCAACAGACACTCAAGTGAGCAGTAAGATGTAAAAAAGCACAGATTATGAGGATATGTGGGAAAGATAACAGTTGACACTAGACTTGAACAGTTTAAGATTGTAGTGATTGGAAAAGTATCCTCTTTAGAGTCAGTTCCACAAAGGACATTTAATTTTTTTTTCTAAGTTTTTTTTCATTTGACTTATTATTTATTTCTTCTTGTAATCAAGTTCAGGCCTTGTATAAAACATTTGTCAGTTGGTGAACTGACTGTATTAAAGACTCTGTATGTATATCTACTTGTTCAATCATGTTCCTAAAGGAGATATATCTATCTGGAGTTACTTATCTTGTACCAGTCTTGTTGAGTACACACTCAACAAAGGCTTTATTGTCTACATAGCATTTCACAATAGGTGAGTCTTCTCTGATTTGTAAAATCTGTCAAAAATTCTGAGATTAGGTATTGTAACTATTTACACTATTTACATTGTTTGGACTGTTGCCTTCGTCTAGGCTGTCATATTCATAAAATTTTAGCCATTGTATGCACTGGCTTTCTTCAGGTGATTGGAATTTCAAACCAAACCCTTTATTTTGTCCACAGGATAGATTGTTCTAGTTCCACATGCTATGCCTCGGCCGGATATCTCTGTCAGTTATTTCCCTTTAGTAACTCAAATTTCCAAGTTTTTTATGCTGTGGCCTGGTACTGGACTCACAACTATTTGGGTCAAGTCACTGAATTACTTCAACAAACACTTTTATCCACTGGGCTATGTGTCCTTGATTTGTAATACATCTTTTAAAATAGTGATTTACTCAGCACAGTTTAGATATTACGCAAGGCTGAGATTAAGGAAAACCCATTGATGATAGAACTCACTACTCAGTAGTAACAGATTGAGCAAGACAAGCTTGCTAACCATCATACCATGTCCTACTACTTTCAAAATAGTGATTTACTAAGCCTAGCTTAGATGTGGCACAAGGATGTGGCACAAAGTATGGAGCACCCAGTGAGGATTGAACTCACGACTCAGTCATAACTTATCTAGCCAGACAAGCTTTCTACACCACAGTAAAGTGCCCTAATTCTTTCAAGAGAGCTTTGAGATAGATATCTAATTTTTATTATTAACCTGGAAGAGTTCATTTTAATTAGTAGGTGGGCCAGCTTATTGTAAGAGTATTGCATGTTTGATAGGTTGAATTCAATTCTGGTAACCTTCATTATTCAACAAAAATAACCTCCAAAGACCACCAAAAAGCCAAAGCAATTTTCATATTTGTACAAGAGATAATTTGTTGACATTTTTTAGAAGATCAAGCATTGTGCATCGCGGGGAGAATCTGATATCAAAACTTATTGAATATAAATTTCTTTTATTTGTTAACAGTATTTTCTGCAATATTTATGGCTTTCACTTTCACTATTTATCTGCTTACAACTAGCAGAATTTCTCCTGATCAAGGGAAAATAAATCTTAAGTGCAAATCAACTACCAAAGACGCCAATAGTTCCATGTTTTTGGTTATCTATTGATTTTTGTATATATAGCCATTTAATGGCATCTTCATTGAGTTAAATTCTTTAAAAGCGGAAAATGGGAGAGCAAGGTAGTGGGTGACAGTTGATGGGGGGGCATGAAAGATGAAGGGGAGAGCAAGGTGGTGGGTGACAGTTGATGGGGGATAGATGAAGGGGAGAGCAAGATAGTGGGTGATAGTTGATGGGGGATGAAAGATAAAGAGGAGAGTAAGGTAGTGGGTGACAGTTGATGGGGATGACAGATAAAGGGGAGAGTAAGGTAGTGGTTGACAGTTGATGGGGGATGGCAGATGGAGGGAGAGCAAGGTAGTGGGTGACAGTTGATGGGGATAGATGAAGGGGAGAGCAAGGTGGTGGGTGACAGTTGATGGGGGGCATGAATGATGAAGGGGAGAGCAAGGTGGTGGGTGACAGTTGATGGAGGATAGATGAAGGGGTGAGCAAGATAGTGGGTGGTAGTTGATGGGGTTTGACAGATGAAGGGAAGAGCAAGGTAGTGGGTGACAGATGAAGGAGAGGGGAGATAGGGGATGACATGAAAGGAAGAACAAGGTAGTAGGTGACAGATGAAGAAGAGAGGGAATTGTTAGGGAGACAGATGAAGGGGAGAGAGGTGGTGGGTGAAAGATGAAGGAGAGAAGGAGGTGTTGCGTGACAGGGATGGAGAATGGGGATAATGACAAATAAGAGAGGGGTATGGAGAAGACCAGTGAATGAGAGAGGGAGATGAAATGATCAAAAAATGAATAGAGGGAGATGGCGATTACAACAAATGACAGAGGGGGATGAGCAGCATATAAGAGCAGGGGATGGGATGAATAAGAGAGGGAGATGAAGATAACTAATGAATGGGAGAGAGGCTGATTGAGAAATCAGTGAAGGGGACAGTAATGAGAAATCAGTGAAGGAAGGGATGGTCAAGAAATGAATTTGAGAGATAATTTCAAAATGAGAGATACGCAACAATCTTAACATTTTTGTGAATTTATGAGCCCAAAATGCGATTTGCAGAAGTTTGAATATCTGGGAAACATTTTGAAGAAGAATGTAGTGTGACACTGAAACCTGTAGACGTATTGGGATGGTCAAGGACGCATTCCAAAATCTAGGCGAAGTATTGCGAGACAGAAGGATTTTTTTGGTAACAAAGAAAAGAATACTGAGCTGTTATGCAACATTTGTCCTCTTTTATAGCAGCAAATGTTGAATGATTTCCTCAAAGATAAAAAAGTGACTCGAGGTGACAGAGATGTGGATCTACAGAACAATTTTAAGGGTATCATGCACTAAGCATGTGAGCAACGATGAGGCCTTAGAGAAAATGCAAACAAAGAGGAGATTTATACTTAACATCAGGAAGAGGCAGCTAAAGTTTATGGGACACATAATGAGGAAGGAGAGCCTGGAGAATCTGATACTTATGGGTCAAATAGAAGGAAAAAGATAAGGCATGACATTCCTAGCGACCTTAAGCAAGTGGATGATAGAATGTGGTCTGGGGGAAGTAGCAGAGGGGTGGAACTTGTTGAGAGCTGCAAGAGATAGAGGGAGGTGGAGAGCCATGATCACCTACATCCTGAAAGGACATGACATATAAAAAGAAGTTTTGTGTTTTAATTAAGGTCTATTTAACTGCTGCTTGCCTACTTGACATAAATGACAGTATCATGACAAATGTTGTTAATATCATGACAAACGTTGTTAGATGATTAGATCTAACAACGTTTGTCATGATATTAACAACGTTTGTCATGATATTAACAACATTTTGTCATCATATGAACACAATATTTTTAACAAACAACATAAATTTTCCTCATAGTGATTCACAGTTAATCAGCCTTTTTATTTTCTTTAAGCGTTTTTTTTTTTTTTTTTTTAACTTATAGTGGTTTACAAAGCCTGGAGGCCACTCAAGGTAGAGGGTTACAGAGTAAAATGTACAGCTTATGCAGATATGTGTGCATGATAATGGTTAAACCTAGATTTGAACAGGTTAAGATTGTTGTGATTGGTGAAGCAGCTGTTTGGGAGTTTGTTTCATAAGTCAGTGGTTCATAAGAAGCTGCTTGAGTGGAACATACACCTCACCAATGGAGTATGAAGAGAATGAGTGTGGTTTGCTACAATGTGCATGGTGGGTTTTCGCCATGAAGATTAGGACTGGTGGAACTAAGAAGTGTAGTTCATTTGAATATTCTCCATGAAATAGCATCAGAGCAATGAGAGGTTTATGACGTCTCATCTGTGAGAAAGGAATTGCAGAGTGGAAAATCATTACATAATATTATAATATGATATTATAATAGATTTGAGAATATGTCTAGTTTTTTTTAAGGTATCTTTCACTATATTGATGCACCATCAGATTTAGTTGTTATATATATATATATATATATATGGGAAGTTGTATACTAAAACAGTATTTGTTTCTATAGGGAAGAGACATATTAGTGTGTCTAATACAGAGATAGAGATAAAACCTTGGTGAAAATAACAATATAAATAAAGTTTCATTGCTTTACTGTGAATCTTGGCTACATGCAACATATCCAATGCCACGCCAGTTAAAAGTCTGTTCGGAGAAATTATGGTTCATTTTTACTTACCTTGTATGTGTTTCTTTTCTTCTCAGTGCCTGTGAAAACCTTTTATGACTCTCATCAACACAGTCCTGCTGTGGACAATAGTGCAATAAACAAGCACTCTGCCATCACGAGTAGCATTATCTGCACCAGTTTGCAATACGACAATTGCTTTGCAATTGATGCTTAGCTTAAAAAAACTCTGAACACTTGCTCATGGAGTATTGTTACTCGATATTGGCATCAGGCAAATGCTAGCTGTAAGAAGTTACAGAACAAAATGGAGTAAGAAGTAGAATTCTGGAAAGAGTCTGGAAGTTTAAAATTGATAATTTAGTGCTGAGTGGTCATTTTGTGAAAGTTTAAAAAATGTTACTTTTGGTCAAGTCTGAGACAATTTCATGACCATCCACAATTTCTCCTGAATATAGAAAATGGTAAATAAATATCCCTCTAACTTTTATGTAGAAATTTTCCTCCCCAAAACTTATGCATTAAACTGCTAAAAACTTGCCTTGGTACAGTCTAAATAAATGTTTATGTTCACACTTCTTAAACACACTATATAGCCATATCAATGGTAATATCAGCTGTTTCCTTATAAGGAAATTATTCATTGACTGAGCAGCCAGTACTGCTGTCAGTTAAAATTTATAAAATCTTTCCCTTAAAATAATTTTTTTTAGGAAAATAGGTTTCTCAAATCCAGTAGCTGTTATTGCTCTTTCCAGTATTGATGGGTATTATGAAGTTTACTTTTCCTTTCATTTTATCAGTCCAGCAGTAGTAGTTTATCTCACATACCAAGAACTATTCTACCCTTACTGTTTAGGCATTTATATAGTCTATGTCTTAGCTATGGAAATTAGGCAGTCATTTACATATCACTACAATGAAGGTTTCTTTTCTAATTTAATTGAAATTAAAATAACTGATCCAACGTGCAACTCTCAAATAATAAGTGTGACATTACTGTAATTATTGAACAATATAGTTCATGCCATATTCATGGAAAATCTATCAGTAAAAAAGAATTCTCTTATTGCTATATTTGTACAAAAACACACAACCTTAAAATTTAAATTCAAACTCAGCGTTGCGACCGCACGTTCCAAAACAATAACACATTTCTCATAGCATTTTTTCGGATTACATCTCTATTTTTGTTGTCCTCTTATTACTGAGAAGTAAAAACAAGAACAAAATCTACTTCCATACCTGATGATGTCTGTAGGAACAGACGAAAGCTTGTAAAAAATTGAAAAGACCTTATGCAACTGGAATTTATAAACGGGGATCATATCATTCATATACAGGTTCGGGGTTGATGTATCTTATTTATATAGTTTGCGACGATGTATTCTTGCCATTTAAATCATTAACCTCTATATTTGTTTTTTGTATGAATGATTCATGAATTTATAAATTATATTTGCACCTTTTAATTGATATATATATATATATATATATATATATATATATATATATATATATATATATATGTTTATACGTTATTTTTATAGCTAAAATGTTTAAGTAAATGCTCGGTTTCTAATAAATAGTATTAACTACATTTACTGGCCTAAATGTCTGAGAAATTTCATAAAAAACATGTGTCCTTCAACAGGAATCGAACCCGTATCTTACATGGAATAAACATATAAAATAATTGTTCACTTCATAATCAATAAGATATGCTTTGAGCAGATATGATAATTCTAAAAAAATTAGAGAAAATTTGTTGTTTAAAAACAGTAATTTTACTTTGCTAACCAGACGCTTCCTCTGTAGCTAAATGGTATAGCACGTCATTGCTCAAATATTGATTCCATGGTATCCTTGGTATCTTTCTGTAGAACCATATTTCTGTTGCTTCAAGTCTTGTCTTCATCTTTGGAGAGATAGAAAGAAAGAGGCAGAGCCAGATGGAATTGCCTGTGAGAAACTTAAATTAGATTTATATTATACACTATGTCACCAGGTGTATTAGTCCGTCAAACATGTGCGCATATGTTTTCCAGATTAAAAGAGTTACTGAATAATTGATGGACTACCTATATACTACTACTACTACTACAAATGATGATGATTATATAGAAAGTCTTAAGTTCACTAATGACATAGAAAAGCAGTTCAGCTGAAACTGGTGTTGGGTAACAGCTTTGTATCCTTGCAATGTATACAAAGATTGCTCTGAGATTAATGCTTCCTATTTAGTTCCACTAAAACTACCATAAGTACAATGAGCATAATAACATTATTGGATACCAACACATTCTTTAGCTACAAAACACTATTTTTCCTCACATAGCCACCAACATTAACTATGCATTCTTTTGCCTACAATGAATATTTTATGGGTTGAGATAGATTATAAAAAAACTAATAGAGTGACGCTCCGAAAATAATCCCTCCTATTTATTACCATGGAAACACAAGAGCAGAATAACACTATCAGATAGAGGAAGTTTTTAGCTCAAAGCCAAAGATACAAATTAGCATACAGTTTATTGCTTTCATTTTATTTACATTATTAATATATGTACTAGTGTCCTCATATTTATTTTGGTTATCACAATGTTCAACAGTTGTACTCTCTGGCCTTCAACAAGTGTATGTCAATCCAGGTAACCTACAATGAATTTCTCTTCATCCTGGAAATTCCAGGCAGAGATTTCATTTTATTTACCAAAATAAAGATGAAAATATATTGGCATTAACTGATGTCTGTTAAACTTTCAGGAAATATTTATATGAAAAATATTGTTGTAGCATACCTACAGAAAATAATGGGTATGTCCCCATTCAAATAAATACAGTAGTAAATACTGTATGTTGGTCTGTAATTAGAGATTCGTCTCCAGCTGTGCTGGTCAAACTCTCTGCATCCGGGTAGAGAGGATCCCCAGACGAGGCAATGTCAAAGAGCATAGTCTCGTCTTGAGAAACAGCTACCCGACTCCCATTTTATACGGGGAATTTTTGGCTGAGTCTACGGGCTCAGATATGCCACATCAAATTCGGCCTTGTGCCACATCTGACTGGGTGGGGTGGTTGGCAGATATCCTGCAGTTGGAGATTCATTGTGGAATTCACTTGACTCACTTCTAGTAGTTGATTACTTCTACATGCCGGTAGCAAATCTTATATGTATTGTTCTTGTCCTAAGCATTATCGTTCATTACCAACCTTTGTGTGATTATTCTATTCAATAACCTTCCCTAGGTTACAACAAATATACTGTTTGAGTATCAGATTATATCTTTACTTATTTTTTAGTTTTTATTTCTTTAGGTTAGGAAAAAACAGAGAGAGACCAAACAGGCTCTAAAAGTAGTGCCTGCTACCTATATACAAAGACACAAGGGTTACAATAATACTATTGGGTAGGGCCAATTTTCAGCTATAAATATTATTTTTCTACATAGTCATTAGTATTGCTAATATATCTTTGCCAGCAATGAATATTTTGTGGGTTGAGGTTAGACAGATAATGAACAGACTAAAAGGAAGAAAGACAAAGTATGTGCTCAAAAAGTAATATTTGTTTCCATAGAAACATGCAAGGAGCACAATGTTGAATCAAGTAAGTTTCCAACTACAAAACACTATTTTTCCACTGAGGAATTACCATTGCTTATATAACTTTGTCAGCAATGAATATCTTGTAGGCTGAGATAAGCAGATAAGAAACAGACTAAAAGGGAGTGGGTGGGGGAATATATGCTCTAAAAATTAAAAATTATTTGTTTTCATAGAACCATACATAGCACAATGTTGGATCAAGTAAGTTCTCAGCTACAAAACACTATTTTTCTATCTAGTCATTACTATGAGTTAGACATTTTTTGCCAGCAATGAGCATTTTCTGGGTTGAGATAGACAGATAAGGAACAAACTGAGAGAGAGAGAGAGAGACAAGTGATATGCTCTGAAAGTAATGCTTCCTGTTTGTTTCCATAGAAATATACAGAAAGCACAATGTTGGATTGAGTAAATTTTCAGCTACACAATATTTTTTTCCACATAGCCACTGCCATTGTCTATGTATTTTGTCAGTGATGACTGTCTCATGAATTGATAATTTTTGAAAGGATTTTTGTTTTTATCTGAAGTTATTTCTTATTACTATAAATGTTATTTTTTTAGTGTCTACATGTGTTTCAGTTGCTACCCCTGCCTGTATTCAGTTTTATTAAACAATAAAATAAAAATCAACCAGTTGAGATCAAGAAGTCCTACTAAAGAAAAATTTTGCCTCTGACAGAAATTGAACTTGCATTCCTTTTTACCATCAGGAAAACTGTCCTGGGTATGACGATAAATTACATCCACATCCTGGGTAAGATGATAAACTACATTCAACATCAAGTCCTTTGATCAAGAGGTTTTGAGGAGTGTGCAACCTGAGTCCTAGCTATGGGCAAATAGTTAACCTTGAAACTGGGGTTAAAACACTATGAAAGTGTAAAAATAGGTTTTAATACTGGCAATACATTTTTGTAAAAAATCATTACCAACAATGAATTTTTGAAGAAAAAGTTATTACTATCAATACATTATTACCAGCAGTACAATTTTGGAAACAAAATATTAGCAGTAATACATTTTTGAAGAAAAAATATTACAAGCAATAAAAATCTTGTTGACATTAAATAACCCACTGAGGTTGGTACGCCATAAAACAAAGCAAATCAAACCATCTGGAAAATAACTTTTTGAGCCAAAGTGTACCTCTACTAGTTCAGTCACCAAGACCAACCTGACAGAGCAACTCTGGAATTACCTATTAAGGAAAGCATGATTTCTCATTAGGACTTCTACAAATCTATGTCTCCTAGCTTCAGTTTCATACCTAAAATGTAAATAATAGTAGTTTAGCAAGTTTCCTCAATTTACGATAGTTGCTATTAATTTCCAAATTCAAATGCAGGGACTTGTCACTAGTGTTGGCAGAACCCTTCCCTGATTGACCATCTCTTTAGTGGGGTGTATGTTAATTTGTAACTGATTGTGTACATTTTTCTATATGTAGCTGTTGTGATAGGAATTTATTATTATTATTATTATTATTATTATTATTATTTTCCAAACACGGTCAGCATTTTGTGGCCAGTTTCATAGTTGATGTCAAAAAGCCAACACTCAACATTTAGTTAAAAATTAAAATGCAAAACATATCTCCTTGAAAATGGCTAATAGATTTAGCCAAAAGCACTTGATATATAGAAAATTTGGACAATTTTTTACACATTTTATGTTCAGAAAAGAATACACATACACTTATATGAACATAATAAAAATTAAATAAAAAAATTTAATTGCAGTACTTTGTTTTGTTGTCTTTAATGAAACTTATATATGTGTGCATGTGCATACATGCATACACAAGCATAACTGCATAATAAAAATCTTACCAAGTCATTGTAAAATAAGAACAGGTTTTATTAGGTTGGTGCAAAAATAATGTCGTTTTTTGACGTTTTTTTTTACGTCAATAAACGACATTATTTTTGCACCAACCTAATAGTAGCTGAAATTCACTTGGTATCTCATATAAAGATAACCTGAAAACCATACCATCATCAGATGGTAACTAATAATTTTACCATTAAATCATTGACCTGCGTAATAAAATCTGGCATATTGTATATGTAAGTAGTTCAATTAAAATTCAAACTTTTGAATGCCTGACCTTCTGACCTTGAAATAAATTCAACACTTCAATATTTGCAAGTAGGATGCAAAAACACCTGTCAATTTATCTGCACACCTGCTGTCTATATTTTGGAGAAATAACAATAAAAATCATGCCTGATTGCTATGTGAGAGTTCCAGCTATGATGAGCATGATAGAACCCCATGGAGATTATTTTTAATGCCAAAGATTTTAAAGTAGAAAATAAGTGCAGTTACCAAGCAAATAGGATTTCTTTTCATAGGGTCATGTGATTTCTTGCTACAAAGTGGCTGAAAAAGAATGAAAATTTGATTCTACAAATTGGAAAAAAAGTAAGATTTCTTTTTTCTTTCCTCTTGACATTTTCAAATTTGTGTGATATCTGGCAATTCTTGATTATTTTCCTCTATTGTTTTTGATTCTTACTTTTGAAACAAATCACAGATTATTGTGTCATGTCCCTTTCAGGATGTGGGCAATCATGGCTCTCCACAACTTCCTGTTATTTGTATCTCTAAGCAGTGTTTATCTTTTTGCTATCTCTCCTAACCTGTTCTGCTAGTCATTTAAACAGGTTAATTAGGTTAAGTTATTCACTGCTCTGCCCCTCTTGCCTTCAATATGTTCTGTGAGTGTCAAATTTTCCAAACCCTTTTTTCTCATTATGTACCCTTGAAATTTCAACTCTGTTTTTAATTTTTTCTAAATATGTGTCTTTTTGTTTCCATTTTCCATAAAGCTGGTAATATCATGTTGAAACATTGGTTCTTGTATGATCACCAAAGGGTGACTACTTGGTAATACCAGATGCTGTAAGCTTGCATAAGCAGGTGGTGTAAAGGATAATGACTTAGAATTGGAAATTGCCGAATTGAGTTCAGATTCCAGTTGAGTTTGTTATATTCACTTACACGAAAATACTGTTGGGAAAGGTATGAATCCACCTCTTTTCCCACCGGCTATGGGTTAATTAGTATGACTTGTATCAGTAAAAATCATTGTTTTCTCCAAAAACTTCTGACAATTTAAAAATATTTTCTGACTTTAAATAACATGCATAAAGTTGATAAGCTGTAAAAAAACAAAAACAAAAATCAATCAACCTAAAACTTCCTAGTTACTCACATGTTGTGTCCATGGTATTCTCAGTATCCTTCTGTAGAACCATATTTCTGTTGCCTCAAATTTATTTTTCACAAATACAGTGTGACCCGGATATAAGATACCCGGATATAAGAGAATCCTGGATATAAGAGAGATTTTCTCTGGTCCCAAATTAGAGCCATACTTACCTAAACAAAATAGACCAAACCCGAATATAATAGAAACCCGGATATAAGAGACTTGTTCTCCGGTCCTGACAACTCTCTTATATCCGGGTTACATTGTATATAAAAACATTTTGAAAAAAAAATTCAGATCCTGGTGAAAAGGTTGGAGAGTGTTGTGGCAAAAATATATTAAAACAATAAAGATGAAGATAATAGTTGAAATAATTGTCCTTATTAATGTGTTTTTTTTTCCTTTCAGGCTGTGAGTGGTCATGGCTTTCTACATCTTCCTATTTTTTGTACTTCTAAGCAACATTGATCTTTTAATCTGTACCTCTATTACTATTGTTCATAAACTCCTTACTTATATTGTCCACTGTTTCCTCTCTACTGCTAACTGTTCTAAAATATGGTAAGGGGGTGTTGGGGGAAGCCCCTAATCGATTACTCTTGAAAGAACTATGGGGTAACAGGCAGAGAAGGGAGGAAACAAAACCATACTGCCTCAGAAATCATAGCACAGCTGACGACATGCAACTTTAGGAATAAAATGCCCAAGGGAGTGATTTCATAAGACATGAGCCTCACCATCTGCTGACTACTGTCTCTTGGTTTTTTTCTGACAAAGACCAGGATCTAAACAAATTGCAGAGATGCTTGTATCTAGACATGCCAAGCTGCTTCGGTGCCAATGGGGAAAACTTGGATGCAACTAGTTTTGACAGACATATGATTCTTTTGCATCTGTACTAATGCACATCCATGATACTAACTTCTCTCATTACATCCTGTTAATATCATTTTAGAAAGTCAGATAATCATGTGAAGAAGTATACTGGTAAAAATAAATAAAAACAACAAAGATGAAGATAATTTCTGTGAGAATATCTTATTTATTATGAACACAGAAACTCATTTTGGAAATTTGATGTCATTTACAGACAAGTCAAATTGCAAAAAGAAAAATTATATTTAGAGATACAGTACACATTTTGAGCTTATCTGAAAATATTGTAGTAGTAGTAGGCATCCATTTATCTTATGAGATAATATTAGTACCCTGTTTGGTCAAAATTCAATCCTTTGGTAGGGAGACTGGAGTGACCTCCCCAGGACACAGGTCTGGGCAATGATATATGGAGGCTGTGCACTGCTCAGACCATATAGCTCCTCACTCTTGAAATACAGGGCATTACATTTGGGGTATACATTGCTGCAGGAGTTTCAGTGTTGATAGCGAACTGCTTTCTGGGCTCCACACCAGATTTAGCCTTTTACATGTTTAGATATGGCTGCAAGGCAGTGGGTGTTTTCTTTCTCTTAGATGGACTGTCTCCTTTTTTTCCCATTCAGTAGGAGTAGATAGATTTGCCTGTCATCCAGTTCACACTCCTCCCTGGTTTCTTGAACAGGAGTAGAGGTTTATCCCTTGTTTCCTCTTTAGGATTAGATTTTCCGTTCCTTCTAAGGCCTACTTCAACTCTATACATCTAACATCTCTGCCCAAACAAAATTTTATTTAGTATTTATTTATTTTCTCAATAGGAGCAGATAAGTTCAGCTCCTGGTTCACACTCCTTTCCAGTCTTGAACAGGAGTAGAAGTTTACCTCTTGTTTCCTGTTTAGGATTGGGTTTCCGGTTATTTCTTAAGTTTTCACTTACTTTTACTTCCAGTAGCCCATTGGATTTTAGTGGCATTATCACCTTGCTTGGAGTAAATTGATTTAGTAAAAAAAAAAAAAATGGTGAGATCCATTTACCTGAAACAGCTTCTCAGACTTGAAACTGGACATAGTTGTCAAAGGCTACTTGAGACACACCATGAGGGATTTTATAGATAGTGGGGACTTATGCCTACTACCATTCCCAGTTTTGATAACCATTAGAACATATATATATAAAGTAATATACTTTCTTTGTATTCATATTACAGAAAAGTCAACTTTAATCAACAATATTGCTTTCAATATCTGTCTTATATTTTTTTGAGATGAGGTATTGTAATTATTTACACTATTTACAATGTTCAGACTGGTGAAGAGTTGAGTCTAAAGGAGTTATTCAATTCTGAGATATCTGGAAGAGGCATGGAACGTGGAACTAGAACAATCTACCCTGGTGGACAAAATAAAGGTTTCAGTTCAAAATTCGAATCACCTGAAAAAGGCCAGAGAGTGCAATGGTCAAAACGTCAATATGGCAATAAAGATGAGGACAATAGTCCGAACAACATAAACAGAGTAAATACTATAGCTACGAATGAATATCTTTGGTTTTGGTAAAATGTGATGCTTCTTGTTGATAAAAAAGGATGAATATAATAAAACTGGATAATTTAAAAAAAAACTTTCAATCATTTTATCCCCTGGAATCATAACAAAAAAAAAACAAACTTTATAGGTCTTGATGAAAACAATAGTGTTTTGTTTACATTAACCCCTTCCCCACTAATTATTTTGGGAAAATCGTTTCAATTTTTTTTTATTTGCTTTTAATATAGTAACTAAGAAAATGAGGCATCTTGAAATACTAGAGTAGTGGTTAACACTTCTATTAGATGTATTAGTTAACAATTGGACTTGTTTCAAGCTCAGAAGGAAATAAAGAAAATCAAGATCAACATATAAACATGTCTGTAGATAGTTTTTCAATGTTATGTTTTGAACATGTTTATTTGTACATGTCTGAAAAAAACACTTTTGGTAAAATATATATACACGTCTACATCGTGGAAGGAGTTAACATTCAAGGCATTGTTTTCTGGGTTTTTTTTTAAGTATTAAGCTTCTATTAGCTAAAAACCAAGATTCTTAAGTTTCAAGAATCTTTATAACCAAAGCAGTCAAATACTTAACAGAAAGAGCAACCACACCCTTTTTTTTTTTTTTTGCAATAATATCAGAGAATTAGACATTATCCTCAATCTTGGATGCTAACTTATGAGCCTTGACATGAAACCTACAGTGTTTATTCAGGCATATCAAGTTAAGGAATGTATCTATTTTTACATGATTTTTATCAGTTTTTTTCTTTTCTATAGAGGTAAGAAAGTGCAATACAGATATTTCTTCCATTTTTGAGTGTCCCTGAAGCTGCTATATAAAGGGGGGGAAAAAATGAACAAACCCTATATCTAACAATAACCATCAATATTCAAAAAATAAATAAGAAAATAAACCCTAAAATTTATGCTGTTATCACTGGAGGGGTAAGCATATTTTTGAAACAAAGTTGGGATGTGGTGAAACAGAGATATTGGGCATAAGAAATAAGAAATTGGGGTGGGGGTGGGTCTTGTAGGTCAGAGATTAACATAGCCACAGAGAAAGAAGGATGAAAGAAGAGAAAAAAAAATGAATTAGAAATAAACAAAAATTTTTATTTTTGAATTTTAAAAAATTATTTTATAAATTCAATCTGTGATAGCAGAAAAAAAAATAACAGGCAGAAGAGAAATCTTCCTTTGCAATCATGGCTCTCCACAACTTCCTGTTCCGTGTAGCTCTTGAACTTTGTCTATCTGTTATTTCTCCTAAGCCCTGCCTCACTATTTCAGGCTTGTGCTTTATTAATCTGAAAATGTTGCAGCAAAATTTTATTATTCACTGCACTGTTTTTGGTTTACTCAACTAAGTAATTAAAAGGACATTAGTGATCATGGCCCTCCACAACTTTCTGTCCTTTGTAGCTCTTAATAAATTGTCTTTTTGTTATTTCTCCTAAACCTTGCTCTGTTATCCATTTACTCAATTTCACTAATTATATTATGTGTTGTTTTCCTCTGTACCTCTTGCTCTCTCTTGTGAGTATCAGATTTTCCAAGCCCTCCTTCCTCATAATATGCCACAGAAACTTTAACTGTCTCTTCCTGATGTTAAGCATTAGATTCCTTTTTGTTTTAATTTTCTCCAAATATTCTTGAGAAATACTCCTGTTCCAACTATGGGTTAAATGGTAGAAGTTTGTTCTGTAAAAATCCTTATTATCACAAATGTTGTTAAAGCAATATTCACTTGCAAAAAAGAATAATAATTCTGACAAATTGGTTTTAAATATAACAAAAAGGGTTGATAAGCTATAAAAAAAAAAAAAAAAAAAAGATATGTTACAGCATTGTTAAGAGAGACAAAAGAGGGAGGGAAGAAAGAGAGACAAAAGAGGGAGGGAAGAAAGAGAGACAAAAGAGGGAGGGAAGAAAGAGAGACAAAAGAGGGAGGGAAGAAAGAGAGAAAAAGAGGGAGGGAAGAAAGAGAGACGAAAGAGGGAGGGAAGAAAGAGATGAAAGAGAGAGAAGAAAGAGCAAAGAGAGTTATGAGAGAGAGAAGGAGAGACAAGAAAGAGAAAGGGGAGACAAGAAAGAGAAAGGGGAGAGATGAAAGAGAAAGGGGAGAGATGAAAGAGAAAGGGGAGAGATGAAAGAGAAAGGATGGAAGGAGTATTTAACTTTCAGTTCTGTTACATCAAACAACCAAATATGTAGATATTTCAGTGATACTATGAGACTGAATGCATACATAGATTTTAGAGATGTATACTTGAGATATATAAAATGTATATATAAAGTTATGCCTCTTTTGCCAAGTCGAAAGAATAAAGGAATTCTTCTGTGATCTTTTAAGTAAAGGTGTAATAAGACAGAGAAATGATGTGGGAAAATATCTAGAGAGGTCATTGAAAGTAGATGAATAAAATAGAAAGGTAGTTGGAGGAGAAACAAATTAGGCTTTGTAATTTAGGAGAGAGGAGAATATAGGAAGAGTAAGTGGAAAGTGAGAGTAAAATATCAAACATAGTGGTAGAAGGTAGAGGAATGGAATAGAGAGATGGTAGAAGGTGATACAGATAAGGAAAGGTAATTGAGATTAAAGGAGTGGGCTTTGGTGACAACATTCCAAAAGGTGTTATTGCAGAAGGGAATTATTTCAGGAAGAATCTGGAAAAATTTTCTTAGATATCTTCCTTCTCCAAATGAGCGTTTCAAGCAGTGAATGAATTCATAATGAGTAGAAATAACAGCAAAAAATTCCCTTTTTTTGCATTAATAAATTATTTTGCCCATTAATAGTAATTATCTAATTAATATAATTAGAAGCAGATTGATTAAAAGAAAGAATCAATTTTATTGGCAAGAAAGGAAGAAGAAACAAAAGAGAGAAAAATGAAAAATGGCAAGAGAGAAAAAAAAATAACAGGTACAAGATAAGTGTGAGGGTGAAGAAAGCTGATAGAGATATAAAGAGAGGTGACAGAGAGGGTGATGATGAAATAGATGAAAAAGAGAGAGAAAGATGACAGAAAAGAGAAGCCGAGAGATGTGAAAGATGACAGAAGAGAGAAGCCGAGAGATGTGAAAGATGACAGAAGAGAGAAGCAGAGAGATGTGAAAGATGACAGAAGAGAGAAGCAGAGAGATGTGAAAGACGACAGAAGAGAGAAGCAGTGAGATGTGATCGAGGGGAGAAGGAGAGAAGAAGATGAAAGAGGTAAAAAGAAGATGGATGAAAGAGAGAGGTGAGGAGGAGATGGAATCAAAGAGAGAGGTGAGGAGGAGATGGAATCAAAGAGAGAGGTGAGGAGGAGATGGAATCAAAGAGAGAGGTGAGGAGGAGATGGAATCAAAGAGAGAGGTGAGGAGGAGATGGAATCAAAGAGAGAGGTGAGGAGGAGATGGAATCAAAGAGAGAGGTGAGGAGGAGATGGAATCAAAGAGAGAGGTGAGGAGGAGATGGAATCAAAGAGAGAGGTGAGGAGGAGATGGAATCAAAGAGAGAGGTGAGGAGGAGATGGAATCAAAGAGAGAGGTGAGGAGGAGATGGAATCAAAGAGAGAGGTGAGGAGAAGATGGATGAAAGAGAGAGGTGAGGAGGAGATGGATGAAAGAGAGGTGAGGAGGAGATGGATGAAAGAGAGAGGTGAGGAGGAGATGGATGAAATGAGAGGGGAGAAGGACAGTGACGAAACTTAGGAGGAGTGAGATGAAACATATATTGAAAAAGGTGAGTGATGAAATGACGATGAAGATGATCAAGAGAGAGGTTGTAGGAATGGAAATCACCATGAGAATTTGATGGGGGAGTACAGAAATAATAAAAAGAGAGACATGATGGGGACAAAATGGCCCAGAGAGCTCATGGGAGACAGTAAAGACTAAGAAGAGTGACAGCAAAATAGATCAAATTGGAGATGAGATAAATATAACAGGAACAGTGAAAGAAAATGAGAAAACAAAAAATAAAGCAATGTTCAAATAAAAAGGATTAAAAACTGTAAAACAGAAAATCAAGAAAATTAAAAATTACTCTGATGAAGAAACAAGAAAGCTGGTTGTTACATAAATATTTAAATATACAAAGAAGAGCTGAAAAGTTCTCAACCAAACAAAGAAGGGATTAAAAAAAAAATCAATTCTAATATTCACTCATTTGGTTGAACTTTGCAAAGTTTGTTGAACTGAGAATTTTTCAGCACTCTAAAAGTATGTTTTTGTTTGGTTGCATGGTGGCATAATGGTTATTAAGAAAAAAAAAGGAATATCTAAACTAAATTTGCATTCTGGAAAATGTCATTAAGCCATTCAACACTGCATTCTGTTTCTAATACTGTTATATAAGAATAAAGTGTCATTGCTGGAGTTTGAACATAGATCGCCAGTGAGCAAACACAGGCAATCCCATTATTAAATTAAATACATGACCATAGAAGAAACGCATACATGGGAAGTAGCTTGGCATCTAACTGATAGTTATTTCTAGTCTATCCTCTATTACTATACAGACTGCTATTCTCTACTATATTCACTATACTATTTTTCTATTTGGATCACTATACAGATTACTATTCAAGCAAGTCTTGTTGAGCAAGTACTATTAGTGCAAGATTATTTGAAGGCATCTAACACCAGTATTGTTCAAAGGTGTTATTATAGTTGTATCTGCGATTATAAAGTCTCTACTACAACGAGCATTCATTGACATCACAAAAGTGACAATGAGTGTTCGTTGACATACAAAAGTGGCAATGAGTATTTGTTTGTTTTTTACCAGAGCTCATATTGCAATTTTCATTGTTATTATAGAGAGAAAAGGGAGATCACCACCCTCTGTGGGATCAGGTTGATATCATAGACAAAGAACCTCATTGGAAAATTTGTAAACTTAAGGAATCAGCACATATGCTAGGCCACAAAAATCTCCTGACCGAGCCATGCATAGAAATGAATACAATATGGGAACCAGTAATAAGGAGTGCTAGAGAAAAGTAATAACTACAACGGAAATTGCAATATGAGCTCTGGTAAAAACATGTTATGAAAACAGCAAAAATTGCAATATGAGCATTGGCAAAAAATGGTTGTGAAGACATTAGGTTTATAACAGAATATTCATACACAGAAGTCCTCAAGGACACATAGCACAGATTGATAAAGATGTTAGATGCAGTGACTGGACCGAAAGAGTGTGAGTTCAATATCTGGTTAAGATGGTGGAGAACTTGGAGAGAGGAATTAACAGGAGATAACTGATATCCACTAGAACAATCTACCCCAGCGAGTGAAATAAAGTGTTCAGTTTGACTTTCCAACCACCTGAAGAAGGCCAGAGCGTACATGGCCAAAATATGATAAATATGGCAACAAAGATGAGGACAATAGTCTGAATAATGTAAATAGTGTATCACAAAAGATACTGAACAAAAATATCCCATCAATGACATTTTTTTTTTTTTTACAATGATGTTCACCCTGTACAAGGGTTAGAGGGTCACAAAGTAAGAGGCCCCATTCCAAGCAGGGTGATGCGACAGTTCATCAGAAGTGAAAGAGAAGGAAAAGGGTTTTGAATAAACCAGAAAAAAACCCAATTATTAACTGGAAACAAGGGATAAGCCACTGTTCCTCTGTTCAAAAGACTGAGAAGAAATGTGAACTGGATGATAGGCAAACCTATCTGCTCCTATTGATTGAGGAAAAGAATAAATAAAAGTTTAGAGTTTTAGGCAGAAATATTAAAAGTATAGTGGAAAAAGGAAAATTTATACTACTGTTCACAAGAGTGAGGACAGGTATGAACCAGACAATAGGCAAATTTGTTTTGATCTTGGCTTGGACTACTTGTGCAGAGCTTCACTTTGTGTTTTCTACAACTCTTTCCCAATATTGTTTAACATATTGGAATTAAAATGAATCACAAGTAAAAGCAAAGATAGAAAAAAAAAAACATGAGTTATAACAATTATTTAGAGTATGTAGAATGCAGTTAATTGAAGAAACTTAGTCATTGGCTGGATTATATGAGGTGCGGAACAAATGAATGCCGGTTTTTGTTCAGTACCCACTGTGTCATGGATAGGGAAGTACACACAGCCTAAGGAAAACTTCTGCAAAATTACACTAGTAGACTGAATGTTACACCCACAAGTAATTTTTGTGTTCTCTTTAACTAATTTCTGGTTCAAGCAGACAACTTTGTTACCCAAATATTTTTAAGTGCTTAACAGATATTGGTGGGATATTTATTTATCTTTTTAAATTAAATTTTTGACTCCACTGAGCTTGTAGGGGCTACCACAACCTCTCTGCTAATAGACTTAGCTTAACACTGCTAAATAGTATTCTATTCAGGACTATAAAAGGAACAGACATAAAGCCACTATTTCTTTGTTCAACAACATTGAGACTTGTGTCTACCAAGTGTGCTTTCTTTCCTTGTGCAAACTGACTACTTAATTTCAAACAAAACGTGGTTAACACACACAATGCTAAGCATATAAGTGTTATTTTTTCCATCTTTGAGCTATCTGTACAAATGTAAATAAAATTTCTATCTTTCCCTTCTTTTGTGAGCAAGATAGTTCTTTATGTATATATCATCCTGGGTATGACAATAGACTATATCCGTCCTGGGTAAGACGATAAACTACATCCGACAGTAAGGCCTCTGATCAGGAGGTTTTGAGGAATCTGCAACCACCTCTTAATTGCTGGTTTTCCCAGGTCCACTCTGACCCAGTACCTGTTAGTGCCCCAATTATTGGCAAATAATTAACCTCCAAACTGGGGTTAAAACACCATGAAAGGGTAAAAATGTGTTTTAATACCAGCAATAAATTTTTTGAAGGAAAAAATATTCCCAGTAATACATTTTTGAAGGAAAAATATTACCAGCTATAAAAATCTTGAATAACCCCTTCAGGTTGATATACTGTAAAATAAACCAAACTAATATATATATATATATATATATATATATATATATATATATATATATTATAATAAAAGTAATGTAACTCATAATTGATACAATAATAGTTAATAAAAATGAATACGCTACCGCCCCTGTCTAAATGATTGGATTTCACTGTATCCTTGCAAACAAAAAAATTTTGAATTGTATCTACATTTAAAACTCGGTAAATTTAAAAATAAGTTATTCCAAAATATGCTTAAAGATGAAACAGAACTAATGCTTAAGTTTGAAGTTTTTAGCTTCGGTTTTTGAAACATGCTAATTCCTATGTAGCGAAGAAACCATATTTTAAATCAGTTAATTTATAATATATATATATTTGTTAAAATCTTCCATGTGTTGAAGTAATTTCTTTTGTAAATGTTGAATTCATTTATTCTGAATGTCTTCACCCTCATTGGCAACAAGTTGTAACTCTCCCTACCAACAAACTGGTGACCAACAACAAATTTGTCCATTACAATCCTGGAGCACATTTTTGTTGCAAGATTATGAAGATCAGCCTGTATATTAATTTTGCACTCAGTGATTCTCTGATCTTATTCATTGGCCAAAATTAAGCTCCTAATACACATATCATGCTGCCTCATATAAGGTGTGAAACATGAATGAAAGACTGTTTTGCTTAGTCCCCACTGTAGTATGAACAAGAAGGTACACACAACCTAAGTGAAACTGTTATGACAGGATATTGGTAAGACGCAAAGTTACAGTTAGAGGCAGTTACAAGGACTCCGTGCACTAAAGACTTCAAAACGTCTCTTTATTTCCTTTTGACTTATTAAATGCTTAGACCACAGTTGGGATCATAGGGTTATTGTAAACTCCATGATTCTTCCATTAGATGCATTGTATATGCTTCGTTTGGCTGGGTGGGGGTCTACAAATGGTTTTTGAATTCAGAGTTTTACTTCTCCTAGACTGGTTGCCACCCAAGGCTGTAAGATCCAGTTTGTCCTGCTATTTACCCATAGCTGTGGAGAGAAGAGATAGATTCATGCTTTTTCTCAAGGTTATTTGCACACAAGTGAATGTAATAAACTCAACTGGAATTCAAACTTGGCTCTCTGATTCTGAGCTGCTCTCCATTACACCACCAGGCTCCCACAATTAAATGCTTACGAAACATATAAAGCTTTATGTTCTTTTTTCTCTTTCAGTAACACTCAGTTCAAGTCGACTGTGTTGCCCAAATACAAAGGGGGGGCATTTATTTCATTTTATTTATTTTGTAAATTTTCAAACTCTGAGTTTATTAAAACCCTCATGTTTATCAATTTTGCACTTCTTGAACCTTTAAATGATTTCCCAACCCCACTTCACTGTTTATTGCATATTCAGAAAAATTCTGAGCCCACCTTGTGTTTATTAAGAATTCTACCCCCTTGTATTAGGCTCCTAAGTGCATTGCATTAAATTCCCATAAACAAGAAAAAAGACAAGACTAATGAAGGTTTGGGTAAATCCCTCTGCAGCTTTTTCACTAAAACTTGACAGGGACCAGTTATTATATAATGCCATAAAAAGGTTAGATAAAGAGAAAAGAAGTAAAGAAACTAAGCTCACTGCAGCAAGAATAAACACGTCTTAAAAATAAAATGAAAAAAAAAAAAAATGAAAAAGAAAAATATGAAAAACAATAAAAATTCAGATTTGATATTTTTCACTGCATTTCACTTACCCTTTTAACAGCAGAATATTGTCAATTCTTCACTTACCTGGAAAAAGAAACAAAAAAGACACTTGAAAAATATTTTATTTTAATTCAAATAAATCTCCAATCATTTCAATAAAATAGAATAAAAAACAGACAAAGCAAGCTTTGTTGAAAGAACTCAAATATAGAAACTTACTTTTCTTTTTAATTTAAATTGAGCACATCTGCTTTATCTTTACCAAATTATAGAAATTTTCAAATAACAATGCATTCGACATCGTCTTCATGAGTTCAAAGGTTATGGTATTTCTGGATGAATTTTTGAACTGATTCAGTCTTTCCCATCAAATTGTGAAATGAAAGTTGTCTTGAACTATTCTATAGGGTGCCCAGTAAAAAAGTGGCAAACTTATTATCACTGTTTTATCTTTCATGAATAATTGACCTTGAATAACCTTGAATAAATTTCTTGCATATTCATGACCTTGAATAATTGACCTTGAATAACCTTGAATAAATTTCATGCATATTCATGACCTTGAATAATCTGACTCTTGCATAATTACTTAACTCTGATTGGTTCTATTATGATACAAGATTGAGCAGCAATTAATCTGATTCATCATTTCAAGGTTATTTGCAGACAACTTTCATTTTTTGTCTGCCCTCCTTGTATGGCTAGACAAATCACTGATTTTGAGCATCAAGTTATTGTACTTTTCAAAGAACAACCAATGTGGGGATTGATAAAATGTGCAGAAATTCTTCCACAATTTTCAGCCACATCAATCGGTCACAGTTTTCATAACTTTCTGAATTTACTGCTTTTTTACTGGCCACCCTGTAGATTA
Source organism: Acanthosepion lycidas (assembly GCA_963932145.1). Lineage (NCBI taxonomy): Eukaryota > Metazoa > Mollusca > Cephalopoda > Sepiida > Sepiidae > Acanthosepion > Acanthosepion lycidas. The sequence goes on from OZ010597.1 coordinate 20,508,868, forward strand.
TCCTTCAAAATGAAACTCCTCTATACATCATCTGAGAAACCCCTTTCTGTCACCCATCATTTTGGCTGATGCTAACATTCAGAAGAGTGACTCGTTGTGCTTTCTCAGGCTAAAGTTCTCTGCTGACATGAAATGGAAAGATTATATTGAATTGCTAGGTCTGCTACTAGGAAAGTTGGTTCACTGTGTCATACTAGAAAAATTTTCTCTCCAGAATCTATCTCACATATTTATAAGTCTACCATTCATCCATGCTTTGAATATTGCTGCCACATCTGGTCTGATGCTGCTGCTATATATTTAGAAATTCTTGTTCTTCTGTGATACTCCAACTTTCTGAATTTAAGTGCAGTACTAAATTGGCACCAAGGTTTCATCATTTTACAGCTGAAATAGCTCAATGTAACTATAAGTTCCTTGCTAACAATTTCTTTTCACACACTTCTCATTTGTGGAACTCTCTTCTGGGTTCTTGCTTTCCAGCCAGCTTTGATCTTCAAACATTTAAATGGAATGTCAGTCATTATCTACTGTCTTCTTGAATCCTCTTTTTTTATTGTTTTCACTCCTTAATAATTTTTTTTATATTTTCTTATTCTTTCACACCTAGGGAAGATTACTGAATAGAATAATCACACAAAGGTTGGTAATGAACGATAATAGTTAAGACAAGAACAACACATATAAGATTCACTAATGGTGCATAGAGGAAGTAGTCAACTGCTAGAAGTGAGTCAAGTGAATTCCACAATAAATCTCCAACTGCAGACCAACATACAGTATTTACTACTGTATTTATGTGAATGGAGACATACCTATTAGCAATAATGGGTATGCTACAACAGTAACCTACAGTGTTTTAGTGATTTTACTGATGTGTAGGGTGAAATGATTAAGTGAAAGGTGTGTATGCAGATGAAAAGTACATACCCCCAGTTCATAAAACTCATCATATAAAGCAGACAATGGAAAATAATACAGAAAGATTTTTTTTTGTTGTGTAATATGTTGATTTTAACATTTGCTTATAACTAGAAACTTATCTACAATTAGACAAAAAAATGCAAAAATTTATCTAAAAAGAAACCAAACTTTTTGAAATGAAACAAAAAAACAAAACAAAATTATCACAAGTGACTGGCTTTCGTAAATATTGTTAAGTAGCTGTAGGCTGTGAGCGTCAAAAAACTTAACCTCGATCCTCTAAGTGATGCTTGAGATGAAAATCACTGTAGCTTCCAAGATAAGATGCTATTAAGGAAGGCATCTTTGAAAAAACAGAGCATCTAGTATCCCAACAAGCCAAGAGATATTGACAGTAAGATGATTTAAAAAGATCATATCTGTAGAATCTTTTCCCGACTGTAAAATTCCAAGGAAAATTCTGGCTTTTAAATTCAAAGACAATATTTTAAAACCCCAATGGACCAAACTTACATTAGCAAGACTCGTGATAAGCAAGTAAATATAAAACATAAATGCAAACTCTCATTGAAAGAAAATAAAAATAAAAAGTAGCATTATTTCCCGTGGCCTGTTCTTTTGGTTTAAGTGACTAAAAAGAGAAAGTGTTCCAAAGTTAAGGTTTTCTTCATCCAAAGCAAAATCAAAGACAGTTACAACTGCGTCAATAACACACATCGTACAACATAAATTCCATTAATAAAAATTCTTCTGGACACACATGATACAGCATAAATTCTATTGATAAAAATTCTTTAATTTAATACATCTGTTGGGTTTTGTTTTACAACTTGACCTAGGAGATCATAGATAGACTTTGTCAAAACATTTATTTCAAAGTTAGGCACATCTACTCCATATGTTTCTGGTTCCAAAAAGGATGGCTAGGAGAGTGATATCTGAGAGAGAGAGTGAAAAAGAGAGAAATGACACAGTGGGTGTGAAGTAGAGACATGACCAAGAGAGATGGAGACCACAAAGAGAGAGAGATACCAAGATGCTCTGAGATGAGAGAGAGAGATACCAAGATGCTCTGAGATGAGAGAGAGAGATACCAAGATGCTCTGAGATGAGAGAAAGAGATACCAAGATGCTCTGAGATGAGAGAAAGATATACCAAGATGCTCTGAGATGAGAGAGAGAGATACCAAGATGCTCTGAGATGAGAGAGAGATATGGATGCTCTGAGATGAGAGAGAGAGATAGGGATGCTCTGAGATGAGAGAAAGAGATAGGGATGCTCTGAGATGAGAGAGAGAGAGATAGGGATGCTCTGAGATGAGAGAGAGGTAGGGATGCTCTGAGATGAAAGAGAGAGAGAGATAGGAATGCTCTGAGATGAGAGAGATAGGGATGCTCTGAGATGAGAGAGATAGGGATGCTCTGAGATGAGAGAGATAGGGATGCTCTGAGATGAGAGAGATAGGGATGCTCCGAGATGAGAGAGATAGGGATGCTCCGAGATGAGAGAGATAGGGATGCTCCGAGATGAGAGAGATAGAAAGAGATGGCTGAGGAAAAGAGGGAAGGTTTGAGATGGCCAAGGGAGAGAGGGAAGATTCGAGATGGCCAAGGGAGAGAGGGAAGATTCGAGATGGCCAAGGGAGAGAGGGAAGATTCGAGATGGCCAAGGGAGAGAGGGAAGATTCGAGATGGCCAAGGGAGAGAGGGAAGATTCGAGATGGCCAAGGGAGAGAGGGAAGATTCGAGATGGCCAAGGGAGAGAGGGAAGGTCTGAGATAGGTGAGATAGAGAGAGTGATGGTCAAAGAAGAGACAGAGATGGTCAAGAGAGAAAGGAAAGAGCTGAGATGGGAGAGAGAGATGGCCAAGGGAGAAAGGGAAGGTCATAGACGGCTGAAAGAGAGTGGGAAAGTCTGAGATGGGAGAGAAAGAAAGATGGCCAAGGGAGAGAGAGAAAGTGAGGTTCCAATATGACCAAGATAGAGAAAGAGGGTGGGAGGGAGGGTCCAAGATGATCAAGATAAAGAGGGAGCAAAGTGGGCAAGAGAGAGAGAGAGAGAGAGAAAGAGGGAGGGAGGGAGAGTCTAAGATGAACAAGATAGAGAGGGAGAGAAATTCCATAATGAAGTATGAACCAGTCTAGGAGATGATTGTCAGGCTATTTTGCTGACCTACACTACTGCTGCAGTACATGTGGTGTCCATACAACCCTTATGGGCTATGAGACTGTACAAGAAAGTGGAAATAATTTTATCAATTTTGATGGGTACTAACCATATCTAAAAAAAATAAATTATCCTATAAATTCCGAATTAGAATTTCTAACAAATTCTCTTTAAATTTAGATATAACTTTTTGCTTCTGTTGTAGATGACACAGCTGCAATATTTACTTTAAAAACAGAAGTGCAAAACTTTGAGAATACTTCACTCTTTCTAGCTTTCAAGTTAAAACCGAGGAGTGTTTTGTTATGTCATCTCCAACTAGAAGACAAATTGTCAAGCGAGAATTTTAGACAAAGATATGAAAGACATGATGAAGCTGTTTATAAAATACTCAGAATAATGAATAACATTTTTTTTCCTTCTGGTTGACATTGAATGGAAAAACATAATCACTTATGCCCCAGATGTGATTTTCCTTTGATTTTGTCAAGCAAAGAAAAATCAATTGAATACAAAACTGAGAGAAAACTATTGACATTTTTAATCATTGGAAAATTAAGATTAAAAACAAACAGTTAAAGCATAAGGATAGATTCTGGAAAAAATAGTGGCTTTTGATCGGCACACAACAATAGAATTTTGGGTCATCATACAGAGTTTCAGCTGTCTTCATCATTACATGTCAAATATTTGAACATAAAATCATTCCCTTTAATTTATAATGATTTTTGGAAAAGATAGTGGCTTTTGATTGGTACATGACAAAGGATTTTTATGTCATCATACAGTATTTTAGCTGTCTTCATTGTTATATGTTAAATATTTGCATAGGGGTATTCATTCCCTCTAATTTATTTCATTCATTGCCTTCAGCTGTAATGCTCATACTGGGTGCAATTTAAAATTTGAGGAGATAAATGATCAATATTCATAAAATATATATTATCTTCTATGTACCATGTCCCTTTCAGGATGTGGTTGTTCATGGCAAGGCCCGATTAAGACCCATAGGGGCCCTAAGCACTTAAAAGATTTTGGATCCCCATACATCTGCAAGTATGCTAATATGGAGTCTTGGTAAGTAGTGCAAATAAAGGATATTAACTAAGAACAGGCAACGTGGAAACACTAGTTGGAAATAAATATAGAAGGAACTGAACACACATATGACCATTGAGAGAGACCAATTGTCAGTTCCAACCCAGAACAACATCAACCAAGAAAGAACCAATCATAGCTGAGCAGCCATTGTCACATGAACCATGACCAGATTCTAACAGAACTGTAACCAGAAGTGGTCGTGTAATCAACAAACCAGCATGTTATATAAACATATTGTTAGCATAATGTCAAATGAACATGAAGGTAGTCTACCCCTGTTCACAAAAATTAAATCCCATTAAATTAATTAGTATAATTTAAGAGAGCTGATGGGATGCATTGAATAAATAAAAACCTCATTATCTCCCTTAGCTCATTCACTTATTTACCAATCAGAATGGCAATAAAGATTCACTGTAGATTCAAATGTTAATCATGTTTGACTTATTTCTTTAGACATATACATCATATCATTACAATTTCAGTGTGGCCCTCTTCCATTAATGCCCTAAGCATGTGATTATTTTGCTTAATGGTTAATCCAGTCCTGGTTCATGGCTTTGGCCCAACCTTTGTAGCTCTTAGTAAAGTTTGTCATTTTGCTATTTCTCCTAATCCCTGTTCTGCCAACCATTTACACAATCCTATTAAATAGGTTCTGCACTGCTTTCAATTGACCCTATTGCCCTCAAGTATGTCCTGTGAGAGTCAAATTTTCCAAACTCTCTTTCCTTATTATGTGACCTAGAAATTTCAGCTCTCTCTGATGCTTCATGTAAGTGCCTTTTTTGTTTCAATTTTCTCGAAAACTTTATCTTTGCTCACATGTTTAGTTCATGGTATTCTAAGCATCCTTCTGTAGAGCCATATTTCTGTTGCCTCAAGTATCTTCATCTGTTATGAGATAGTTCAGCATTCACTGTCATATAGGAGGATTAATATTACGGACAGTTCAGTATACTCTTTATTTTCAATAGATTCATTTTTTTTCTTAATTATTTGCTTACATTTTGGAAGGCATTTTTTGCTATCTCATTGTGCCTTCAAATTTTTATATCTCAAATTTGTAATTTTCATAGTGGATATTTTGCTCAGTTTGTTTGTTTGTTTAACGTTTAATGACCTATCAATCTTTATGAGATCATTTAAGGTCAAACAATTGTTTTTTTTTTTTGGATAAAGTTGAATTGCTTTCAAAAATTTTTTTTTTTCTGTGTTTTGCTTTTTCAAAAATATCCACTGCTTTCAGAGATGTGTTGCTTTCGAAACATTTCACCTGGTAAGTGTCAAAGGTCCCTTTTTTATCGTCAAATATTTAATTGGTATTATATTTTTTTGTATAGTTTAACTTTTTAAAGAAAGGTGTAGCAACAGCTTGTATATGGGTCTTTAATTGTATTTTACTTTGGGGGATATCATTTCTAATTAGTATTGATTATTTTGCTCAGATTAAACAGTCATATTTGTTGTTACATTTATCAATGTATTTCAGTATAGAAGGAAATGAGTTTTATGAAATCTGTTTAATTATACAACAGCAAATAAGACTGATTTTAAAATCTAGAATTACAAATCCATTGCATTTCAAAATGATTTTACACCCAGCACAAGATGTAATTTTATTGAAAATCTGACATTTGACATCCTGTTCAAAAACAGAAATCATGCAGTTTAAGATCTAAAAGAACATTCTTGTTTCTCAACTATATATGGGGCTTTTTAAGTTTTAGCAAGAATGTGTTGGACACTGATCATAAATAACAAAAAATCTAATAAAAATTAGATTTTAAAAGAATTTTCATAGTTTATATATAAACAAGTCTTTTATGGTACAAAATTTAATGATAGCTAGGAATAAGCAAAATTTATATGGCATTTTAAAAATCTAAAAAAAAAAAAAACATCTGGTTTCGTCCCAGCCTTATCAAGTTTATTTCTGGGATATAAAAAGTGTGTAAATTTAATTAATATTAATGATAACAAATGGAGGGGGCAAAAATAAAATGAATTTCAAGAAAACTAGAGTCCAATAACATTCAGATCCAGTAAGCATTCCCTCTGTTTACAAAGGGAAGGCCCACAGGATCTGATATACAAGGACTCTAGAACCTTGAGGTAATATGAGTGGGACCTAGATAAAATCGAAAAACGGTCGCCACTAAAATCAAAAACACAATTCCTGCTATTTATTACATGCTCTGCAATAGAATAGTTTATATAATTATATACTATTATATATAATATATATATTACATAATTATTATAATTATATTTTTTTAATATGTATTCATCATGACACAGAAATTACCATGTTTCAAAAACAAAACTTAAATCTTAAATTAAACTTTAAATTTTAAGTTCAGTTTCATTTTCAAGCAAGGCAGAATAACCTTCGAAAAAAATGATTTACTCTACTTATAAGTCAAATATTATATATTTTAAGTTGGTGGAAGAATAAGAATTCAAAATGTTTTATTAAGGGAGTATTGGCTTTTTTTCTTGAATGAAGATACAAGTATATTTTTATGTAGCAAAGTGAAAATCAGTTATGGTTAGGTGGGGGTTTAAAATTTCTGTCTGTTGATACTGACTTCCTTTTATGTGGACATGTCACCACAGTCTAGTTTTTTGGGTTACACTACAATTCAATTGGCATTTTTATTTATTTATTTTATTTCTTAAACTACATTAGGATTTTCTTAAAGGGGTTTTCAAATATGACATTACATAATTATATATTACATTACATAACAATGAATTATGTAATATTATTATATGCAATATAATATACAATATTACATAATTGTATATGATATATAATAACATTACATAATTTTATATATGTTATATAATATTTTGGGGTAGATGAAATTTGACAGACCAGGAATGTAGTCCATCTAGGGGAATGAAAACCTTTATTTTAAACCTCTGTTGCTTTACAGCCATATATAAACACAAAAAAGGCTATGGATGTAAATCCAGATAGACAATTTGGGGTGGAGCCCTGATGATTGTTGGCTGTCAGCACTGACAACTTACCAGCCATTACTGCAACCAAGCCATCCCCAAATATAAGGTCTTGTACTTTTTTCAGATTTTGTTGGTATGGATGAGGGGGATGTAGTCTAGGTAGTGTATGGACTCCCTACACTATATACCATCACCTAGCCATATACCCTGGAGAGTTCACTCCAGTGTCATCACCAAAGGATTGAATTTTGATCAAGCAAGATGTTCCCTTTATCTCACATGAAAAAAGGATTCCTATTATATAATATTATGTAATTATATCACATGCAATACATATATGTAATTGCAAAGTTTAATTATATGTAATATTATAATAATATCGTGTACATAATAATACAAATAATTATAATCATAATAAATAATATTGTATTAAAGCAAATATTAAAATCAACTGATATTGTCTCCCTAATTTTTCATTGTATTTCTCCTAAGAGTTGTTATATATTTGGATCAAAATTGTGGTGAAACTATCCTCAGCTATGTATTTCATTTTTTGTTCTAGTATTTTTGACCATCTTCGTCATGATTAGGAACTGAGTGTTGTTAGTATCATAGAGTTTCTTAGTTACATCCTGGCATTTTTACTTTTTGCATTAGATTTGAAAATTAAACATATGCTTATTGTCTATTGATGTCAGGCATTGATCAGTTTTACAGAACTTGACAAGGGATATTCTGAAAGTAATGTCTCCTATTTATTTCCATGGAATAAAGAGAATCTATTTACATTTCTGAGACAAGGTATTGCAACTATTTACATCATTCAGACTATTGTCTTCATTATTACTGCCATATTCATGATGTTATACACTTCACACATCTTTAGGTGATATGTGTTGAAATTTTTAACAGAACCCTTTATTTAGTCCACAAGGGTAGATTTATAAGGACAGATGGGTCAGTGGATAAAATAATTGGTTGAAGTAATCCAGTAAATTAACTGAAAATTTAAAACATTTTGTCTAATAATTTGTGCCCAGCAGTAATGTGATATTATATAGTAAGTGAGAAGACATGGTCAACCTATGAGTTGTGAGTTCAATACCTAGCTACAGAAGAGGAAACAAAAACTTGGAGAGTTGATTTACTAAAGAGAATTAACTGAAACTGAGATATCCAAAAAAAGGCATGGCACGTGGAATTAGAACAATCTACCCCCATGGACTAAAATGTTTGGTTCTAAATTCCAATGTATATCACTTGAAGGCTGGAGTGTACAACGGCTGAAATGTCATGAATATGGCAATAAAGATGAGGACAACAGTCTGAATGATGTTAAATGATAAATAAAGGGGATAATATAACACCACTGGATAAAGCAATTTTTCTGATGCAAAACTACTTTTTTTATGCAGCCACCATTATTTATTGGCTATGCATTTCTGCCAATAGTGAACAAGAGTACGCATACTGCAATTGGAATATGTATTGTCAAATAATTTGTTGTTGTCATTGCTTAGACATATTGCTCTCTCTAACATAGCTCGTATGCACTGAGTTGTCTCTGTAAATGTTCAGCATGCATCAATAAAATGTTAACAATTTTCTTCCACAATTTTCTATGCAATTTCGTGTGAAGACATTTTGTCACAATGATACTATTAAAAAAAAAAAAAAAAAATCAAAAGGGGTGGAAGTTTCCTCCTCTATTCATCCACCTGTGAGCTAATGTTAGAAAATAGGTGTCAATAATTTTTGAGAAACCATATATATATATATATATATATATATATATATATATATATATATATGTGTGTGTGTGTGTGTGTGTGTGTGTGTGTGCAACTAAACAAGTTTTATTAAATTCAGCTTACAAAGACTGTTTAATTTTTTTATTGCATTTTACAACTTCTCAATAAAATATTATGAATCAGGATCAAAACTGTGGATACACTCACCAATGTCTCCATGTTTGTTCTGTTGTTTTCATTCAAATACTTGTTACTATATCAGTCATTATCAAGAACCATGTACTGTCAGTATGGTAGGTAATATTCCATTAGGGCAGGTCGATTTTGGAACTGTTGTATTGCACTCGATTTGAAAGTTGGGGTTTGACAAGATAAATCACAACACAAAATATTTTCTTCCACATTCTTTTTGGAGGAAATGAGTTTAAAGATTAAGTTTAGATTCAAAATCATACTGCTGGAATTTCATTCTGAGGATCAGTGAAAACGTTATAGCACAGCCTTATAAAATTTATAATTTACTAAACCTTTAAAAATTGTATATTGACAAGGTGTATGCCACAAGCACATTATTACTAAATCATTGTCTCATCAAATAAGACTTTCATTTACTTCAAAGGGAAATTATATTGAAAAATTTAGCCATATTATGATATAATATGTTATACAGTGAAGTAGTTTTAGTGTGATTTTTGATAAACAATGCTTATTTAAAATATTTTGTCTTAAAATTTGTGCCCAGCAGTAATATGTAATATGGTATTATATACTGTAAAGTGAGTAGCCACAGTCAAATGTAAAATAAATAACAGAACTATCTAACAGACGGAATTAACAAAGTTTGCAATAAAGAAAACGGAATAGGGCCAAAATGAAATAATATCAAACAATATATGCAAGGCAAATTAACAGGTAAGAAGGCAAAATGTTCATAAATTAAGAATTGATATTGACACACAAAAGCAAGTTCAGACAAGCGAATATAGCAGTCTGTCTTCGAGACAAGGCAGATCTGGATGGAGTCATGTCAAACTGCAAACCAGCCTGTTTTATTGGCTAAGAAAAATATACCATCATGCATCTTTGTGCTTTGCCTATAAAAGGGTAGAGGCAAGCGTTCTGCAGTCATTCCTTAGTGAGAGTGAAATCAACACTTATCTATTTTTTATTTTTATTAATTATGATCTAACAAATCTTATTCATTGAGTAGAATTTTTTATAACCTTTTTGTTATCCCTCACTCCTAGCGGTTATAGTATTATATCTTGCTTAGGATACTCACCATGTCATCAGTAATTCTTTCTCCTTGACTGACTCCAATGGACTAGTATTTACCAACCTCTCCACAAGGCAGGATGTGGCATAAGGCAAATTTTTATATGGGGCGTTTCTGAGCCTGTAGGCTTGGGCAAAAATTCTCCATAGACCCTGTACACACAAAATTGGATTTGTCTACCTCCCCAAACAAGACACTGTTCATAGGCATAGCCCCATTTGTGTTCCTCTCTGCAGGTAGCGAACTGCCTGACTCCAATTGACTTCTACTGATTCACTTTGAGTTTTTATTTAAGGCATCTGGCTTAGTTCATTTGTGCTACCAGAAGTGTCTTATTTACTCCACAACACTTAAAAATTTTTCTATGCAGTTTTTACTTATCAAATACAGTAAAAAAATTGAATATTTTGCTTGTGGTGATTCATAATTAGAATTCTGGTTTGAATATATTTTCTGTTCAATACAAAAAATATCAACTTTATTTGGATTTATTGTTGAAATAGTAAAATTTTGAAGTCAGTTTATCAAGAAAAACCTGCAGAAATTAGGTATTTTTATACATTTTTCAGACAATCTTTTTAAGAAAAATTCTCAGAAATTTGATAAAAGCTATGTATCTAATTAATATTGATTTTCTAAAAAAGTGAAAAATCAACATTATTTAAATATTCCATTGGCTATATTCTGGTATTTTATAGAGAGCTGAAAGTTCAAAATACCCCAGAGTGAAATTATGTGTTAAAAGGAGCAAGGCTGTACTGCAAAGTACACTGACAGGATATGGTTTTTGAAAATAAATGAGCCTGTTTAAAGTATAGGAACAAAACAGAACAAAAATTTATTTTGGACAGATTAATCAATTTTTATCCTAATACATAAGATTTTAATAAAAATCAGTAGAATACAATGAAAAATTAAACAGTCATTGTTGGTTAAATTTAATCAAATTCATTTGGTACTAAATATAATTATATAACTGGATTTTACATGCCTTTCAGGCTTTGTTTGATGGTAAGTCCTACGTGGTCGAGCGGTTTGCCACACCAGATCTAATGACAGTTCTCCAGAGGGGATGCAGGTTCAAATCCTGCCGGAGGAGTCTTATTTTTCTGGCAAGATTTCTTGAATATTCAGGCCAGTGGATATAGTTGGATAAAAAAATACTATTTAGTTAAAAAACAGGGCATCTACTCAAATTTGAGTATCCATCAAAAATGACATTTAAACAAAATATATTAAACATAATATGTCAGATTTAATCCATTTCCTATATATATATATATATATATATATATATATATATATATATATATATATTAGTCATCCACAGACAAACTGTTTCACTGTATCACAGCACATCAGTGTAGATAGACATCCGATCACTTCAAGCTGGGACTGAAATGCAAATGATTTGGTATCACTCAGAGATTCTAACCCATAGGCTATTGGCACCCAGCAGAGAGAAAGGGGAATTTTTGCATATTTATTTTTTCATAAACATGCCACTGACTTAGAGAACTCAATTCATTGAAAGAGTCTTGCATTATTAGCAGTGATAGTCACTGTTTACAAATTCGCACTTTCTCCCTACAGTGCTTGACTGAATTAATTTATTTTCAGGAGCTAATAGGTGTGTGTGTGTGTTTGTGTGTGTGTGTGTGTGTATTTATGTATGTATATGTATGGGCTGAAATCTGAATCAATCCAAAGTGACACTGTGTATAGTGGTTAAAGAGAACAAGACTGCACTGAAAAGCAATGCATCAAATATCATGCATTTTTATTTTCTCCTTTATTATGCATACATGTTTTATACACACTTCAAGATACTGTTCCATGGGTTGAAAGAATCTTGCCTATGGTTAACTACTTTCAGATGTTAATGCTAATCCTAACAAGGACTGAACTCTTCATTCATGTCTAACAAATATTGTTGAATTACCCTGTCCCAACTAGGACCAGATTAAGTGCAATACGGGCCCTCAGCACTTAAAAGATTTTGGAAATTTTGCAAGTATGCTAGCATGGAGTCTGAGTGAGTAGTGTAAATAAAGGATATCAACTGAAAAAGGACATCATGGAAACGCTGCTGGAAATAAAAAACAGAATTAACTGAAGGCACATACAGCCATCGAGAGAGGCTGATCATCAATTACAACTCAGAATAACATTAACCAAGATGGAACCAATCACAGCAGATTAGTCACTGTCAAACGCACCATGACCAGATTCTAACAGAACTATGACCAGAAGTGGTCATGTAATCAACAAACCTGTGTGTTACAGAATCAAATGAACATATGGCTGGAATAATTTCAAAAAAGCATGAAGGTAGTCTCTCCCTGTTCACAAAAATTAAATCACATTAAGTTAATTAGTAATACTAACTTATTCAAGATAACAGATATGATGTATTGAATAAATACAAACCTCATTATTTCCCATGACTCATTCCCTTATTAACCAATCAAAATGTCAATAAAGATATGCTACAGGTCAGTTGTCTCCCCATACATAATGGCGCACCATTGATTCAAATGTTAATAGTGTTCAACTTATTTCTTTAGACATGTAGAACATTATATTTTTACAATCTCTGTGGTGCTCTCTTCCCTTGATGCCCTAAGCATGTGCTTATTTTACTTAATGGCTAATCCAGTCCTGGTCCCAACTGCTAATGAGCCCACCCTATGCATTTCTACCTTTTCAGATGACTATTATGGAGATTGTTAATGTTGATCCTCCCAAATGTTGTTGAATTACCCTGTTCCACCTGCTAATTAAAAAGTTTCTATAAAAATTTCTAACAATTTGTTCAAAGGGTAAAAGTTTCATTTGCATCTAAAATCTAGGTTGGGCAGTTTCAAAGATTAAACTCCTAACACACACATTTTGTATACATTTGTTTGTAGTATCAGTACCACATTTTAATATGATTGTAGGAACAGAACACTTTGCACCTATTAAACCCTCCAAGCTCTGCTTATTATATATTAGTATTTATTCCAAACCTGTTACTATTTTACCTCCCTGCTTATTTCATCTTACAATATCTTCCACAATATCTCCTATTACTCTCACTTAATACATTTTAGAATTTCTTCTATCCCCATCTATTTCCATCACACCCTGTATTACAAAGTTGAAGTAGATAAACAATATTTAACCAATCTATGATATCCGAACAATCAAGATGTAGCTATTTTTAAAAAGCATTTAATAGCCAAATGTAATTCATTCTCCCTTCCAGGATATATTGCCTGAGTTTTCAGTTTTCAGCCATCCACCATACAAAAGTGACATATTCAAGATGATGAAATATTATTATACACTGATTTATTGCAACTGTTGTCCCCTTGTTGGCACAATGGCCAAAACATTTTGAGGATACAGTGTAGACAATGTGTCGCCAGTAAATTGGTTACAAGTCAATTTCTCATGAGGTCAATTCATCAATAGAATAATTTGTCTCTAGTATCTGTTATAACTGGTTCATATGTGTTGATTCCGCAACCACCTGAAAGCATATGTCAGAAAAAGAAAACAATGTGGCAGATGAAGGATATATATATATATATATATATATATATATATATACAGACACACACACACACACATATATATATATATATATATATATACACACATACAGACACACACAAACACACACATATATACACACGCATATATATATATACACAAACACACACACACACACATATATATATATACACAAACACACACACACATATATATATATATATACATGCACATATATATATATACACACACACAAACACATATATATATATATATATATATATATATATATATATACACATGCACATATATATATACACACACACACATATACACACACCTGCATATATATATATATATATATATATATATATATATATGTATATGTATGTATATACACCTAATCATTTCACAGGCTGACAAAGGTGGAGCCACTGCGATCTGGGGTATCAAAGAATACCTTAAAGAGGTCAACAACTAGCTAGCTAGCAAAAAAAACCCTACAAAAGCTTACCCACTCCCTGAATACCCAAAAAAATCTTAACAAACTTGTTAAAAATGATGTTTCAAAATAAACTAATTGACAAACATGCATGACATTTACATCCACAAACATTACACCTCCCTGCTTCTATTTCTTTCCCAAAATACATAAAAACAACAACATAGGAAGGCTGGTCATTTCATCATTTAACTGCTGCATGACCAAAATATCCTAATATGTATATCACTATATACAACCCCTAGCCAAGGATGTAAAATCCTACATTAGAGACACAACAGACCTATTAAATAGAATTAAACACATACAAACTGTACCAGAAAATGTAAATCTAGTAACTATGGACATAAGATCACTTTATTCAAACATCAAACACATTGAAGGACTAAACCACCCTTAAAGAAGCACTTACAAAAAGAATGAAACAAGAATGAAACAAGACCCCCCGCACACACACAGAGAAGTAATCATAAAACTTATGGAACATATTCTTACATTAAATACTTTCAATTTCAATGTAAAACACTAACTACAAGTAAGTGGATGTGCCATGGGGTATTGTTGCAGTTCTATCATATGTGTTACAATCTTCATGGGAAAATTTAAGGTCACCCATATTTGTCCCTTCATTGGTAACAACTTCATATTCAATGCAAGATATATCGATGTTATCTTCATCATATACACACACAGTGAGGATAAACTCACTGAATTCCTTATGTCCCTAAACAACAGTACACAACTCTATTAATTTTGATAATGAAAAATCAACAAGATCGGTAACATTTTTAGACACCGGCATTTACATTGATAAAAACAGAAAACTATAAATGAGATTACACACTGAAATCACTGACACCCACAATTATCTACACTTTAAGTCTTCCCATCCAAAACTGATCAAGGAGAACCTTCCTTATTCACAAGAATTTAGACTTCGAAGGATATGTTCTAACAATAAAGAACTAAGTAGACACACTATAAATCTCAAGCATCAATTCACAACACTTGGCTATAAACAACACTTAATCAGGGAACAAATAAATAAAGCAATTTCTACACCTAGAGAAGACATCCTAAGGTATAAAATTAAAAATAAATCTAGACACACCCCTCCAGTAATCACTTTCAACACAACACTTCCTCCACTATCTCAGATAATCAAAAGTCACTGGGAAATACTATATCAGAAACCAAACCTAAAAACTTTGTATGAGGAACCCGGTCTTCTAGCATATCATAGACCTAAGAACCTTAAGGAAATTATTGGTAGTAATGAAATTTCAGATGAAAAGGGTGGGAAAATCTGAATGGCCCTTTCACTACAGAGTTAATAATTATGGGAATCGGATCAAATTTGCTCGCTATGAAACATTATTACCTGTAGAACAACATTTCTGCCTAGAAAAACAAGATTTCAATAGCCATGCAAAATTCACTATAATTGTAAAAAAAATAGAAATAGACACAAAAGAAAACCTTAGAAAAATACTAGAGGAACATGAAGATAAATGGATTTTGTGCCACAAAACACTTTGTCCAGATGGACTTAACCACAAATTTAACAGCACAGATGAAATTAATATATAATCCCATAAATCAAGCCCTACCCACATTTCTCACCCACATAAGACAGACATGCTTGCAGAGGTGTTGAAGTCTCACACATATACACACACACTCCTAATAAACTAAAAGATAACATACACTTAACACACACATTTCCTTTTCAACAACCAATAAAACTGTCAAAATGACCAAGGAGGGAATGCTGAGACTGAAGAATCTCCCAGCCTCTATTTTAAAAACAACTTGAAGGAGGCCATTTAACCAATACAAGGACTGAGCAAAATTAATGATAAAAAAACAAAAACAAATGAAAACTACAGAAAAAGTTCACTTTCTTCAGAGACAGTCATTCACTTCTGTATTGAACTGCCCCTAACAAGCAGGGATTCTTTTTCTCTCCTGATGATGGACATGCCAGCCAAAACTAGTCAAGGGACCTAACTGAAATGATAAGACAAAAAAATATTAATATACAACCCAGTGTGTCTGAAAATTTTAATTTCTTAATACTTTTTTATTGTTCAAACATAATTATGGATAATAGACACAGGACTGAACCAAAGGCCAAAGACATAACACCAAGAGAAATGATAAATGCCGAAGTATTAGCTATCTGTATGAATAGAAAAACCAACAAATTAGTCAGGTATGAATCACACCAGGAATATATAAGGATATGCCTGAAGGATCAGCTAATAGTGACCAATTTCAAGATTTACCTGGAACCAGCAATAGGTAGTCATAATGATGCATTTCTAGCATCATCATACTGAAAAATAAATGAGGATACCATAAAGTTCTGCCAGGAAAACTATAACAGTAACAATGGCAGAAATCAACCTGATTAATGAGCAAATAAAAAAACAAAAAAAACAAAAAAAAAACAGACATGGAGGAATATGCTAAGATAAAAAATGTTATAAAAGCTCACACAGACCAAACAGTGAGGAAACTATGAAAAACAAATATACAAACACATATATATATATATATATATATATATATATATATATATATATATATAGAATGTTATAAAATCTCACACAGACCAAACAGTGAGGGACTACAAAAAACATGCTGAAAAACAAAGAAAATTGAAATGGAATATTTCCTCCAAGCAGAAGAACAAAAGCGAAATCAAACCTAACGCAGGAAAAAACAAACGACCCTACCACAAATGAAAACAACAACATACCACAACCACACTGACCACCACACAACAAATGCAAACACAAGGAACCCAGCCTTCTAACATATCGTAGACCAAGAAAACCTTAAAGAAATCATAGGTAGTAACAATAAGGTAACACATAATAGACCAATAATAAAAAACAACAGGATTTTCCCAAACATATAACAACAAAAGTAGCCTATGTTGTAACGACATTAGACATACCAATTCATTCACTAGATCAGTCAATATGACTACTTTCAAAATCTATCACAACTATAACTGTAGAAGTCATAACATAATTTACGTATTAGAATGCACACTATGACAGAAAAATATGTGGGGAAAATCTGAATGGCCCTTTCACTACAGAATTAATAACTATTGGAATCAGATCAAGATGACTCCCCATGAAAGATTATTACCTGCAGGACATTTCTGCCTAGAAAAACATGATTTTAATAGCCATGCAAAATTCACTATAATTGAAAAAATAGAAATAGAGATAAAAGATAACCTTAGAAAAATACTAGAGGAATAAATGGTATTTTGTGCCTCAAAACATTTTGTCCAGATGAACTTAACCACAAATTTAATAACACAGATAGAATTAATATATACTCCCATAAATCAAGCCCTACACACATTTCTCACCCACACAAGACAGACATGCTTGCAGAGGTGTTGAGGTCTTACACAAATATATACACATATACACATCATATACACTCCAAAGAAACTAAAAGATAACACTTAACACACACATCTCCCCAGCAAACAATAAACATGTCAAAATGACTAAGGGAGGAATTCTGAAACTCATGAATCTCACAGCCTCTATTTAGAAACAACTTGAAGGAGGCCGTTTAACAAATACAAGGACTGTGCAAAATTAATGATAAAAAAAACAAATGAAAACTGCAGATAAAGTTCACTTTCTTCATATGTCATTCACTCCTGTATTGAACTACTACTAACAAGCAGGGATTTTTTTCTCCTGATGATGGGCATGCTTGGCAATACTAGTTAAGGAAGCTAATTTAAATAATAAAACAATATTACTATACAACACAGTATGTCTGAAATTTTAATTTTTTTTATTGTTTTATATATATATATATATATATATATATAGATATATATATAATACAGATAACTATACTCGTTTCGAAAAACCTTCAAATTTTTGATTTGCCAATAATCAAATCAATCTCGAGGGAAAAAAAGGTTTTAAAAAAAGAAAGAGCTAGAAACATGAAAGTCTGTTGAAAAAAAATCGCACAGATACAGGTTTGAAGGCCAAAGAAAAAACCCCGACACGAGTAAACAACTAACTAACAAAAGAGCTCGATACAACCGTAGAGCAGACCTAGTGAGCCAAACAAACCTACCCAGGTTTCGTCTAAACGGATCGTCAGGGACTTTCCCTGACGATCCATTTAGGTGAAACCTGGGTAGGTTTGTCTGGCTCACTAGGTATATATATATATATATATATATATATATATATATATACCTACATATGCACACAAACATATATATATGTATATACGCACACATAAATATATATATATATATATATATATATATATAAAACTATACATAAATATATAGAGATAAGTCTTTCTGCGCCATAACATGGTATTTTCTGCCTCTAGCCCCTCATGGGCTATGCATTACTAACACCAGAAGACATTTTAAGAGTTCTATTACATGGCTAATAAACAAAAATATTTTGGACATTTTTTTTTGTCTTGTGTTTCCTGTTTAATATTACATACCTTTCCATGCCAGACGTTCTTACATTTTTTATGACACAACGTGCAAATCAAGTCCTCCTGATGAGAGTAACATTTATATTTAATCCACTGTCCCTGCACATAAATGCTAATGGGACTCTACAGACCAATTTATGATAAGCAGACACAACCACATTCATCATAAACCCAGTCTCGGATCAATGATTAAAAATGGCTTCAAGTAAATTATATCGTTTTGGTCTTAAGACAACACTTCTTCAGATCTTACAGAATTATGAACAAAGAACTTTATAAAGTAGCAAAAACCATGCAAGTTGAAGACTTCCAACAGCAGCAACAACAGCTAAACTGGACACCATATATAACGAGAAAGCAATATACACTGTATAATGATATAAATAATAGTTATATGGCGTATAATGATCAAATAGAATAAACCAGTTTATAATTATATAATAATGATATAGTCTATTTTTTTTAATCATTTCACCCCAAGGCAGGCAATAAAGCCACTCTGATGCAAGAGGCTATTGAATGTAAAAAAAATATGAGAAAAAAAAATCATTAAGGAGTAACAGTAAAGGAATAGGAATTAAAATGACAAAAGATAATGATTAACACTGCATTTAAATTTTTAAAGGAAATCAAGAAGCCAGAAGAGAGTTCTGCAAGTGAATAGTGCTGAAGAAGGCACTCTTAGAATAAAACTTTTGGTTACAGCTATAGCCATTTCAACTGTAAACTGATGAGACCTATCTGCCACTCTAGTAAAGTGCAAAAATTCATAAAGCAGGTACCAAAGAAGAAAGCTCATCAGAAAAATTAGCAGGAATATATTTATAGAAAACGAACATGGAAGCTATAGTTTAGTGGGAAAGTGACTGAAGCCATAATGACAGGTTAGGACTGATAACATTGCAGATCCTTCTTTGAATTTTATCAAGAATCTCTAAATATATAGCAGGAGCCCCTGTCTATATTGAAACAAAGATGAATGGTAGACTTATAAATATGTAAGATAGATTGTGGTAAGAAAAATTCTCTAGCATGAGACAGTAAACCAATTTTCCTAGCAGCAGACTTAGCAATTGATTCAATATAATCATTTCACTTGATATCAACAGAAAATGTGCAAGGCATCACTCTCTTGAAGGTTAGCATCAGACATGCTGATGGAAGGTAAAAAAGTTTTTTCACATGATTAAAAAAGAGCTGTTTCGTTTTGCAGGCATATATATATATATATATGTCGAGCTAAGATGAGAAAGAATAGAGCACAATTCAAACGTTTGTAATATTTAATTTAAAAGAGAGCTCAATACGAAGTAGAGAAATATTCTTTATTTTAGGATATGAGATTGAAAACATGTCAAAATCACTACACAATTAGTTGTATTTCGATGCACATATAACACTTCTCATCAGGTGATTGTAAATTACTGGTGAGTGAATGATTTAATCAGATCTAAAAGCAAAATACAGCCTCTTTTTATGAAAAAAGAAAAGTGGGGTGGTTATAAGGGTTTTGGTTTTTTCTCAGATCAACCAATCAAATGTGACCTACGTTAAATTTAAAGTAAGGGAAGAAGGAAAAAATTAAGAAATTATTTTCCAAATTTATTTTATTTAAATGGGTCATGACCTGCAGGTTTGAAATTAGTGACAGCAAGAGACGTGAAATGGGAGCGGATATAGATGTGTACATATTGTAAATAAGACGATGTCATTTCCTAAGAAAAATTAAGCAAAATGCTCTTTTCTTTTTTTTTCTCTTATATCCTCTTTCCTTCTCTTTCTACATTTTATACCCTCTTTCCTTCTGCCTATGTCCATCCTCCTCTTTCTACATTTTATAACCTCTATCCTTCTGCCTTTGTGCTTTCCTTCTCTTTCTACATTTTATACCCTCTTTCCTTCTGCCTATGTCCATCCTCCTCTTTCTACATTTTATATCCTCTATCCTTCTGCCTTTGTGCTTTCCTTCTCTTTCTACATTTTATATCCTCTTTCCTTCTCTTTCTACATTTTATATCCTCTTTCCTTCTCTTTCTACATTTTATATCCTCTTTCCTTCTCTTTCTACATTTTATATCCTCTTTCCTTCTCTTTCTACATTTTATATCCTCTTTCCTTCTTATCCTCTTTCCTCCTCTTTCTACATTTTATATCCTCTTTCCTTCTTATCCTCTTTCCTCCTCTTTCTACATTTTATATCCTCTTTCCTTCTGCCTATGTCCTTTCCTTCCATTTGTACATAGGCAGAAGGAAAGAGGGTATAAAATGTAGAAAGTCCTGTTTCACTTAGGAAGTGAAAAGAAAACAACAAAACTTTATGGAGCAACACCTAGATTTATTCTTCAAAATAAAATCCATCATCCTCAACTATCTTCTGTCAGCGATCAGCCAGCATCTGAATTCGTCCCAGATACCAGTCTGTTGGCTTTGAATCAAAAAGCTGTAAACAAGCTTCCTTCATTTCATCAAAAGTGTTGAATTTCTAGTTGCGGAGGAAGTGTACAATTGAGCGGAATCAGGACTGTATGGTGGATGTGGAAGAATCTCAATACCCTTACTCTGAACTTTTCCTTAGTCAACCTGGCAGTGTGGGCCACCCATCGTTTTGCTGAAACAAAGCTCAACTTCAACTGAACAAAGCAGAATACTCCTTTAGTTTGCTGTACATGTGGTCTAGCTGCTGGCAATACAGTTTAGCATTGATGGCACAAACCCTGTGTAACAAACTTGAAATGCAGTTCTCCTTAGAAAATCCACTAGGCAGAGATCAAGATTTGTTGTTTTCCTTTCCTGTTTTATAAGTGAGTCAGGACTTTCCGGCCAAACTAGTATATAACAACCTAAAAGAAAAATTCAGTGTATAATTCTACAAATAATAATGATATAGTGTGTAATAAACAGATAATATAATGTATAGCGCCATGTATGGTATTTTAGTCAGATTTATTTGTTTCCGAAAACTAATAGAAATTTTACCGACTACAGAAGCTGGAAACTGCTACACATCATGACAGATAGTCTAGCTGGTATTTCACTTGACTACACTCAACAGATGTCACACCCTTTTAACACATGACAGAAACTGGCTGGTATATGACACACTGCAACATGTGGTATGTGTTGCATGTTATGACATATGACAAGTTTAACATTTTTCTATACTGTTTTACTTGAACTATTAATTTGACCCACACAAGTGGGGATGGCATCCAATTATAGCAAATCACATTAACTTACTAATTTAATATAACAATTTTGTTGACTATAAATATTAAAATTTTAACTTCTGCGAACCATGTTTTCCAGACATTTTCACCTTTCTCCAGGTGAAAAGATGTGTGACATTTCATGTTTTCAAGAAAAAAAAAAAGACAGCCATCGTAAAACAAAATTAATTCAAAGAAAAGAGGGGGGGAAAAATGTGTATTTCAACAAATTGATGGATCAGCCTATGGCAAAAAAAAAAAAATTGCAGACGCTAAATATTTGCTGGAGGAATTTTCATTTAAAACAACTTTTAAGAAAGCGGAAAAAAATGAAAACATAATGAAAATTTCAGATTAAATAAGTTTTAAATAAACTGAAAATTAATTACCTTTTCATATGTTATCATCAATAATCACACTTCTTTTTTTTTTGTTATCTATTCATTGCCTACATTTGCTCGCATAGCATATTTCCCTTTTGTTATCTTTCCCCTTTTTATTTCTCTACACTACACGTCTTCCTTTCTTTGATATCTGTCCATGGTTACTAAGTTATATACTCCCTTTCCATAAATTTAAATCTCTCCTTATTATACAATATCCTTTTTTTGTCCCTCTCTATTATTCCCTGTCTTTTCCTATATTTTATCCTCTCTTTTCAACAGTTTCTACTCAATTTCCTTCTGCCTATGTCCTTTCCTTCTCTTTCTAATCTCTTTCCTTCTTTTACTATATTCTATCCTTTCTTTCTTTCTTTCTTTCTTACTACAGCCTTTCCTTCTTTCTATATTTTATACCCTCTTTCATTCTGCTTATGTCCTTTCCTTCTTTTTCAACATTTTATACTCTCTTTCATGCTGCTTATGTCCTTTCCTTCCCTTTCCACATTTCATCTTTTCTTTCCTTCTCTCTATAC
>OZ010597.1:20536735-20799235 GCA_963932145.1 Acanthosepion lycidas
AAAGACAAATAAGGATGGAAATGTAGAAAAAATTGTGATTTTCCAAAATTCTTTCTTAGCGCAAAAGAAAGATAAAAAAAAAAAATACAGTACAAAACATTTATCTGTTCATTTTTTTCTTTTTCTCAGATAAAACCAATCCATATTTTTCTAATTCTTAAATAAAAACATGGACATCAATACAATATAGTTTGTGTGTGTATGTGTGTGCATACATACATACAAAGTTGTTTAGAAAATCTTCAGCTATTCTAAATATAATAACAACTGGAAGTGTGATGATTATGTACCTTGGCAACCATTCAGAGGTGATCTTACTGTACATGCATGAACAGACACTCTCCTATAAGGTTACTCAGTCATCAGTGAGATATTGTTGAGTGATCTTGTACATAGTGTCACTATCACATTCATGCCAAGTCTGCATCAAAAGTTAGACATTTGATTGAAAAAAAATTGTGGATTTGGATGCAGTTTTTTGGCTATTTATGGATATTTATAAATAACCAATAAAAATTTAACAAACAGATTAAAAAAATTACCAATCAACACTATAAGCAGCCAAAAATCTGCATCCGGATTCACAATTATGTCCACTCAATAGTCCCTAGAATAATTCTAAACATAACAGTTACCGTCTACCAAAATAACTGTTAGAACAATGCACTGTTAATGTAACTTCCAACAATGCATCACTGACCTGTATATATAAATAACCAAGCAAAAACATAATGCATATGGTCTGATGATTAGGCTTAAGCATGACACTGAAGTCAACATCCAAAGATGACAGTCTATGCCAACTTTTATATTTACATATGCTCTGACCCATAAATATAGCATACCATGAAACTGTATTTTATTATATACACCCTTGTGCAAATTAACTGAAACAACCACTTTAGTTTCCTTTCTTTTACTGTACAGTCAGTTTTAGACCAACTGGAGTGACAGGGTGTAATTGATTTCTATTTTTTCCTCAGATGAGGTCATTTGCAGTAGTGTGCAGTAATATGAATCTGTTTTCGGGGTGTATGATGAAATTTGTTTGTCCTTGAAAAATATTGTGTCATCCGTGATTGCATCAGATTTTTATCCTGCCCAGACACTATTGTCTTGACTGTTGATTAGTTATCCTATGGCCATTGTCTGTGATGGACATTACTCCAAGGAAGTGTATGAAAATTGTAACACTGCATAAACACACTGGCAAGACTTTCTAGTGAGCAAATCAAAGTCCTATAGACTGGACTGGAAACTCTCCTGTTGAAATTCAATCGAGAATCTGTGATCAGTCTGCAAGGAATGAATTTGTGGAATGGACATACAAAGAAACTAACAAGTGAACTGGGTCATGTTTCATTGGAAAAATATGAAAAAAGAGTAAATAATAATGGAATTGTTTCAATTAATTTGCACAAGGTTGTATATATAATTTCACTTATTTAATATTTTATTCATTAAAAGTTCACATATTGATTTATAAAAAAAACAAAACTTTATTAAATATGATATTTACTTTTAGATAATAAACAGAACTGCTTTTAACAAACAGAAGGTATATTTACACTATTTACATTCGGACTATTGTCCTCATCTATATGGTTGCTGTTATCACATTTCAGCAGCTGTGCTCTCCAGCCATCATCAGGCATATATTAAATCCATGAAACCTACAGGGAATTCCAAACTGAAGCCGTTATTTAATCTATGTGGGTAGGGTTGGTTACTTGGATTGGCCTGATGAAGACTGAAGGGCACAATGACTGAAACATTGTGATAACAACAACGAAGATGAGAATAATAGTCCAAATGAAAACAGTGCAAGTAATGATAAATCCTCATCCCAGAAATTCAGACAGACATATTAAAATAGACTATTGATTTAAAGTGTTGGTTTGTGAATTTGGTGACATAGTAACGGGGAGTTCAAAAAAAAAAATTTCCTCATCTATAAAATCCGTTCAAACGCTTATAAACTGTGTCATGGTTGAAAAACAAGGATTGGCAGCTGTAGCGCAAATATGACAGCAATAATCCCTTTTTGGTTTGATTGGGTTCTTGTAATGATGAAGGCCAGAGAGAACAATGGTTAAATTGTATAACTAAAATGAAACTGCTCTTTATTAATCATCTGAGAGAACACTTTCCACCTTCCATTAGCATGGCTGAAACTAAACTTCAGGAGAGCAGTAGTAATTGGAATGGGGGGGGGGCGTTCATTGGAGGTGATGGCCCCATGCATCCATATCAGGAGGGCATCAAATCAAAGACATAAAAAATTTACCATATTTGACGGTATATAAGGCTCACTTTTTTTTTTTTTTTTTTTACTAAAAATATCTTTTAAAATTCCCCTGCATCTTATATGCCATATTTAGGTTTAAAATTCGCGATAGTCGGCCGAAATTAGCTACCTGGCAACTCCTATTAGCTTAGACTTAAACATAAAGGAGCAATGGAACATGTAGAAGGCAATGCCTGAACACAAACTTACACTTACAGGAAGAATAAGACCCAGTATTGCACAAGTCTGCGAATGGATGAAGCAAGCTTGGGATAATATTAGACCAGAAATTGTTGCAAATTTTTTCAAAAAGTGTGCCCTTAGCAAAGCTCTCAATGAAATGGAAGATGATCCATTTTTTCACGACTATGATAGTAGTATTGAAAATGAGTATCAGAGTTTTGATAACGAAGATGGCAAATTTTATGGATTTGAAGATGAATAAAATTTTAATGGTAACTGTACTGCTTTGCTCAATTGTAATAATTGCTTGATTTTTATTTTATTTTCTTACCTTTGGATATTATAAAGTGTTCTTTTTTTCCTATTATTTTTTGTTTAATTGTAATCATGGATTGTTTAACCAAAATAATACCTCATAAATATAGCCTTGGCTGTACCATTTACTACTAATTTTACTAATTGCTAATTTTTTCTTGATTTTCCCTGCTGAAATTATATACTGTTAAATACAGTAGTTTATATTTAATTTGAATGAAGAGTTTATTTCATGTTTCATCTGTTTTTATATATTCAAAATGTGCTTATTTCATGCATTTCTCAGTGCTAGGCCCTATAAGCCACCTAGTACCACCACAACCACCACCACTTGAGTCTTAGGAGCAAACAATCAAGGAGTTGGCCTTGGGCATCACCAAACCTCTCCACATCACTGCAGGAGAGTGACTCCTTGCACCTTCTCAAGCAACATTTTCTGCCAACATGAAGTGGAAAGATTATATTGAATAAATTGCTGGGCCTACTGCTAGGAAAATTGGTTCACTGTGTCATGCTAGACAATTTTTCTGGTTTGAATCTATCTCACATATTTATAAGTCAACCATTGTCCATGCTTTGAATATTACTGCCATATAAGCTCTGGTACTTCTGCTATATATTGAGAAAATCCAAAGAAGAATCTGCCATGTAATTGGTCCTCACCTGGAATCTCAGCTTCAGCCACTTTCCACCACTGTAATGTAACTTCTGCATGTCTTTTCAATAAATATTTTCATGGTAACTGTTCTGTTGAGCTTTCTGCTATAGTATCCAGATTCTATGAATTTAAGTGCAGTACTAGATTGGTGGCAAGGTCTCATTATTTTAAATTTGAAATGGCTAGATGTAACTGTAAGTTCTATGCTGAGAGTACCTTTTCTCACACTTCTTGCATGTGGAACTCTCATCCTGCTTCTTTTTTTCCAGTCAAATTTGATCATCAAAAATTTAAATGCAATGTCAATTGTTATCTTCCTAATTTCTGTTCTTTTATTGTTCACACACCTTAATAATGCTTTTCTCTTTCTTATAATCTTTTACACTCAGTAACCTTCTGTGTGTTAGGG
The DNA here is from genome assembly GCA_963932145.1 of Acanthosepion lycidas. Taxonomy (NCBI): domain Eukaryota; kingdom Metazoa; phylum Mollusca; class Cephalopoda; order Sepiida; family Sepiidae; genus Acanthosepion; species Acanthosepion lycidas. The sequence continues at coordinate 20,540,588 of OZ010597.1, forward strand.
ACTTTGTTGCCTTACATGGGGTCAAATGATTAAAAAAAGTGTAAATAATGATAACTCCTCATCCCAGTAATTCAGAGTATATATATATATATATATATATATATATATATAGAGAGAGAGAGAGAGAGTATTCTACATTATTTTTTTTTTTTAAATCATAGAAAACACAAACACTAAAAAAAAAAAAAAAAGACAACAATGAAGAAAGAAAATACAAGTGAATAGAAAGCAGATAAGAACATTGTAGTGAGTGAATAATATTCTTAATCCTAATATTGGCAACTCTTAGATTTATTCAGAGAAATCAGCTTGGGGCCCCTGCTTTATTATTCATCTGTATTTCCCTGAGTCCCAACAGGAATGAACTGACGTCTATATGCTGGGGACCAGAAACTCTGATGGCCTGGTGCCAAATCTAAAGTCACAAAAGCCCAAAGGTTAGGACAATAGTTTTTGGCTTGGTCAGCAGACAACACAAGCAGCAAATTTACTCACAATGAGTTAAGTTATTGAAGCAAGGCTGAGATGCGCACTCTTGGGAGAAAAGAGGGATGCGACGTTTGTGTTGAGAAAACTGGTGGACACAAAAAAAAAAAAATAAAAAAATTTTTTTATTGCAGAGGGTGGGAGGGTTAGGGGTAAATCCTAAATCTATTATCTTGCTTGCTTCTTAGTCTGAAAAAAAAAATCTTATAAAAATCCCTTTTCAGATTAATTAATTCAAATTGACAAAGACAACTATCACCAGAGAAATAGAGTTTTAAAGTTTTTTTGTTTTTTGTTTTTACTAATGTTCACCCAATGCAAGGCTCAAGAGCCACTCATGGTAGAAGTTAGTGAATGAGGTTTGTAAGAGGAGGGAGAAAGAAATGTGGACATGAAGGATATACCATAGATACTTGAGTATAATATGAGATTTTATGATCAATTTTTTTTTTACACAAAAAATTAGGGCTTTGCACTATAGACAGGTAATTTTTTTGAAGAGGTTAAAAATCATGAATTTTCAGTGACTGGTTGCAGTATACACAGGTAAATATTATTCAGGGTTTGAACTATTTATGAAATCAACATACACACAAGTATATAAAGTATTTTGTTTAGTCCATATTGTAGAAATTTTTGACATGAGAATCTTTAAACATATTTTGCAGTTATTATATAAAAATGTAGTAATTTGTTGTGTACGGGGCATTTCATTACTTAATATCAGTAGAGAAACGATACTACGCTTAATGTCCACTACAATGTTATAATAATTGATTTATGCTGTAAAAAATGACAAAAGTTTAAATGCAATATCAATTGTTATCATCTATCGTCTTAATTCCTGTTCTTTGATTTTTCTCTCTCCTTAATGTTTTCTTTTTCTCATTCTTTCACACTCAGTAAACCCTTTTATCCTTAGTGTCTTTATTGCCTTACTTGGGATGAAATAATATAAAAGGATAATCTTATATGTACATCCTATAAATTTTGATAATCTGGAATGGATTTATTTCTTATTCATTTTAAAGGTTTACTGTATATACTTAAGTATAGTGCAAGTTTTTATGATCATTTTTTAATGCAAGACATAAGGGGTTGCACTATACACAAGTAATTTTTTTTCGAAAGGTTGAAAATCATGCATTTTCAGTGACTGATTGCAGTATACACAGGTAAATTTTATTCAGGGGTTGCACTATTTATGAAATTAACTTACACACAAGTATATAGAGTATTTTATTTAGTCACTATTGTAAAAATTTTTCACATGAGAGTCTTTAAATATATTTTGTAATTATTATATAAAAATATTATAATTTATTGTGGAGGGGTCATTTTATTACTTAATACCAATAAAAAATGATTCCCCAATTAATGTCCATTACAATGTTATAATAATTGATCTATGCTGAAAAAAATGGCAACATATTTTGTTTAGTTTTTATTTCTCGTAGAAGTTTTTTTTTTTTTTTTTTATTATCTGTGTCTTTAAACATATTTTCCAATTATTATATTAAAATGTAATAATTCTTACTTGGATGACTCATTTTATTATTAATAAAAAAATCCTCATTTTAAGCCTCCGCTGCCTTGAGCCAAACACAGAAAAAGCTATGGAAGTATATCCTGAGAGAAAATCTGGGATGCAGCTTCTGACAATTTCTGTGGCCAATCCATCCCCAAATGTAATTCCCTGTATTCCTTTGGATCTTGTCAGTACATCCAAGAGTGTGGGTCATATAGTCTGGGCAGTGCACAGCCTCTCTGGCCAAGGCCTCTAACCTGGAGAGTTCACTCCAGTTTCACCACTAAAGGACTGAATTCTGACCATTATCTTGTGAGATAGACAGATGCCTACTAGTGCGAGTTTTTATGATCAGTTTGCTATCCCAAAAAAAAACAGGTGGTCACACTATATACAAGCAATTTTTTTGAGGAAGTTAAAAATCATCCATTTCAGTGACCGGTTACACTATACAAAGGTAAATTTTTTCTGGAGGGGTTAAAATTAATGCCAAAAATTCAAGGGTCACACAATACATGAAGTTGACTTATAGCTGAGTATATACGTTACAATTGACCCTTGATTTGAAGAGGTGAAGATTGACCTCCCTACTAGGAGAGGATGTGACACAAGGTAGTTTTTAAGGTAGGTAGCCCAAACACATACATATGGGCCAAGGACAAAAACTGCCCAATCCCTGCAACCACTGTCACATTAGCGTCAATATTATACCAACTACACTTTTAATGCAATGAGGGAGGAGCTGCCACAGTGTTGGAATCTTTGTGCATCTTCTCCCATCTAAAATAGTGAACAGATTCTACACTTTTATCCTAGCCAAATGGTCAAGAAGTAATATTAATTTTTTTAAAAAAGATTTTAATTGATTATTAAATCTGCAAAAAATATAAACATAGCTCTTCTTATAAACAACAAATGGGACAGACACATTTTTAGCCATCCTAACCTAATCCTCCTATCAAAATATTTGCAAACTTTAGTTCGTTTTTTTGTTTTTGTTTTAATAACTACTCATATTTTAGAAGTTCATTTACATCAGCAATACATATTTACTTAATATACTTCAAGACCTATTTTATATTAAGTACACTATTTTGCTCAGCATTATCTATTTGTAAATTTAATTTTCCTTTTAAGAAGGAAATTATAGTCTTTGGTTGGCAAGATGTGTACAGGACAAATTTGTAGAGACATTTTTCCTAGTGAAAAAGAAAATTTTAATATTTTCAAGATAAGTGAAGTTTAAATATTTCCCCCTTGTAAACGGGATATGCAAATAAATTGTCCATTTAAAATTATCCACTGCCTATTGAAATGAAGTTAAGCTTTAACCCTGTACATGTAACTTTTTGTATTACTATTAAAAATGCTTTTGTTTGTCTTCTTTCTATGATGATCAATGGAAAGTCAAAGAAAATCGAAGGATTTGAACAGTGAAAAACGAAAAAAAAAAGAAGAAACTAATCAAAATAGTAAATTAAAATTAAAAGCGAGGATTAAAATTTTAAACTTCCTTTGAAAAACCTGCCAGAGTCTAAGGGAGAGAACTCTGTAAAGATTTTTTCCTTGCTTTATCGTCTGTCAATACAGCAACTTACAGTAAATAAATAATAATCAGATTAAAATAGAAATGGGGAAAAAGCCAAACGCACAAAGAATTAAAATCGTTATAAAAATTTCAAAACTAAATTATCAAATCTAAAACGAATATCCTGAGGGATTCCTTTTGGCGTTAAAAGACTGTCGATATGAAGGCTGTCATATCTCCCAGCTTGGAAAATATGCTGGAGTGTTCGTAATAAATAATAGAAGAAAAAACTAGCCTAATATTTTGATGCAAAGCTAATGACATATAAAAAATCAATAGAAACGGTGAATTGAGTATAAAAATGAATATGAAGGGGAAAATATCCATAATTTGATTATTATTAAATTCATAATTTCGACTCTCTTTTAAAAATGTCTTGAGAGAAGTTGTCAAAAAATAAATAAAAATAAAATAGACTTTTTAAAAAAAATCAACCAAACATTGGAAACAAAAAATTAAAATTTATAAAATTTTTTTTAAAACCTTCAATAAATGTTTTTTTTTTTTAAAAGAATCTAACAGATAAAAGTGAATTTGCTTTATTTTTCTTCTTGAAAACTTAGATGTATGATTTATGAGCGCTGCAAAATATTTTGCCGTAATTCCTCGTGTATAATACGTCATCATCCATAATACGCACCGATATAATTTGAATGAAGGTATGCTGCCTATTACACACATTTACATTATACATATATATTTCTTTTCATACACATTTTATATATATATATATATATATATATATATATATATATATATATATATATATATATATTTCTTTACCAAGGCTCTTGAGCACACAGGCTGGTAGACATTCCACACATTTTAAAAAAACAAAAACAAAAAAAAAAACAAACAGAGCATAATGAGAAATATGTGTGTTCTCTGGTGAGGGAATGTTTAGCAGCTCAAAATGAGAAATTGGTGAGCTGCATTTAATTTCTGGTCAAATTCATTGCATTCACTTTCACACAAATGGGAAAGGCAAAAATTCATATCTACACGCTCCTCATCTACGTGTTAAATAGCAAGGCTGACTGAGCTCTATCACCTTGGCTAGCAACCAGTATAAGAGGAGGAAAAACTCTGAATTGAAAAGTATATGTAGTGCTGTTGAAGAATATACTATACAGTCAGGGGGCGAGGGGGGCGGGCGGGGGCGTGCTCGGGGGTAAACAAAGAGGGGGGAATAAACCACTACACTAATTTTTTTTGTTTCACTACTTACAATAGCAATGGTTAGCAGTTTATTGTACAACTGAGTTCAAATTGTATTGGATACTCTATTGTTGTAGCCTTGTATCAGACTAGGCCATACTTAGTAAATTTTGGGATGTTGCATCTGAGAGCAATGGTCAGCTAGCTGTCACAGACTGAAAAAGTATGATTCACATTGAAAATGCACTGTGGCAGATTATCATGCCCCTCGGATACAATAGCATATTTACTGTTACATTGTGTTTAGTTGGTGCAGTTACTAAGTTAAAACTGCCTCAGTTATAAATGTTTATATTTTTGTCACCTAATTTAGGAAATAAAATAAAAACTGTGTTTTACCAATGATTACCTTTTGAAAAAATATTGGCTGAAAGGGTCCTAAATGTTTAATAATGACATCTGTTTTGTTTAAGTCTATTTTCTATTTTTTGGGGTTACAAGTCTGTGTCTCTCTCTCTCTCATATATATATATATATATATATATATAACTAAAAAGAAACAACAGTAAGCTATATAATCCGGTATTCTATTTTTATTTTTACAAAATAGTGCTCAATGTAAATTTACAGAGCATTAATATTATAAATTAATTGATTTATATGTTTTTTTTGCTACACAGTTCTAACCATGTTTCAAAAATGGAAGCTGAAAGCTTTGAATTTAATTTTGTAATTAAATAAGACATTAGTTCCATTTCAACCTCAAGCAAATTTTGGAGTAACTTAAAATTACTGGGTTTTAAAGACACAGCAAAAAGATTTTAAATCAATATATATATATATATATATATATATATATATATATATATATATATATATATATATACTCTTCTATATGCTGTGTTATTTTAGGACCTAGGTGATCATGGTTATTCACAGCTTCCTATCTTTTATAGCACTTTGTAATCCATTTACACAATCTTGTTAGGAAGGTTTCTTACCATTTCCCTCTTCCCTTCAATATGTGAATGTCAAATTCTCCAAGCCCTTTTCCTCCAGTATATGTTTCAGAAATTCCAACTGTCGCTTTCTGGTGTATAAGTGTCAAGTGTCTTTTTTATTTCTTCTTGGTTACCCACATTTTAAATAGTCCTGGGTATGATGATAAACTAGATCTGACAGTGAGGCCTCTGATCAGGAGATCGGAGGTTTTGAGGAGCATAGTACCACCTCTTAATTGCAATTATTCCCAGGTTCACCCTTACTCGGAGTGGTAGTACCTGCTAGGGGTACCAGCTATGGACAAATAGTGAACCCCCAAAACAAAAACAAAACACTATTAAAGTAAAATTTTATTTTCTATTTTTTATAGTAGAATGACCAGCAATACATTTTGTCAGTAGTTGAAGGCATGCAATTGTCTTCAAAATATTTAGAGTTCAGCATTAAATAACACCTAGTGATTGATATTATGCTAAACAAAATCAACCAACACATGTTTAGTCCATAGTATTCTCAGCAAATAACAATCATGAATAAAACAGATCACTTATCTTATGTATATCTGTACTTAGAGTTCCATAGACTTTTTTCTTACATCCAATCCTCAGCAGATTATTTTTGTGAACTACATTTATTTACAGCTCATATTTTCTTTTCTCTATAAAAATAAAAACATTATTTTTATAGAGAAAAGAAAATAAAACATTATTTTTATGATGAAATAAATAGTTTAAACTAATTTTGTTAATGATGTAAAATTGATGTTGTAAATGAAATATTGAATTTTTCAGTTGTAATTAAATCATGTAATTATGGAAAAGGTAAATTTATATCAATCAGCTAAGTGACAGATTTTATTTGTATTAATTCTCTCTCTCTCTCTCTATATATATATATATATTCTATAATGTATTAATCTTATATATATATATATATATATAAAAAACCCACACAGTGATACATGGAATGCTATATGGATACATACAGGCCAAGATCTAAAATTACCTCATACCTGTGACTACCATGTAAGCATAAAAGTACACCAAGCTTTTCCATTTGGCAGAATGGAGATAGTGCTGTACTGAAGTTGAAATTCCTGGGAATGTGTTCCCTCTTGATTTGCTATGAATTGCCCGAAATGAAAAACAGGGTACATGTATTTTTTTTTTTTTTTTAAATCATAGAATGCAAGTTTTTTTTTTGTTTTCACAGTAAAGTTTACCCTGTACAAGGCTTGGGAGTCGCTCGATGTAGAGGGTTACATTAGGAGGCAGTCTGAACAGATAGGGAAAGATAATGATTAATCCTAGACTTGAACAGTTAAGAAAGTAGTGATCAGGGAAATGTCCTCTTGGGAGTTAGTTCCATAAAGCAGTGGTTTGTGGGAAGAAGCAGTTCAAATGGAACTTACCTCTCACCAATGGAACATGGAGGAAATGTGGGTGGTTTGCTACAATGTAAGTGTAATGGCAAATTCTTGCAATGAAGGTTAGACATGGCAGAACCAAGGAATGTAGTTTGTCTGAGCACTTTCTATGAATGTAGTGATAGAGCAGTGAGAGGCTTGCCACATCATGCCCATGAGAGAGAGAGAGAGAGAGGCTGGAGGGTGGAAAATAATTCATCTACCACAAGGACCCGTAGATGCTTTTGAACTCTATTGATGCTGGAGAGTGTGGTTTTGGCAGATCCCACTTAAATATGACAACAGTACTCCATTTTTGGCCTGACTGATTTTAAAAGAATATGAGAAAAAGAAAAACATTAAAGTGAGAGAACAATAAAAGAACAGGAATTAAGAAGGCAGATGATAATGATTAACATTGCATTTAAATTTTTTAAGGTCAAAATTGACTGGAAAGTGTTATATACCATACCTATGAACACTAATGGGTATGTCCCAATCCTCATAAATACATTGGACACTATTGTAAGTGGGGGAATATGCTGTCTAAGTAGTCCACCACTAGCAGTGATTTACCTATTTCATGCGACTGACGAGTATTGTATTTTGTTGAGGTTATAAAGATAACCATTCCCAACCTCCATTTTGGTTATTACTCATTCAGTAACCTTTCCTAGATTACAACAGAAAGCAAAGATGCCAGAAGAGAGTTCTGCAAGAGAGGAATGGGGAAAAAAGGAACTGTTAGTATAGAATATAGAAATCTAGCCATTTCAACTGTAAACTGATAAGACTTATCTGTCAATCTGCATCTCACACAGAACAGAGACTACAATTTAATCCCAAATAGAAGACCTAATAATGTGTATGCAGCTTCTCATTTTTAGAGTGTACAGTTTCTGCATTCTGATCTGAAGCTAAGTTTCCAATCCATTCATAAATGATCCCTTCATTTTTGACAGGTATTATGCTAGTATATATAGTGATGCTGCTATTCAGTCTCTAAGCAACATTTGTTTAATTCCTGACTATGTTTATACAGGTATGTATGGTAAAAAACTGAAGTGAGAAAGGAAGAGAAAAGACTGACTTGAGAGGAATAACACTAATCTTATTGGCCAATCAGGCATGTAGGCAGGAGATAAGGTAAGCAAAATGAATTAACACAAAGGTGTAATCAATATACACATGAAGGTTTTTGGAAAGGTAAGTTAATTCCTGCGATAATGAAATTCTAAGCGAGTGTTCAAATAAATGACCTATTTCTCATAGATCATATGGGGAACTGTTGTTTATGTAGTGTAATCGTGTGGCCCTCAACAGATACAAGATAAAACTACTGTGTCTGGCCCCCTGTAAGAGAGGACAGAAACTACTGCATGTGGCAGATTTGTGCAAGAGGATTACCAGAAAAAACTGGCCAAACATAGAATTCAGAACATTTATATATTCCTAAAGAAATCACAGAAAGTCACTTGCTGTATCAGTCTGTGGTACCTTCTGATTGGCAAAAAAAGTTCACTCCTTGGTCACATGACCTGCTCACAACTATATCTGCCTAACGGTTAATAACTAATTCCATATTACAGCCCATCATCAACTATTCAGTTTTAACCATAATGAAAAAGGTCATGAATCATGATCATATTTGAATTCTATTTAAGGTTGCTTTTAATCTGTTTTTCTGATTTTCAATGCATTACATACAATTGAATTTTTCGACTTTATATATACAGTGGAACTTTATATATACGGTGGAACTTCAAGTCATGAATGCTTTTCATCATGAACAAATTTTTTAACCAAAAAAGAATGTCTTGGGTAACAAATGACATCTTGAACACTGTATATACAAACAAGTGACAATGTGGGCTCATAAGTCAGGTGTATCAATGGCAAAGTTGCAGTGTCAATTTTGCTCTATAAACATCCCTTCTTGTATTCACTACGCCTTCTCTTGAATTCATTGTTTTTTGTTTTTTTTAAATAAATTATTAAATACAGCAGCAAGGTTCCCAAAAAGGATAATGATAGCAGCAAAGTGAAAAGAAAAATGACCAGAATCAAGACAGAGATGAAGAAAGAAATTATAGCCAAAAATGAAAATGGTGTTCATGGCTCTGCTTTTGCTACTTAGTTTGTTATGCAAAATCAATATTCTGTACTATTCTCAAAAATAAAGAGATGATCAAGAGAGCCGATGTTGCAAGGGGAGTGGCAATTCTTGCTAAACAAAGATCACAGATGATTGATAAAGAAATTGCAGCTGACTTGAATAAGCTACTGACAGTGTTTTTGAGAAAGCAAGGTGACTGTATGAAGACCTGGTAAAAAAAATATCCTGGTACCTCAGGTAGGAGAACTTTAGAAACATTTTTAAAATGTAGACAAAAACAAATCTCATTAGGCACATTTTTAGTGAGACATAGGCTCAGTGAGTCGGAAGTAGAATTGAGTGATGCTAAAAGACAGAAGAAGAAAAAACAAAGAAACCCCAGAAAGATGTTTTTTTTATGGAAAGGGACTCCACTTCCAAACAATAACATATTACCCCTTCCCTTTCTTCACCACCTTCCACTTCGGCTATCAACATATGGCAGAGTAATATTAAATTCAGTTTTTGTCTATATTTTATCAGTTTAGTATTGTTTTTATCTTTTTTATTGGTAGATTTAATGATTTTCTTTGGTTTTGTGTATGAACTAATGCACAAAATTCTGTTGCAAAAAGTTTAAATAAGCAATCATCTGGGGTCCAGGTATAGGAATTAAATCCCATATATATTTTTCAACCAATAAAATCCCATCAGAAAATTTGTTGGATAAATAATCATTACGAAGGCAAATACTGCCAAATAGTTGGCAATTGCTGGTTAATTCCTTCTATTGAGTGTGTGGACAAGGCCTTAGTTGGTGGCTGCTGGAGGTTAATCCCTTCTATTGTGCTTGTGTGTGTACACTTGTGTAGATGAAACTGGCATATCAAATTTTTCTGAGCCTTGTAAGGGGATCCAAAATCTAATTTCACATAGAGGTGTGTACTTTTTGAATATAAGGTTTTCATTGGTTAAAAAATAATTTCACACTGGCTTGTGAAAATCTTTCTCTCGAATTTGCAGGAGTGGTGAAAGGAGTTATTATTGTTATTTTCTAAATGGTCCAAAAATAATATGTGGTAATTCTACAAATATGTTGGCAAATATTTTGGTAGTATTTGCCCTTGTAATGATTTTTCATCTGACAAACTTTCTGATCAGATTTAATTCATTGAAAAATATATATAGGATTTAATTCTTATACAGGAACAGATTAATACATTTTACATTGATTTGTACGGAGGAAAATAGTTATAGTTTAAAAACATTTTAGATCATGAACAGGCTTCAGCAATGAATTAAATTTGTGAACTGAGGTTTCACTATATATATATATATATATATATATATATATATATGCATGCATGTACATATGAGTCTGTGTGTATGCATGTAAACATTTTTTTCACTTAAATATCTTTCCATATTACATACAGTACTTCTTTGATTATCTGGAAACAGGGGTCAAAAATATATTTCTGGATAATTCAAATTCATGGATAATTGTATACCTAAGTTATAAAAAAATGGATGAAGAAAAATGTCATTTTTTCTGAATGAAATTAAACATTTTTATCAGCAATTAACATTTTCAAATCTTTTGTTCAAATTTTTGCCGAGTTTATTTTTTATGAAAAAAAATGTATCAGTTTTTGGTGTTTCTCACATTTTTCAGCTTCCAACTCTCAGAGCTGGATTAAGATTAACGTATTTGTAAGGGAAGATTCTGATTGAAAGCACAACCAACTTAAACATTCATCAAACATAATCATTGATTTGGCATTTGAAATTGAAATATTGAATGTTGTGTATGGGCTTTCTATATTCTCAAAATGTTTGTCTGAGATGAAATTTTAGAATGGGTTTTGTTTGGATAATTGAAAAATGTATTTGAAGGATTTTCTCTTCTTTTCATGTCCAGAAAATTGAGGTACGGATAATTGATGAAGTACTGTAAGTATATATGTATATATATATATGTATGTGTGTGTGTGTGTGTGTAGGTATGTCTTTCCTTTCCGTCTTGAATAGTAATAACAGCAGATTTTTTTTTAATTTATAAAGTAAGCATATTGGTTCAAATAAACATTGTGCCAAGAATTTTTGATTTCAAGTAAAAAATAATAATACTGTGGAGAAAATTCTTTGAAAAATAATAAGAATGATAGAAAGAAATAATTTGTGGCAGCACTTGTATTTGGTACACAAGAATATGGGAACATTCCATAAAATTCACTTTAAAGTAAAAATGTTGTAATGGTGATGTTCACTCATAGTTCCTCTGGCTCTTACTCATATTCACCAACCATTCCTAGAAACCAATAACATTTCAATGAAGCATAGTCCCTGCAGCTACTAGCAGTCAGAGTTAGTCATGCCATACGTTGCTACAGATAAGCATCCAATACGTTTTGTCTTGTCATTCAAGTGTCCTGCATAGCACAATATTAACATGATACATATATGTAAACTGTCTATGCACATGTTGAATTGATTTATTTTTCAATTTCTTACCCTTACTATTACAAGTGCCAATGTCTCTTTTGTATAGTAAGCTAAAGTAGTAATGGATTTGGGGGATGCAAGTTCAAATACTTCTTACTTATTTTCTTTAATATGATTTGTAGATAATTCAGGCTAGTAGATGAAAATAAATAAATATACTGTTTTATAAATAGAATGTCAACTCAGATATGAGTATCCACTAAAAATAACATTTAAAAAGTGATATAATCTGACAGATTAATATATAAACAATTCATTACTTCTTTAGAAATTGCTTTGTTTACATTTGGATACAAAACTGAGCCGATATGAAAATTTTGAGAAAGTTGAGCGGAATTTCGTTTAAAGGCACTATTCAGCCTAGCTTTATCGGCAAAGTTTTTAGCAGCTGAATCAGTTGAAGTATATTGGATCTAACAATGGTTCCTTCTGCCCAGGGGACACAGGTTGGAATACTATCAGAGAGTGCATGTTTTTCTTTAATAAGAGATGTTTCAAATATTCAGGCTAGTAGATAAAAATAAATAAATATACTAGTTAATAAGTAAAAAGAGCATCTACTCAAATATGAAATTTCCCTAAAAATAACATTTAAAGTGATAAAATAGTAGGGTAAGTAAATAATTAAAACTAAACAAAATTATTCAATATTAATTATGACTTATGTTTAAGTCAAAGCCCAAAATGCAGCTACCAAATTTTTAAACTATAATTCATTTGGGATAATGTTCATAATATTATAGCATTTTAATTCTATCAGTCACATCATTAGAAATTATATGGCTCTACTTTTTTTTTTCAAAATGGCCAGTTTCAAATTACCTCCCTTTTGATAAAAATCACTTGAAAAGGCTAAAAGTATTTTCAGCTGAAGGAACGTGTAAAGATGTATGTTTTATTATGTGGGAAAATGAAATAAAATCAATGAATAAAATAATAATAAAGAATAAAATAAATAAAAAAAAATAAATATTAGGTTGGTGCAAAAATAATGACGTAATAATGTTGTTTTTTGACGTTAAAAAATACGTCAAAAAACGACATTATTACATCATTATTTTTGCACCAACCTAATTTCCCATGATGTAAGTAATAAAAGAACTTAAAAGGGTTTTAGTCATTTGCATAATTTTATGACCTCACTTCAGGTAAGATCAGAACCTTTCTATGAAGAATTTTCAGACGTGTTTTGCAGCCCCACTCATAAAATAATTAATTGTTTGAACTCAGTTCAAAGCTGGCTTGTACTCAACCATTTTAACCATTCTTATACTTACTCTAACCTATTTCTGAAACAGAAAAGAAAATTAAACAGACCCAAGAGACATTAAGAATTTTGTTTTCCTACAGTTTCCACTGGTTTAAGTAATGAGAACCACTTGTTGGGGGAAGAAAAGCTGTTACTTCAGATTCTGAAACATAAATTCAACAAGATTGAAGAATAAGTGACAATCACAGGGACAAAATATCAAAATAATGATCAGATATCTCAGATTGGCCAATCAATGGACACCTGATAAGGACTGGAGTTTTTTTTTTCAGTTCCACCCAAAAGCAAGGGGATAATGCCTCTAAGACACAAGGAGCTACTGGGAATGAAAGAAAATGAAAAGACTTTCTGGAAAAGACTTTAAAAGGAACAGGAAACACAATCCTAAACAGGGATAAACCTCTGTTCCTGTTCAAAAACAGAGAAAGCGTGTGAACCAGATGATAGACAAACCTATCTACTCAAGGAAAAAAACTGGCTTTTGAAGGAACAGCAAACCCAATCTTAAATAGGGATAAACCCTTCTCCTGTTCAAAAGACTAGGGAGTAGTGTGAATTGAGCAATAGACAAACCTATCTTCTCCTACTGAGGAAAAAATAAATAAATAAATAAATACTAAGTAAAATTTCATAGTTTATGTGGAAACATTAGAAGTATAACATTAAAGTAGATTTTACAATGTAATGGAGACACAGTCCTAAACAGGAAACAAGGATAAAAGACTAGGGAATGTTGTGAACTAAGTGGATAGGTGGAACCTATCTTCTATTGAGGAGGAGGGGGAAAAAAAAAAAAAAAAAAAAAAAAAAGTATAGGTGGAGAAAATATGGATGTTCAAATTGCTATGTGTATAATAACATTTATATCAACAAAGATGAGAACAATCTTCTATGTGCCGTGTCCCTTCAGAATGTTGGCAATCATGGCTCTCCACAATTTCCTATCCCTTGTAGCTCTTAATAACTTTTATCTTTTCACCAACTCTCCCAAACACCACTCCACCATCCATACACTCAAGCACCCCAGAGAGGTTATGCATTGCTTTGTTCTGTCTCTCTTACTGTCCCATGAGTATCAAATTTTCTGAGCCCTCTTTCTTGTCTGTTTCTGATGTTAAGTATAAGTGTCTTTTTTGCTATTATTGTCTCTAGAATTTTATTTTGGTCCATAGTATTCTTAACATCCTTACTTTGCAATAGTACAAGAATAGTCATTTTCCATATGATTTTTCTCTACCCTAACAAATCATATTGTGTTACTTTTCTGCTATGAATATTTTTCTGGACAATTGGCACTGGAGATTTATAAAAACAATATGGTGGTAATTTTTTTCAAGAAAAAAAAAAACAGTTACAAACTGATTTCTATCATGTAAAAAATACACATTCTTCGCATTTTTTCCTTTCATTTTTCCACTAAAACAATTCTACACGCCCAACAATCATGAAAAAAATATATCAGATTTTCTGACACGATTTAAATATAAAAATATCTATAATTTAGAAGTAATGTTTTTCCTTTCATATATGTCATTCAAATTTTTATTTTCATCTTTTATAAGCGTTTTCTTTGCCTTTCGGCAAAAAGAAATTCTTTTATCTTCTGCTTCAACCTGCTTATTGTCTTTTTTTCATTCAGCTTTAGAAAAAACGCTTTATGATTTTCTTTTTCATAAATTTAGATTTGATAAATTTAACTACAAAATTGTTTTCGCTTTATCTTTTGGCTTATAAAATTTCAAACTTATTTTTATTCTTTACATCATATTATTTTGAAATGTTGTCATTATTTACTTTTTTATTTCTTATCTGAAATTGATGAGATTATTTTAAACAAATTTATTATTTTAAATAATTTAATTGCATTTATTTATTTTTTTTTCGCATTGTCTATATTATATCTGGAAAAAGATACTTATCCTTGTCGGAGTTACCTCCTCCTTAATTCCCTAATTGTTCACTAGGGGTCGCTCTCCCTACACTATAAATACTGGGCAACTTCTTGCCTTGTTCTCTTTTTCTTTGCATTTCAGTGGACACATTTAAAGGATGTGATCTCTCACAGAGATTTGTGTTTTACCTACTTGTGGGAAAATGCCATGAAACACACACACACATACACGTACGTATGTATGAACATTCATCCAAATACAAACTCTTTATGTTCATGCACAAAACACAATTGTTGCTGTCTTTTGTCCATTGTAAATTTTGCTGTTTAATACATATACTTATATATATATATATATATATATATATATATATATATATGGAGGCATGGTGGAGTAATGGATAGCGGCTTGGATTGAGGAATCGGAGAGCCGAGTTCGAATTCCAGTCGAATCCATTACATTCACTTACGTGCTAATACCCTTGGGAAAGGTATGAATCCTCTTCTTCTCCCTCCAGCTATGGGTAAAATAGCAGGACAGACTGGGTTCTATAGCCTTGGATGGCAACTGGTCTAGGAGAAGGACAACTCTGAATACAAAACCTGCGGAGGGTCGTTTGGGAACCTTGTGGCATTCGGTGCACCAGGTCTCTGTATTCGTCCCTCCAAAAAGTGTGGATGGTCCTGCACGAGGCCTTCACCACTATAATCAAATCTCATGTGCCGGTGTCGGGCTGTCGGTTTCCTGGAAACTGATCTGTTGACCCTCATACGTCGAATCTCGACGGGAGAGTCGATCATATATATATAGATATATATATATTAGTCCTTTTTTTTTTTTTTTTAAGATTTCTTTATGGTGCAATTCCAGCTCTGAGTCCGCCATATTCTTGTAGTGGACTCTTCTATCAGGAGTTACACACGTGTTCCTAATTTAACAACACGTATACTCATGGTCTGCTACATCCTCTTCAGAATGAAGTAGAAATAGGAGACAGAGAGTGTAGTTGGAGAGTGAAAAAATTGCGAGTATTGTCAGATTTTAACTTGTTGGCTGAATTAGACAAGTGTATATTTCAAAGTAGTAAACCTTCTGTTACTCAAGAGAGAGAGAGAAAAAAAAAAGGAATAAATTTTTTTGTTTACCAAAAAAATGACTTGAGAAAATCCCTATGTATAAATTATGGGATAACATATTATTGAACACATTTCTAAAAAAAATTGTTTGCACTGAGAAAAAAAAAATCCTTTTCATGTGGACTAAACATGTGATGTAGTCTCCAGAATGGGACATCTGAAACCAGACTAGAACTGTCTGAACTTAAAATGCTTTAAATAAATTTATACATTAGGTACTGAATCTTACAAAGATTTTTTTTTTTTACTGTTAACCTGAGATAGAAATGTTAATCTCAGTTGTGATCCAACAAAAATCACATATCTTGTAATTACTTTGATATTAATAATAACAGATTACTGTATTGGATGTCATAGACATCATTTTTTTTCCCTGTTAATATTAGAATTTTACAAATTTGTTATAAATGTACAAAAATAAATTTGTTTTCAATTGAGCAAAATAGAGAACATAGTTACAGTTCCAATAACATCTGATAGACAATCTAATAATTTTTTCTTTATATTCCCTGCTAAAATGATGGGGAGTTTTTATATGCTATTAAATGCAGCAGTTATGTCACATACGCCATTAAATAGAACAGGTATATCATGTCATTAAAATACACCACATACCATATATGCCATTAAATACAATGGTTATGTCATATATACCATTAAATGCAATTGTTATTGCTTATACACCATTAAATAGTTATGCTTTCTATGCCATTAAATATATTTGTCATACATCATTAAATGCAATAGCTATCTCATAAACCATACAGTAGCTATGTCCATGCCATTAAACACAGTAGATATGTCTGACTGAAATGAGTTAGCTTTATCTTGAAACAATTTGTTGTCATTGCTAAATTATTATTATTTTCAGAAAAATGTCTTTCATCAGTGAAAATGAGAACTTTATCTTAAATATAATTTTATATTTCTTAAGTGGAATTATGAGATTAAAAAAGCACCCAGTTCTAACTTTTCTATATTTAATAAGCATCAAAAGACGACACTGCATTGAAAGATAATTATTTCATTAAAGCAAGAAAAACTAAGTCAGCAGTCTGCATGTAAATAATGTAAATAATCTGGTTTTTGTTAATTAAATATATTGATTAACATAACATTTGTGTTAACACATTAATAAGTCAGTTGGGACCAAACAGTGATGAGTCTTCAGAAGGCAATTTCTTTTTGTATAGGTACAGCCAAGAAAAATCAATGAAAGATCTAACCAAATTTATGTACTAGCTGAAACAACAAAGTACATGAAAATATCTCTTGTTTATTCATTGTGAGAGACAAGAGAGGCAAATCATTTTGAAAAAATAAAATAAAAAAAAAAGTAAAAAAAGCAGTGCGTTGAAACAGAGGCAAACTATAAGGTGATCCATGGAATTATCAGGTTGGTGCAAAAATAATGACGGTTTTTGACGTTAAAAAATACGTCAAAAACCGTCATTATTTTTGCACCAACCTAATACGCAGTTGGCTCCAGGTGGATGTGACTGTCACTTTTCTTTTCCTTTTTTTTTTTTTTCCAGATTCTTTGGATTGGGCTTCAAAAATAAATAGCATGCCTCTTTCTTCTCCCAGTGTTAATTTTGACTTTCCATTGAATAAAGGCCAGAAAAAAAGGATGCTCTTAATTTGGTCACCCACTGAGCAGACCCTGACAAGACTCTTCATTGCAATTATTACGTCTTATGCCATGTGAAAATTTCACTAATATTTTTTTATTATAAATTTTACTTCTTATTGTTGTTTTATTTTTTATTTTTTTTTAAACAAAACATTTTCGTTATTTTTTTTTTTTTTTTGTTATTAGGTTGGTGCAAAAATAATGTCGGTTTTTGAGGTTAAAAAATACATCAAAAACCGTCGTTATTTTTGCACCAACCTAATATATAGTATCTTATTACTGTTGCTTTTAACATGAATTATATTACTAATTTTACACCATATTATTATTGCTTCATTTTTTTCTTTATCTATATGCCATGTCCCTTCAGGACATTTGCCATTCCTGTCCTCCACAGTTTCCTATCCTCAGTAATGCTTAATAAATTTTTTTTTTTTTTTTTTTTTAATTATCTCTCCTAAACCTTACCCTGACATCTATTTACACAAAATGCCATCATATTAATATTAAAACATTTTTACTATTATTCTTTTATTATCAGTTTAATTCCATCTTCTTATTGTTGCTTTTTAGATGAAATATTTTCTCTATATTTTTATGACTAGTTTTACTCCTTCTAATTATTGTTGATTTTCCTTATAACTTTTGAAGTGAATTCCCTTTTTATTAGAATAGAGTAAACCTAATGTCGTAATGGAATGTCCCACACTCCCTATCAACCATGTGGACTGACTATATCAGTAACTATATATAGCAAGCACAGGACATACCTGGGACTGGCTTTAGGAATTACTAACCTGTCACTCTATTCCCTGTCTTTTAGTAGTGCATTCTCTCTTACAATAAACCTCTCTTCTTTCATCTATGCGTGTGTTGCTGTTCCTTCATTTGAGTACCACTGTTTGTAACCTCTTTAAGGATACAACACCTAATAAGAGTGAAAATATTTCTTTAAATAATTTTTGAGATGATATTTAAACTTGTATTACTAAATAGTAAAACAAAGATGGCACAGAGAGTTTTGAACTGGTAGGATAAGAGCAGAAATATTATTGATTTGCGACTGGTTAGATTATTGACAAATCCATCGTAAAGGTACTATGGCCATCAAAGATGAATTCACAAGGTTCAGGCAGCAAGTTCAAGCCTTGTAATGACAATTTCTTTATTTTTGATTTGGTGTTGTTTTTTCTCAAGGTTAATGAGTACATTAATACAGAATGCTGATATTAAAAAAAAAAAAAAAGAAAAAAAAAAGATACAGACAAAAATCATAAACAGTATTAAAATAACAAAATTGCTTTGTTTATTAAAAAAATATGTTTATCATTAGAAAACTTTGAGAAAATAAATATATTGTTTAAAATTTGTTATATTTATATGTGAAGAGTGCTTAATATTGATTTTGGCAATTATAGATATAGACAGTATGGTGAAAGTTTCATGCTTCAATATGATCTTCATGCTAAGGTGTAGTGGTACTTGGTTTTAAGATCACATTGAATCATGAAACTGACAGTCACCATGCAGTGTTGATTTTCCTATGTGGCTACAAACACATTCTCTAAGTGGTCACTGAAGTCAACATCCAGTGTTGACAATCTGTTTCATGCTTGAATGCAATCGTCAGGTCATATGCATTGTGTTTTTGTTCAACTGTTTATATACACAGGTCTGTGATGAATTGTGGGTAATCAATTGTGGAAAGGTTATATTTCAAATTATTCTCAGGGCTGTTGAGTAGAAATAATTGTGAATCCGGATGCAGTTTTTTGGTGTTGTTTTTGAACTTTTTTTTAATTTACTATTGACTATTTTATTGTTGGTTGATGTTATTATATATATATATATATATATATATATATATATATATATATATGGCATCCATTGGTCTTGTGAGGCCATGGATCTGTGCCCAAATAGTCATACCCTCTGCAAGGCACAGGCCTAGGCAAGGTTTCTATGAGAAATCAGCAGTTTTCCATGCAGCATGTCTACCTTCTCCACACCACTGATGTTGTCCAAAGGAAAAGCAGAGGCCAATACCAGCTTGGCACCAGCATCATCACATGAGTTGTCAGAACAAAACTGGACATGACATCGGACTGTTTTAGGGACTTCTGCTCCAGATTTGAATTCAAAGTTGTCCTTCTCCTAGTCTGGTTGCCAACCATGGCTACAGAGCCCAGTCTGTCTTATTTTCCCATAGTTCAGTGGGGAGGGGAGGAAAAGCTGGATTTACAGCTTTCCCAAGTGAAATGTAATGAACTCGCCTGGAATTTGAGAGTAAAAGTGAGAGAAAAGACTGAGTATAGGGAGGATTGAGGAAAGGACAAAAGATGAACGGGATTCAAGAAGATAGAAGACAGCTACTGAAATTGAATTAAAATTTTTGCAGATTGTAGTTATCAGGGAAACAAGTAAATGGAAGGAAGTTCCACAGGTGGGAAGTACGAGAAAAGAAACTATTGGAGTAGAAGTGGTGGTTGCATTTGGCTATTTCAACAGTAAAAGGATGGGACCTAGATGCCAATCTAGTAGGTTGCTTAAATTCATGTAGATGGAGCACCAAGAAAAACAAAGCTCATCAGAGCAACTGTCATGAAAATATTTGTAGAAAGAGAAAGAGTGAGAGAAAATAGATAGAAAGTGAGGAGAGAAAAGTGAGAGAGAAAGAAAGAATGAGGATAGCGAGGACTGAGGAAAGGACAAAAAATGAAAGGGATTCCAGAAGATAGAATATGGCAATTGACGTCGAATTTAAATAAAGCTGCAAGTAAATGAGAGGGAGTTCCACAAGTGAGAAGTGTGAGAAAAGAAACTGTTGGAGTAGAAGTGGCAGTTGCATTTAGCTATTTCAACAGTAAATAAATTCATGTAGTCGGGGCATCAGAGCAAATTTTTAGTCTAACATTTTTATTACTTCAAATGTTGTTATTGTGGATGCACATATTTGAAATAGATGTGTGTCCTATCAGCTTGCACATCACAAGTCCCACAATGTACTCTAAATTATAAATAATGACAGTTTTACTAAAAATTGAAATAATTTTAAAATAATAATGTGTGGATGAATTATCAGCCGAACATTTTTCAAAAATATTCCTCACCAAATTATAAGAGCATATTACATATTTGCATCTATTACTGTGTCAATATCTATATCTCTCATATATATGCTATTTACGCTATTTATATTTGAACTATTGCCCTCATCTTTGATGATGTTATTACGTTTCTGTTGTTCTAGCTTCTAACCTTTCTTGGGTTTATATCAATCTGGGTAATGTACATGTAATTTCGAACTGAACCTTTTATTTAATCTATGGGAGTAGATCGTTCTCCTTTCTCTGCTCACGTCTAAGGATATTGTCTAGTTCTTATTTTATTTAGTACTGTTTAGTTATTGTTTGCCTGTTTCTACTGAGTACAAGTACACACTTCTTGACCCAGGTACTTACCAAGTTCATGTGACAGTCTAATCAGTGGTGAGGGTTAAGTTTAAAGTTCTGTTTACTTCAGTATTGGTCTAGTGGGTAAAAACGTTGTGATAAAAAACAACAAAGATGAGGACAATATTCTTAATGTAAATAGGGTAAATAATGACAACTCCTCATCCCAAAAATAATTCAGATATATCTAAGAAAAAACAAAAAAAAAAAACACATTAGTATAGCTTCTGTGGGTTTTCACTATGTTCTCCCTATCAGCACTGATGCAGTAGTCAACCTGTCTGGCAATTTGTTCAAAGTCAGCCACCCTACATTGTTCATGAATTGCTGTCCTTCTAATCCATTATCCAACTCTGTATCCAACTGACCACTCAAGCTGTCAATCAGTGTCCTAAAATTGTCAAGGAAGTGTCCAATTCACTTTTCAGAGCATCCTTTACCAGGACCTATTCAACTAAAAATAGAATGGTCAGTACGTTCCTCCTTGACCTGCTGATAAGCAGGCAAGCCACACATCAGAGGAAACAAAGGTTGAATGTTGGCATGCATGGGAATCATATCATGACCAGTGGGTGACAAATATTGTTCATCATAAATCAAATAACACTACCATACAAAAATTTTATTCATATTTAATTACTGTATGTAAATTTAATCTGGGCAGAACTCTGGAAAAGGTAGTTTAACATACAACTCTGGAAAAGGTAGAGATGTAATGGAATAACCTGTCACCCCCATGAGTAACTACACTTTAGGTAGCACCTACCTATAAGTATTGGTAAGTCAATGGACTACGGAGTCTAGCTGGGATCTGTTGATTATGACTCAGACTTACGCAAGAACTACCGACCTTCCAATAGTAGCACTCACTACTGGATTGACTTTCCAACGACCTTGTGCATAACTGTTACCTTTATTCTTATTGTACTGGTTTTTTTTACAATAAACCTTTACTTATTTTATCCACCTTGTTTTTCATGTGCATATTCCTATTAGCACGGAATATAACAGGTACTTTAAGAGACAACTCTGGAAAAGGTACTTTAAGAGACAACTCTGGAAAAGGTACTTTAAGAGACAACTCTGGAAAAGGTACTTTAAGAGACAACTCTGGAAAAGGTACTTTAAGAGACAACTCTGGAAAATGTACTTTAAGAGACAACTCTGGAAATTTTAGTGTAAAGTGTGACTCCAGAAAATATAGTGTATTGTATGGCCCCAGAAAATAACATACCCCCCTACAAAAAAACCCCAAATGACCCTGAAAATAACAACAACAAAACAAACAGAATTTGACATTATGTAACAGATAAAAGAGGATATGAAGTATGTATCACAAGAACTTATTTTTACATTCCAGAACAGAGATAATCTGAAGAAGGCCAGAAAACACATATCCAAAACAAAGTTCAGATCAGGAACATTCTATTTATCATTTATATAAGAAAATAAACAAATTATTTATGAACTTTAGTGAGAAACTTGATGTTGGACAGGTTCCAACTTGTAAAATGTCTCCCAGACGATTATTTATAAATCTTATACGTGTTTTTACACTTTCCAACATTCATTTGAGAAAAAAAGAAGGTTAATCATATTTCTAAGTTCTACCAAACATGATGGCATATTTTCATCATGACGTTTTGGTCAGTATTCTTCATGGAGAGTTGAATGAAACTGTAAGTGAGATTCATCTTGAAATTTTTACCAGAGATATTCTTCTCTCTGAAGTCAGATATTTTTTCCATTGTCTTTTGTTATATTTTCTCCATGAACATTAGATGGATTTGCAAAAAAAGGTAAAAAAAAAAAAAGAAAAAAGAAGTCAGTTTCACCAACATTGAAATCATTAAATCTGAAGCTTAGGTCTTTTATTTCTTTTTTTATGTCCTTTAAAGTCTTCAGACTCTTGTTGTTGATTGGTTAATAATTGAGAAATTGAAAATCATCTCAGTTATAAGCTGATTTTCTCCGAATTTAAAGTGTCACTTCAAAAGAATATGATACAAGAATAAATTTCATAAATTAACAGATTTTTCTTTTTTTAATTTTAAAGAAAGATTACTTAAATTGGTGGTAATATCTACAAGAAATACAAGAACACAAACCTTTCTTATTAGGCTTCAGCTTGGAGACAAATTTAGAAAATAAGAACCTGTATACTTCTTCTCTGAGGTCTAAATATGTGGGTTACTCCAATTATTTAGACCTTAGAGTCCATTAGGTGGCACTGTTTAAGTTTTAAAATAAAACAAACATTTCCCTCCTCTTATTCCAAGATGTAGAGCAGCACCTAGGTGAGGGCATCCACACTGCTTTGGGCACATACGTCTCCACGGTTGACTGATGATTGAACTCTTACAAGCACACATCACACAAGCAAGCAAGCACATTCTTAATAGCTAAGATTTTAATGTCTTTTCCTTTCCTTTCAACTGTATATATACCATATATTATGTCTTTAAATTTCTTGAGGAACATAGGGCTGCAAGATATCATTGCGGTTTCTATAACAAGTCAGTTTTTTTTTTATGTGAGTAGGTTGTTAGCTTACTGCACAACCCCCAACCTGGAGGATCAGATTTTGAATTCAGAGTTGTCCTTCTCCTAGACCAGTTGCCATCCAAGGCTATAAAACCCAGTCTGTCCTGCTATTTAGCCATAGCTTTCCCAAGGGTATTAGCACATAAGTGAATGTAATGGATTTGACTGGAAATGGAAGTCGGCTCTCCGATTCCTCAATCCGAGTTGCTAACCATTACTTCATTGTGCCTCCATTTTAACTGTATAGACATTAACATAATTTTCTTGTGTTAATATATGCATTAATTGTTTGTTTAAAATAATTGTTTTGTTACTTGTTTTCACCTGGACTCACCTGAGTCTGCCAAATATTGTTTGCGAGACAAATGTATTAGGAGCCATTAAACTGAAAAACATCTACACCTCGAAACAAAAGGTGCGTGGACATAGAGCCACATTATGTCGAAACATTGGTTCCTGTACAATGATCAAAGTTAAGCAATGTAAACCCTGGCCAGTACCTAGATGGGTGACTACTTAGAAATGTCAGGTGCTATAAGCTTGTATGTGTAGATGGTGTAATGGGTAATGGCTTACAATTGTTAATCAGAGAGCTGAGTTCCAATTCCAGTTGGGTTTGTTATATTCACTTACTAGCAAATACCCTTGGGAAAGGTATGAATGCACCTCTTCTCCCTCCAGGTATGGGTTAATTAGTAAGACTTGTATCACTAAATCATTATCTCAAAAAAAAAAATCTTACAGTCTAAAAATATTTTCTGGCTTTAAATACCCTTCAAAGGGTTGATAAGCCATAGAAAACAGATCAATCAATCAAAACAAAAGTGATGATTCCTGCAACAAATATACTCTGAAACCTTCTTTAGCTTTGCCACTGAACCCAACAATAGTAAACCAAATTAACATACTCAGATTAAAGTTGTTAGAAAACATTCTTGAAAATGAAAATGGTGAAGTGTTTCAGATTTACTGAAATTAATGCATGAAATAATAACATATATGAAATTCATAAATTTTGTTGACTTGGTAGATAAATTGCATAATCATTGTCTATTAAATTTAGAGGAACTAATTCTGATTTGATTTAGCAAGAATGTCAATCTTCGGGCCAACCATTACAGTGGGGGAAAATGAAATCAAACTAATAAATAAATAAGAATAAAAAATATTAATTTTCCCATGATGCCAGGTAATAAAGAAACTGAAAAGGATTTTTGTTCATTTGCACAAGGACAGAAGCTTTCTCATTCTTTTTTCCAGTGACAGTGTTTGAATGTGCCTTGCAGCCCTACTCATGAAGTAAGTAATCTGGTTGCTCCAACTCAGCACAAAGCTAACTTGAGCTCAACCATTTTAATCATTTTTATTCTTACTTACCCTAACTTACTACTGAACCAAAAAATAAAACGGATATACCCAAGAGACATTGAGAACATTTTTATGGTAACTGTAGTGAAACAGAGTTAACAGTCCATAGTAGAAACCCAAATTTTTGTATGATTCTTCTTTGAACATGAACACATCTAAAATATATACACATATGCAACTATTTAACTTTTATAACAGAAACATTGATGAACCTTTCAAAAATTGATTGATTTTTTTTTTTGTGTGCTATTTAAAGCCAAAGCAAATTTTTGATTGTAAGAATAGTCTTAAATAGGCAACTAAAAAACTGGTTGATTTGTTTGACTCAAAGAAAATAACTGAAAGGAGAAACATCAATTTTTCAGACGATTCACACGTCATGCTTAGAGTTTTTACCATTTAGTCCCTTGAAATTGATTGATTTGTTTCTTTTCTTTTGTTTTTTACAGGTTATCAACCTTTTTTGGGTTATTTAAAGCAAAAGCAAATTTTGTATTGTAAGAATTTTACACACTGTCTGACCCAGGGACTTAAATCACAATCTCTATCAATCACTGGGTCAGGGTGTGTGTTATTGAATTCTGTGGAACCAGGGAAAGCAATAATTGATCAATACTAAATATAAAAACTAGATGGAATATCCCTAGACATGAGCAGTGGATCGAGAACAGTCTACTCCTGTAGATTAAATAAAGGGCTCAGTTCAGAATTCCTTGTATATTACCTAGATCGATATACACCTGAGGAAGGCCAAAAGGCCCAAATGTCGAAACGTTGTGACAAGACCAAAGATGAGGACTATAATCTGGAGTGTAAACATTGTAGATAAAAGTCTATTATATTTATTAATAATGTAATTTAAGTGTGCTATACAGAAGAGCAAAATAACTGCAGCTTGCCTATGATTGATTTGAGAGAAGATTCAATTTTTTTTCTTCTCCTGAAATAGGGGAATGTGTGTACTGGGCATTACTGGCCTGTCTTAGACTGTCATGAAAATTGACAGAAAAATAATCTTAAATAGGCAACTAAAAAACTGGTTTCTTTGTTTCACTCATCAGGGAAATAACTCTGAAAGGAGAAATATCAATTTCTATTTACTTATTTTTCAGATGATTCACACTTCATGCTCAGGGTTCTTACCATTTAGTCACTTGAAACAATTTAAGCTTTTGCTATGTGAATTTTCCAAAAAGCACTTTCAAAAGATCTGTTTCAAAACAAGGAAATATAAAAGACTGTTAAAACTTCAGTTCTGAATTTCAATTACTTAAATGATGCATTTTTTTTTCATTAGTCACTTTTGATTGATTTGTCTTTCATCTTAGTGTCGTTTATTATAAAAAAAAATGCCCTGAGTGTTCGAAGAGAAATGAAAAAAAGCAAGAAGATGAAAAATTCATCAAAAATTTATTTCCTTCATGTATTTTCTGAAATTTTATTATAATTTTATTATCAGTTATTCTTCATTTTATTTTAATTTTTATAATGCGCAATGTTCAAACACTAATAAAATAATAAGAATATAAGGAGGGTGCTGAAAAATTTATTGCTCAACAAATTGTTAAAAAAATCTAGTCAGATTTTGGGAACAATCACATACTATGCAAACTTGTTTGCTATTGTGGCATGTGGGGGCTTCCTTACTTTGCTCGATTCAGTAGCAGAAATAATCAGCTGCATACAGACAAAATCCCAAGGTTCATAAAAGCCTTAACCAAACCCTATTTTGCCTCTTTTTCACCTTCCTGTTCAGTAGCCTCTATCTCAAGGCCACGTCTCTTTTCCATTTTGGCAATCTCTACATCCAAGGCCCACTTTTTCCACCCAGCTTTTCACATTCAGCAGTTTCTACTTTCAAGCCCGGATTGAAGGGCTACATACGTTTATGCTGCACAAGATGAGGCCTGTTTTGGCAGCATAAGGTGAGGAATTGGTGGAGAAATCTCCCTTCAAGACATCTAACAAAGGAAAATTACACGCAACAAGATGTGGCCTGAGCAGTTTCACACTTGGATTTCTTGTTCTTACCATGGGAACTAGCAGAGAAATCTCTCCCAACAAAAACAACTACAATACTTTGTTAACTGGTCAACTGCATTTTTTTTAATTAAAGGGGGCAAGAAGAGAAAGCAACAATTATGGTAGTTAACAATAGAAAATAGGAGAAACAAAGAAAAAATGTGTAAAAACCGAAATTCTGCAGAAATAGCTAATCGGTTATCACTTGTCACTCATTAGAACTCCATCGAGAAAAATAAAAACTCTTTGTATAATCTACAAAAAAAAAAAAAAAAAAAAAATTTCGTGTTTCCTACTTTTAATATCTGTCTATATCTCTGAGATGAGGTATTACGATTACTTGTATTATTTGTATTATTCAAACTGTTATCTTCATCTTCACTGCCATATTCACAACGTTTCAGCCATTTTCAGGTGATTGGAATTTTGAACCGAACCAAACCCTTTATTTCGTCCACTGGGGTAGATTCTTCTAGTTCCACGTGCCATGCCTCTTCTCCAAGTTTTGGTTCACCTATTGTGGCCTGGTATTGAACTCCCAACTCTTTGGGTCTAATCACTGGATCTGACCAACGCCTTTATCCATTGCGCCATGTGTCCTTAAGGACATCTGTGTAAGAATTTTTAGGACTTATAAAAATAATGTCTCAGCATTAGTTTTTTTCATTAGTGCTCATATTGCAATTTTTTCTGTTATTATTATCCCATTTTTTTACCAGAGCTTATATTTCAATTTTTGTTGTTATTCATTGGTTTTCTCTGGTACTCTTTATTACTGGTTCCCATATTGCATTCATTTCTATGCTTGGTCTGCTCAGGAGATTTTTGTGACTTAGCATATGTGCTGATTCCTTAAGTTTTCATATTTTTCAATTGGTGTGCACAAAATTTTACTTTTCTCTATCAAGCTCTGATGAAGGAGGAGTAATAACCGTTTAGCCTATTCTAAAAAAAATTTTTTTTCTTGCCGAATACGTGTTGTTTTCCTTTTTTGTCCCTTTTAATTATGTGTGTTTTTATTGCTTTAATATCCTATTATAATTGTGCTTGTCCCTTCCTTTATTATTTTGCACGATCATTACGTCCTGCCAATACCTTATAAATAATGGACTATTCCATTTTTATCACATGGAAGGTGGAGGAAATTCACTACTTGGTTTCAGTTAAAAAACGAAAGAAAAAAAAAAGATAAAAGTATTAACAGTTGTTTCAGTGAAAAAGAAAAAGTAGTCAATTTCAAATCTTTTTATTTGTACTCACTTCTTAAAATAACAGTCAACTTTCATATTTATGATTGTTATTGCAATATTTTGTTAAAGCTGTCATCATCAAATATTTAACAATGTGATAGAGGAATTTCTACAGATATTTTATTGTCATAGAAATGGCTTTGAGCTTATTCAATTATTAACTGAACAATTAAGAATCATCAGAAAATTCAAATAGGAAAACCGTGAAATTTTCATGGATCTTTCTAGTTTCAATTAATGATTATTTATTTTGAAAAGATACATCAAAGAAAATTAGCTTACACCTATACATAGAAGAATTTTGTTGGAAAATTTTACATAAATTGCAGACTAAAAACTTAACACCATTATTGGTAGATTATTTCCGATATTACTTGTGAGAATGACTAATTACCAATCCCACTAAAAGTACTGAAATAAAAGTCCATCACTTTCAGGGTCGAAATATTGGTCAACTGACTCAAGTCAGCCATGTTTGTTGCTGACTAATGATAATGCCAATAAAATTTATTTTTCATCTAGTACTGACAAAACCTTACATCTGATTACTCATCCATTTCCTGCCCTGTGGATAACAGACGTCTGTCAGTCTTCTAAGATCAATAATATTTCTGCTGCTTTTACAGATTGGAGAACAATTATTAGACTCTATTTTGAAGAGCTAAACTAGTTTAATTCCCACTGTAAGAGAAGAATGAATGTTCTAGAATGTATACTGAGAGTAAACCACCACAGATAGAAAATAAATTCAGTAAATACACAAATATAGAAAGGGGATTAAGACCAGGTGTCTTTTCTCACTAGATATATTCAACCTTTACAGTGAAGCAATCCTAAGAGAATTAGAATTCCTACCAGGATTCATTATTGGCAGCGACAGTCTTAACATTAGATAAGCAGATGGCACAGTGTTGATAGCAGACATATAAAAGAAACAACAGGAACTCCTACAGAAATCAGCAAAAGAAAGCAAGAAGACATCAATTCTAAGAAGATAGAATGTTTGGTTGTTAACAAAAGGAACAGCCCCACATGCGATTTACAAATTGGATATATCAAAATCAAGAAAGTATGAAAATTTAAATGTCTAGGAAATTTTTTACCCTAAGATGGAAAATGCAGCATCAAAATCCGAAGATGCATTGGGATAATGAAAGATGCCTTCCAAAAGCTAGGTAAAGTATTAAGAAGCAGGAAAATCTTCTCAGAAATAATGAAAATAGTACTTTTGATATTGATTCACCTGTATGGTAGTGAATGCTAGACAGTTTCATTACAGATGACAGAGAGACTTGAGGCTACAGAAGGATACTGAGGATTGAACATGTGGGCAATGTCAAATTTTTAGAGAACATGGAAATAAAAAAAGACATTTGTAGGGTACATAGCATCAGAAAGAGATGGTTAAAATTTGTAGGGTACATCAGGTGGAAAATTTGACACTCACAGCTTGAGCTTATGTAAATGGTTGAACAGGGATTAGGAGAGATAGCAAAAAGAGAAACTTTACTGAGAGCTACAAAGGACAGGAAATTGTAGAGATCCATGATCACCCATATCCTGAAAGGACATGGTACATTGAAGAAGAGGAAGTGTTATGTAGTGGTTTAACAGTGGAGGCTTGTATTTTGTACTCAGTCGGTCCTAAAATAGGTTCGACGTACAAAACGTTAGGAACTTGATATAATAGGTAATGACACAGTAATCTAGTTGTGGTCGTTGATACTTTAATATCCGACTAACGGTTGTCCGACATCGACTGACTGACCAACTTTCTGCCAACTCCCTTGTTACTCTTACTACTCCTACTTATTATAGGTGGGAGAGTCTATTAACAATAGAATAGCTGTGTTTCACTCTAACAGGAAGCCAGAAGAAACAAAAAGCAAAGCTCTTTTTAAAATTGTCACAAACATTTTTGTAGATAATTAAAAAAAAAACTTAGCCAGAAGAAAAGAATGGTACAGAGATTACTGTTTTATAAAACAAAATCCAAGCCAAAAGAACAAGAATACAGATGTTTTAAAACAAACAAATCAGTAATATATAGTTTAAAATATATGAATGTGCAGTCTTAAAATTTTGTATTCACAAGTTTTCACTATTGCAATTGTTTTCCGTAATTTTTCTACAGGACATTTTTGACAAATTTTTTTGTATGACAAAAATTTTTATAATGTGGAAATGAATTTGGGAATAATTAAAATTAATTGTGAAATCCAGTGAAAATCCACAATGAAATAAAAGTAATTGTTTGTACAGAAAATAAGGACAATGTACATCAAATTGTCATTAAATTAAATGGAATCAGAAGAATTATTGTTGAACTTTTAAAAGGCAAGCTTAAATATTACTGCAATATTTAAATGCAGCAAATAATTTTGAGTTCTTTTGTAGTTTATTGTTGCCTATTGCATCTACTCCACCCAACCTACTGTGATGAAAGCCTGGTGAAGAGCCCTCTGCAGAATCTAGCTTAAATGCCACCAATAGGGTGTATTTTAAGCTAGTATATATGTTACTTTTATAAAAACACTGTTTACACATAAAAGTTACATTATTGCCATTAATATTAACACACCTAGATGAAAAAAAAACCCAAAAGTATTGGAAATTTTCTTTCCTTTTGCTGTTCTTTAAAATCAAAATAGAAAGAAAAAAAAATTTCTCAGGGTGTGAAAAATGTTTCACACACATTTCATTAACCACAGTCATACAGACATTGTTTGCTAGTTTAAACACTAAAAAACACACACAACTCTCTTTTTTTTTCTCTCTCTCTCTCTCTCTCTCTATTATATATATATATATATATATATATATATATATATATATATATATATATATATATATATATATATATATATATATATATATATATATATATATATAGAGGAGGCACGGTGGAGTAATGGATAGCGGCTTGGATTGAGGAATTGGAGAGCCGAGTTCGAATTCCAGTTGAATCCATTACATTAACTTATGTGCTAATACACTTGGGAAAGGTGTGAATCCTCTTCTTCTCCCTTCAGCTATGGGTACATAGCAGAACAAACTGGGTTCTATAGCCTTGGATGGAAACTGGTGTAGGAGAATTCAAAACCTGCGGAGGGTCATTTGGGGACCTTGTGGCACGTAGTGCACCAGGTCTCTGTATTCGGCCCTTCAAAAAATGTGGATTGTCCTGCATGAAACATTCACCACGATAATCAAATCTTGTGCTGTTGTCAGGCTGTCGGTTTCCTAGGAACTGATCTTCTTGACCCTCATATGTCAAATTTGACAGGAGAGTCGAGTGTACATTATATATATATATATATATATATATATATATATATATATATATATGTGTGTGTGTGTGTGTGTGTGTTTCTCTGCTAGAAAACAAAAGGATACCATTTTGATTCCTGTTAGAGATACAATATTTCTTTAGTAGGGTTTCTCGATCTAGGCCAGTTGTTATTAATTTCAATGTTGAAGAAAAGAAAATACACAAATAACAACTCAAACATATTTACTCTCTAAAAATAACTTTTACAGTAATAAGAAATATATATATATTTTTAGCACATGGACTAACATTACATTATGCAAATATGCACATAATTCTGTTTACATATATTTGCACATACAAATGAACTGGCAAGAAGACAAATTTACATACCTTATTACCATACATAACAGATTGAACATTTCACATGCAAACACACAGACAGATTATATACATAATATATATATATATATATATATATATATATTTGGTGTTGATAACAGTGTCCACTTATATAATATATTGCGTATATTTTGGCAGCATGTTTTCATTAAGACATGTTTCATTAGATAATTTAGACAAATTTTATCTACTTATTTTTTATATGTTCCTCTTATGTTCATGGACAGGCTTCTTACCATCCATATTAAACGAAGAAAGAAAGTTACTGCATTGATGCATGTTCATTTATTCCGAGTACTTTTGACATTAGCAAAATGTCATCTTCAGGGTCTTCTTTTTATCTAATAAAAATATCTTGTATTTATCTGAAAATTAAATTTTTTTATTTGTGAAGTGAAAAATGCTAAATTTATGTACTGTACAATTTTCCAATTTCATGATGTAAGCATACTTGTGTAGTAACATCAAGGGAGGTAATTAAGTTATTAAGATGTCTATTTTTTAAAAAACTATTTAAAGCTGTCAGTTAAAACCTAGATATTTTTAAACTATCAACTGTAAACATTTCAAAATATCTGAGCAATATTCATATTTTATTAAGGGTTGATTTCAATTTTTTAATACAGATTGGTTCAAGAATTTAGTTTATATTTATTATTTTCATGAAGAAGTATAGCCAAATGCTGACAGAATGAATCAACGTATAGCATCTAGCAAGTTCGGTTCTAGAGATTATTGGCGACTCTGCAGCACGAGTGTGCTGAACAACAGCAAATGCGCAGTCTCTCCTCTATTCAACCAATTCAAAGTCCTGACATGCAGGACATTTTATAAACGTACACCTTCGACAGTTCTTCTCAATCAATCAGATCTGCTCATGAAATATATCTTAATATAAACAATGACAACAAATTATAAAATGGATTAAGTCTGACAATTATTTTAATATATTTTCAGTTTATATGTTATTTTTATAGATATAATTTATTTAAGTAAATGTTCTGTTTTTTAATTAAACAGTATGCTGAGAAAAAGTAATTCAGACTTTGCTAACCAGATGCTTCTTTGTCACTGAATGCTTAACAGCACATCAAATCAAATGATGGTTCCCATTAAGGGTTACAGGTTTGGTTCTTTGCAGAGAAGCACAAATTTACTATGAAATTTCTCAAACATTCAGGCTGTTAAATCTAATTAATACTGCTTAATTAAAAAAACAACAGAGCATTCACTTAAATAATATATATATATATATATATATATATATATATATAGAGATAGATGATGGCTATATATATATATATATATATATATATATATATATATATAGAGAGAGAGAGAGAGAGATGATGGCTATATATATATATATATATATATATATGATGGCCATATTGGCTGAAAATAGTCGAGGAATCTAAATGAAATAATAAAAACGAAAGAATATTAATATACAACACAGTCTGTCTGAAGATTTTAATTTTTTAATATATTTTATTGTTCAAAACACATAAAAGAGTTGTCGGGACCGGAGAAGAAGTCTCTTATATCCGGGTTTCTCTTATACCTGAGTTTCGTCTATTTTGTTTAGGTAAGTATGGCTCTAATTTGGAACCAGAGAAAATCTCTCTTATATCTGGGTTACACTGTATATATGTATAAATAAAACAAACAAACACTTTCTAGTCATTTGATCTGATAAGTTAAATTTAATTTGTTGCTCTTCTTATCCTCCAAAATTCCAACACATTTTCCTTACATACAGTTTTGTCTTTCATTTCAACATGAAACCGAGACCAAATTACTTCGGCATAATATGTCATTTATAAGCTTTTCCCCTTTGACTCATGTCCATTTTTTCCATAGCAATTTTTGCTTGTGGAACTCTCTTCTGGTTTCTTGTTTACCAATCAACTTTAATCTTAAAAATTTAATTGCAATGTCAATTGTTATCTTTAGCTGTGTTCTTTTAGTGACCTCTGTCCTTAATAGTATTTTTTTCTCATATTCTCTAATACTTAGAAACTTCCTTGTGTCTTAGTGGCTTTATTGCTTTGTTTAGGATGAAATGATAATTATAATTATATATATATATATATATATATATAAATTGATACTCCAAAAGTTATAGGGGATGGTAGTATGCAAAGATAATGGTAGGTGGCACCACTGCACCCTGATATCATGGAAGTGTCCAGATCTATATCAGTCATGCTCTGGCATCTGGTGAGTCAGCATGAACTGCTTTTGGAAAGATGTTAGAATTTGAATGAGGCATGATAGCATATGCCAGGTAAGTAGGACATTCTGTTTCTGAAATTGTGGGGTCATTTGACATCACTTGATCAACAGTATCACAAGTGTACTTGGAATGTCTGTTGGAAGACATTCCTGCTAACTGCAAACAGAGGCATCAAGCTTGATGTCAAACATAGCAGAAGTGATGCTGGCTCAAATTATATACTCATTCAGTACAGAAGGTACCAAATATATATTCAGCAAGACACTTCAGTGATTTTTTTTTTTTTTTAGCTTCAATATCAAAGCAGAAGATTCATCACAGTGTCCTGGACACAGTGTCTCTTGTGACATTGCTAATTAGACCCTGGAGGACTGGCAATAAGTGGGATAGCTGAAGAGTCACAGATCCAGTAGTTTCAAGCTGATGGCAGAGTTTGGGTGTGGCTCAGAATCTCATATCTCATATCTCAATAAGGTACTGCACAGACAGGTTGTGGTTCCATAATGGTAATATTAGCGGTTTCAATATAAGGAAACATTCGGCATTCACTGACCAGGCAGTCAATACTGCTTTTGGTTGAAATTTATAAAATCTCTCTTAAAACAATTTTTCATGAAAATAGGTTTCTCAAATTTAGCAAATGTTATGCCTCTTTCCAGCAATGATGGGGGATTTTCTTGCAAATCTTTTGTTCAAAGTAGTGTGGAACATCATCTTCATTATGCCTTTATTTTCCCTTTGAGTTATTTGTGTGGGCCATTTTAGTTGATGCTGAAAGTCTTCATGTAATGTGATTTCCATTATTTGGTACAGTTCTTTGTGATTTAGTAACACCAGTCCATTTTGTTCAAAGAAGGATGGTCCTTGCTAACACCAACACGCTTCACTCTCTCAAAGCCATTTTAACCAGATTAGATATTTCTGAATGAATTTGGCACCATGCATGGCATTCCTATGAAAATCTTGATCTGACATGACTATAGTTTTTAGGTGAATGTTTTGGTTTTGTAGCAGCTTGCGGTGTTGGGTGAAACTATCCCTAACACATTTTATGTTTAATTTCCTTGTTTCCTATTCTAAATTCTTCGTAACTGATCCAGACACTAAGTGTTTAGTATTTACTAATTCCACATTGTGAATTTTTATGTAGGATCCTTGGTACACACTATCATGGTGTGAGGTATATAAAGCTGGCCTTGGTTGGTCTACCTAAATATAAATAGCAGTGACCACAATGTTGGAATGTTCTATGACCATTTACACCCTTTCATCAGTTCATGATCACAAGAATATCGTGCAATCATTTTCTGATATCAAGTTTATAGCCCAACTGCTTCAGCCCTGAAAACTTATAGCCCAACTGTTTCATACCAGAATGTTTATAGCCAAACTGCTTCAGCCCAGAAAGCTTATAACCCAACTGTTTCATACCAGAATGTTTATAACCCAACTGCTTCAGCCCAGAAAGCTTATAACCCAACTGTTTCATACCAGAATGTTTATAGCCCAACTGCTTTATTAAGTGAAACTTATAACACAATTGCTATACCTAGCTTATAGTTTGATGACAAAGTCATAGAACAATGTTTTGTTTTTACAAGGATGTTCATCCTGTACAAGGCCCAAGAGCCAATCAAGGTAAAAGAGGCACAGTTTATGGGGATATGTGGGGAAGATAACAGTTAATTAAAAACTTGAACTATGAAGATGTTAATATTATAGGGATCACGGAAGCATCTTGGGAGTCGGTTCCATAAAGTAGCTGATTGTGGAAAGAAACTATTCAAGTGGAACTTACATCTCATCAAAGAAATATGAAAGGAATGATAGTTGTTTGCTACAATGTGTGTAGCATGGCAGGTCATGAATGTTAGAATTAGTGGAACTAAAAAATGTAGTTCCTCTGAAGACATTCCATAGCAATAACTATAGAGCAGTGAGAGGGTTGCAACATTCATCAGTTCCTGGTACCAGTTGAGACTTATTTTTTTCTTTTAAGGTCCTTAGTATGTAGCTTAAAAACCACTAGTACACAAAAAAACGGTACAACATAGAGCTATGTTAGTCCATGAACCAATTTAATAAAAGTGATGATTTCTATTTCCTTAAATTTAGATTTTTTTGTATAATTATTTTGTTGTAGTAATGGGCCTCAAAGATTTCATGCACATCTGACAGATTGTCCAAACAGAAAAGGACAAACTTATGCCTTCACTATGTATTAGGTAGGTGCAAAAATAATATCGTTTTCTCAACGTCAAAAAATGACATTATTTTTGCGCCAACCTAATATAACATTTGGAAGACACTTGTGTGAGTATTACCAGAGTTAATACCCCAAAACATCACGATCACATATTCTGGCTGATGATGGTTTCGACAACAGCAATGAATCTTCTCTGCACTGTGTATTATTGTATATCCAGTAATGGTTTGCATATTATTACATTTTTTTATGTGTTTTAATCAAAAACATTGAAAAATATGAATGAATGCACCTCAAAATCTAGAAAGAGTGATACAAAGAAATAAGTAGGCTGATAGATATTGTATATATTTTATTCATGACCAATGTGCGATGACTGCTGATTAAAAAGTGAAAAAAAAAATCAATATTGGCAAAAAAAATTTTTCATTTCTCTCCTAGACTTTTATTCTTTCATGATTCAATTAAAAACAGACATGTATGCAATAAATAAAAGAAAATTCTTTATTTAAATTAAAAACAGAAAAAATGTTTCAGAAAATGATTTCTGTATTTAAGGATGGGACAAGCCAAATTCTTCTATCTTTGGAAGAAAAAAAAAAATAGTGCAATAAAATAAAAAAATAAAATAAAAGTCACGAAAAGTTACAGAAAATCCAATCAAACAAACAAATTTGACTGCTTCTAAGATTTATTTTAAGTTTAACTTGTTTTGTGAGTGAAAAATTCTGAGTGCAGCGAAGACAAAATTTATCTACAATGAATAAATGGCAGATTTATACTTATAAATCTTGTCAGGCTTTTTCTTTCCTATCTTCTCCCCACCCCGCCACCAGACTCCACAATCTGATCCCAATTTCACCAAGGGTGGTTTACCCTGACTCGGCTTTATGAATTAACTGTCTGTGGTCAGTCTAAGTAGGATTAATAAAAGAAAAAGAAAGAAACCTCACCTATTGTACTGGACAAACTATTTTTACTTTAAAAAAAGATACAGAAAACACTGATAATCACAGATAACATTATTATGGTCTGTTGCAGGTAACACTTTAGTAATGTTATGTGTTATCATATACGGAAGAAGCTGTTGGAATTACTAAACCTTGTCTTCCAGGAAAGCTGCAAGGTGATGTTCGATTCAAGACTATAAAGAGAACATCATTTACACTATTTACATCATTTGGACTGTTGTCCTAATCTTTGTTGTCATATTAATGATGTTTTGGTCACTGTCTGCTCCTTGGGGACACATGGCCTAGTAGATAAAAGTATTGTTTTGAAATAATCCAATGACTTGACCCAAAGAGTTACGAGTTCAATACCTGGCCACAGTAAAGATAAATAAAAACTTGGAGAGGAAAAGGAAAATAACTGAAACTAAAAGTGAGATATCTGGAGGAGGCATGGCATGGGGAACTAGAACAATCTACTCCAGTAGACGAGATAAAGGGTTCAGTTTGAAATTCCAATCACCTGAAGAAGGCTGGAGTGTACAATGGCTGAAATGTTGTGAACAACAAAGACAATGACAATAAAGATAAGGACAACAGTCTGAATAGTGTAAATAGTTACCTCATCTCAGAAATATAGACAAAAAAAATGCTACTTTCAAATACACAGATGGTTAGACAAAAATTTAGACTGTTACAAAAACAGGACTTCTATTCAAACAAGTGTCTTCACAATGTTTAACATTTAAAGTAATAAGAAATGGCAGATTATGAACAAAATCCATTATTTACTTAAAAATTATATATGTCTAAGTAATTTGACAACAGCTGGTGCTGCATAACTGATAGAATTTATTACATCTAGAAGTGGATTATCCAACTATTTATACAGGTATCTTGTTGAATAAAAAAGATCTGTTTGGAAATTACTGCTTGAATTCTTATTAGCTCATGAGACTATGATATTGTGTCCTTTTTAGAAGCAGACCTTGTTTCTAATTGGCTTGTTAAAATATGATCAAACAATCTTCATTGTTGACTATATTCTGAACTTATTCACATTAACACTAGCATTTTTAAGGATAGGTCAATCAACTAATGTTGTTTCTGAAACCAGATACTTGGATAAATAAAACAAAAGATCAAAGACCCTGTACCAAAGCAAACGACAATCTTATGGCACTCAAAATACTCCCTGTCCCTTTACAGACCTTAGTATGAATCCAGGAAAAGAGGGCTTCAAGGTTAGTTCTTGTTACCCTTTTGCCAGAAAGTCAGACAGGCTGGTCCACTCTTCTAATGATTAAAAAACTAATCAGGACTAATTGGCCAAACAGGGTGAGTATGGCTACACCCCTGAAGATATGATCAATCAAGAAGAGGTTCCTTCAACATAAGTTTGAATCACATCCCCACCCACCCCGGATTTGAATTTGGATTCTCTACTGATATTGTTTTTAATCCATTCACCCTAAGCAAAGAGATAATTATTCTAAGATGCAAGGGGCTACTGATAGTGAAAGAGAATGAAAACACTAAGGGGATAAACCTCTATTCCTGTTCAAAAAACTGGTTAGGAGCGTGAACTGGACAACAGGCAAACCTATCTACACTTATTTAGGAAAAATAATAAAATTTTGGAGTTTAAACAGAGATGTTAGAAGTATAGCGCTGAAGTAGACTTTGAAAGGAACCAGAAACCCAATCCTAAACAAGAAACAAGGGATAAACTGCTACTCCTGTTCAAAAGATTTCCTTTCTTTTTTCTCTCGCTTTTCTTTGATATTTTTATTTATTTTTTTAATCAGTTCACTCCAGGCAAGTCTATAAAGCCACTAAAATGCAAGGGGATATTACTGGGAGTGAAGGAGAATAAAAAACTTTAGAAAGAATGCGAAATCCAATTCTAAACTGGAAGCAAGGGATAAACCCCTACTCCTGTTCAAAAAACTGGTGAGGAGTGTGAACTAGAATGATATTCATGTATCCTACAGTTTTTTAGTTATCAAAATTAAAATCACCATCAAAATACAATGACGAGATTAAAAAAAATGGGATGAATCAACCGATTAAGACTTCCATCTCATATTAGAAACATCAGCGTAGTGCCTAATAAAAAATGGAGAATTTAATAATCAGTAGCGGGGACGGTCAGAATTTTTCTCAATATACAATAAATAGTGAGTGTTTTATAAATGGGTGGGGGGAATCACAAAATCATTTAAAAGGTCAAAAATTTAGAACTTAAGTAAAGGAATTTCTTTCAGAATTACTACTCTGACATCAAGCCTCATTCACATAACTTCTCACAGACATGCTGTGGTTTCCCTCTGTCTTTTTTGCAAATATTTTCATGGCAACTGCTTTGACGAGCTACTTTCACTGATACCCAAACTGCATGAATTTAAGCATTCTCCTAGGTTGGCATCTCAGTCCCACCCTTTCACTGTTGAAACGATTAAATGTAACCATCACTTCTACTCCCTCAGCTTCATATCTCGCACTTCCCAACAGTAAAACACCCTTCCTCTTACTTACTTCTTGATTGCTCTTACTTGCTTCCTTCAAATATTTAAATGTAATTGACATCTTCTGATGCCTTGATTTTGATCCTCATCCTTCTCTTTATCCTTTCCTCAAACACCTGTCTTTATTCTTGCTCTCACTATCTGCAACCCCTTGCATGCTAGTGGCACTCCCACCTTACTTGGGATGAAAAAAAAAAAAAAAACTTCTTGCACTTTTTTGTTGTAGAAGTCAAGTGACTTACCTGCTAACATGGCTGCCTTCTTGTGTCTTATTGGGAAAAGCAAGCCAGCTAATTTTACCTCATTTATAGGAGAGTACCTAATGCACCAGTTGGGTTGGTCCATTTTGCTAAAATAGACCTGCCCAACACATTTGCATGAGTGGTCTCTGTTCACCCATATATCTCTCCATTAAATGACTTAGGTCTGCTTTTTTACTTGGGACTACACCATTCTATGTGTCAGACCACTTTCAAGCTAACCAATATTCTACATTTCTAAGATAGTAACATACAAAGAAGCAAGGCAATAGTAACACTAAGATGCAATAGTTTACTCTCAGTGAAAGAAAATGAGAAGACTTTAGAAGAAACTGGAAAGCCAATCATAAACAGGAAACAAAGAGATAAACCTATGCTTCTGTTCAAAAGATGGGGAAGGAGTGTGAACTGGGTGATAGGCTGTTGTATCGCGTGTTTCGAGATAACAGAGGAAAATAAATAAGGAAGACAAACTTGTAGGTAAGTAATGAAGTAGAAGGTTTACTACATGAAAGTAAACTTAGCAATTGGCCTAATGCTAACTCTGCTTAACTCCACTTATTTGTATAAACAAACAATTCATTTACTATAAGTAAAATGTAAATAAGCAGAGTTAGCATGAGGTCAATTGCTAAGTTTACTTTTGTGTAGTAAACCTTCTACTTCATTATTTTCATGATTTTATTTACCATCAAATATGACTTTTTTTTTTCTTAAATCAAATAAATTAAACAAGATTTCAAATTTAAAAAATGTTTTTCCTTTTGTTTTTTTTAAAATCCTCTCCCTATTAATGCCTCCCCACTCATTTCTCTCTTGATCCATACCCTTAGAAATGATAACCTGTTTTTTGGTTTTAAATTTTCAGCTTTGCTTATTTTCATTATTTACATTATTTGGACCATTGTCTTCATCTTTGTCGGCATATTTATTACAATGTTTCGGCCATTGTATGCTCTGGCCTTCTTCAGGTGGTTGGAATGTCGAACTTAACCCTTTATTTTGCTCACTGTTGTAGACTGTTCCAGTTCCATGTGCCATGTTTAATGGATGTCAGTTATCAGTTATCTCCTGTTAATTTCCCTCTGAAAGTTCACCGCTGCCTTAACTGGGTATTGAACTCGCACTCTTCAGGTCCTGTCACTGGATCTAACCAACACCTTTATCCACTGTGCCACATGTCCATTGTTTATGTTTTTTTTGGCAAGGTTTCTTATTTTGATTTTTAGACATGGAAACCTAACAGCACTTACCTATTTTTTTTTCTTTCCTTTCTTTTTCATGTGATTTTCCTGCAATAATTCTGTCACCTTCAGAAGAGTGATAATAATTTATAGAAATGTCTTTGATTGAAAACTTGGAACAAAAAGTTTTTCACTTAAAATGGTAATTGTGAGATTAACCATTTCCATAAAGGAAACATTCAGAATTGACTGAACAGCATTATTATTGGGTAAAATTTATAAAATCTTTCTCTTAAAATAGTTTTTCCAGAAATTAGACTTCAAGTCCATAACTGTTGCCACTCTTTCTAGTTCTAATGGAAGTTTCCTTCCTAACCTTTTTATTAGGTTGGTGCAAAAATAATGACGTAATAATGTCGTTTTTTGACGTATTTTTTTAACGTAAAAAACGACATTATTACGTCATTATTTTTGCACCAACCTAATATATAAGGCAATGTGGAAGGTAAACATCTTCATTGTCTCAGTATTTTACCTTTGAGTTGTATGTGCTGTCTATTTTAGTTGTTGCTGCTGTTGGAGGTCTTGAAGTGATGTAATTTTTGTTAGAAAAAAATGGGGATTTGGGAGAAAAATTTTTTTTTTTACCTATTCCGTTAACATTTTATTATTTTTAATTTATTTTAAATCTATTTCATTTTAAGTTAATATTTATATTTTAC
Organism: Acanthosepion lycidas; assembly: GCA_963932145.1. Classification (NCBI taxonomy): domain Eukaryota; kingdom Metazoa; phylum Mollusca; class Cephalopoda; order Sepiida; family Sepiidae; genus Acanthosepion; species Acanthosepion lycidas. The sequence goes on from OZ010597.1 coordinate 20,582,684, forward strand.
CATACTGTGACACAGCTTCCTCAGCCACTTTACTAATTAAATGTATTGTAGCTGTATATTACAAATACCAGTTTTACATTGCCTCAGTCAATAATATATATTTGATTGCATGTTAGTATTACTCACCAAGTACTGAACACTTTCAACATTGTCATAGCATTGTTTTCTGGCAGTGCTGGCCCATTTTGGAAAAAATAGGTAATTTGTTGGAAATAACTAGATGTAACTTTAAGTTCTATTCGAATAGTTTCTTTTCTCACACTTCTCATCTGTGGAACTCTCTTCTGATTTCTGGCTTCCCTGCCACCTGCAATCTTCAAAAATTTAAATCTAACATCAACTTCTGTCTTCTTGAATCAATGTATAGGCTTGTTTTCCTTTGGGAATGTACATTCACTCCTTGCCAAGTCGTAATTTTCTTTTACAAGTCCAAGGATCAGGAATTTCTAGAATTTAACTCTCACAGGACATATTGAAAATGAGAGGAACACAGTGAAACAGTTAGTAACCTATCTAATGAGCTTGTGTAAATGGATGGTAGAGAAAGGACTGGGAGGGATAGTGAGGGGACAAACACTGATTAGAATAACATAAGGTGTTTGATATTTTAGAAGGACAATACATCCTCAATATAGAGGTTTTGTTCAGCATCATCTCCATCAGCAGCAGGCAGGCGATAAGAATATTAGATTCAAGACTCCAAGTTTTAGACTCAGGATTGTCACACAATAGCCTAATGGATTAGAGCATTGGTTCATGAACTTGGTAACAGTAATTGTGGGTTCAATCCCTGGCCTGGGCAGTAGAGACTTAGATTCAGTAGAAACAGGGCAAGCAGTAACTGAACAGTATTAAAAATAATAAAACAAGATATCCCTACACATGGATGTCCTGAGTATGATGATAAACTACATCTGGCAGCAAGGTCAGGTGGTTTTGAGAAGCATGAAACCATTGCTGTTGTTCTCAGGTTCACCCTGAGCTGGGTCCCAGCTATGGACAAATAGTTAACCCCTAAACTGGGTCAAAAGCACTAAGAATGTATAAAAATAGATTTTTATAGTAAAAATATCAGCAATAAATTTTTGTAAAAAATATTACCAGCAATACATTTGTGAAAAAAAAAAAAAATGTTACCAGTAATACTGTTGTGAGGGAAAATATTTTCTTACAAGTTTGGACTCGGCCATCAGATGAAAGACATAAAAATACTCCTACATCAGGAAGAGTAGCAGTAGCTTTTACTGAAAACAGTCATTCATGGCTAAACATTCTCTTCCCTAGTTTCTATTCTACATTATGCTTCCCTATACCAAAAGGTAATAAACTTGTTATTAAACCAATTCTGATTTTCTATTGTTGTTTTTGATAACTTAGTTACAATAATGCTCTATCTTCACAAGGGCTAAAATAAAGTATTACTGTATTATATCGGCTGGAGGTACTGTTACCAGCAATACTGTTGTGGGGGAGAATATTTGGACTTGGTTGTTGGATAAAAGACATAAAAATACTTCTACATCAAGAGGATTAGCAGGAAGAGCAGTAGCAGCAGTAGCCTTTGCTGAAAACAGTCATTCACAGCTAAACATTCTCTTCCCTAGTTTCTATTCTACATTATGCAAAAGGTAATAAACTTGTTATTAAACCAATTCTGATAATTTTTTTTTTCAAAAGCAATACGTTTGATGTTTACAAAAATATGTTAATGAAACCTGATCTACAAACTGATTTCTTACATATTCTATTCATATGAACGTATCCTAAAAAACTTGGCATTAACTAACCCACTGAAGTGTTGATATGCTGTAAAACAAAATAAATCAAACAGACATAGACAGCAGAAAGATAACAATCTATGACCTGTAGGTTAAATAAAAGGTTAAATTCAAAACTCTCTGAAGATTACCTGGATTGACAGACACCTAAAGAAATCCAATGTGCAAAGTGGCTGAAATTGACAACAAAGATGAGTACATTAGGGCAAATGCAAATAATGATAACACCTCATCCCCAAAATTTAGACAGGAATTTGTCCTCTTGTGTATACTCATATATACATTCATAAAGGAAAAAAGACGATAAGAAAACTTGTAGTTTTAGCCTCGTCCAATGTGGATTTTTTCAAGGCAAAAATTGAAATGAATTTATTGAAACAAAGTATCTATAAACAACAAAGTGTTATTAGCAACTAGAAGAATTTAGAAACACTATTGCATATTTATATGGTCAACTGAAAAATTACATGAATTACTACATATGAAACAGCGTTTCTAAATTCTTCTAGTTGCTAACAACATTTTGGTTGTTATTTATAGACACTTTGTTTGAATAAATTCATTTCAATTTTTGCATTGAAAAAATCCACATTGGATGAAATGCATCGGCTAAAACTACAGTTTTCTTATTGTCTTTTTCTACAGGTTAATTCTGAGAAATTTTTACATATATACATGCAATTTATCTCTACTGACAAACTTTTTACTCAAAAATTTACAATTCTCATAAATATTTTCTTTGCTCATTATTTCTCCAAGTAATACAGTGTAATACGATGTGATATGTATACCTTCCATTACAAAAGGTTACAATTGATTGATTCACTTGCTTACATTTGCAAGTCTGCCTCTCCCTCAGATCTTTGGACTGAGTAAGTAATTTAAAATTTTTACCGTTGGCCCTGAGCCAAGTGTTTCTATGAACCACACTCGAAAGGAACTTGGAAATTCGACTATTTGAATATCTTACATTACAAGAACTGAGATTTGCCAACAATCATTTTTTTTCTTAACCTGAATTCACATCCTATAAATAATTCTGGCTGTGTTTAGTGAAAAAAAAAACTTTCTCATAAAATCCTAAACTTCAAGTGTGAAACTTACTCTCTTGAGTGAAAGCTGAGAAGAGTTCCAAACAACATTTTCTCTTTAAAGTCTTAAAGAATAAGCAAAACAAAAATTAGACTCATTCTGGATTCTGACAGGTTTTTCTTAATCTGGAGATGTGACTAGCCTAATGGTTAACAACATGGAAAATGTTATCAGAACAGGGTTCAAATACCAGCAGAATTAATCTTAATCAAATTGATTTATATCAATTTAACTTGGGCCATTCAGAAAAAGGAATGAATTCAAATCTTCTCTCTACCAGCTTTATCGTGGCAGGCTGATTTCTTTAGGCTTGGTTGACAAAGACAAAGACAATAAAAAAATTCAAAACTGGCAGCAAAATCTACTTCTCCTCCTTCAATCTATTGATAAAAATATAAATAATAAAAGTTTGTGAGTAGGGTTTGCAAACCAATCTTATAAAAACTTGCACACCAACTGATTTTAGGATCAGGGATTCTAAATCCAGTTATTCTTCTAAATCCATTGTTCACCCAATACAAGACCCAAGAGCCACTGAAGGTAGAGGCTCAGGTTGTTGAAAGAGCATTAATGAGAGAGAGCAAGAGATCCATATTATGAGTATATGTAGGATAGATAATGCTTGACCTTACATTTGTAAAGGTTAAGATTGTATTGATCTGGGAAGAAGCTGCCTAAGTGTAACTTCCTCCTTACCAATGGAATATGAGAGGATGAATTGACTCAGTGTATTTGACCTGGCAGGTTCTAGCTGTGATGTTCTCAACGAGAGGGACTAAAGAATCTAACTTGCATAAAAATAGTGATAGTGGAGAAAAAAGCAACTTTTCCAGTGTGCAATGAACAATTTAGTAGACTAGCTTGTCAAATATCACAATGTTAAGTTCTCTGGTTTGGTTTGGTTTACGGCATATCAACTTTAATGGGTTATTTAATGCCGAGAAGAATTTTATTGCTGGTAATATTTTTTTCAAAAAAGTATTGTTGGTATTAAAACCTATTTTTACATGTTTTGACCCCAGTTTGGGAGTTATTTATTTGCCTATAGCTGGGATCCTAACAGGTTTGATTTGGTTTGTTTCATTTTACAGTATATTGCTGACAAGATTTTTATTGCTGGCAATATTTTTTTACAAAAATCTATTTCTGGTATTAAAACCTATTTTTTTACACTTTCATAGTGTTTTGACTCCAGTTTTGGGGTTAATTATTTGCCCCTAGCTGAGACCCTAACAAGTGCTACCACCCATCAAATCTACCAATCAGAGGCCTTGCTGTTGGATGTTGTTTATCATCTTACCCAGGATGTGGATGCAGCTTATTGTCATATCCAGGATAGAAATTAAAAGGATAGTGATAAAGCAAGGTTGAGAACCCCTGCTCTAGAATGGGTGATAATTTAAAATGTTTACTTGGACTTATTTGGGATGAATTATTTTTCACCTTAAACCCTTTCCCACAGAGGAAATGTCTCCAGGGTCTCATTATTCTGTCACTATTACCATGGAAAATGTACAGAAAAACTACTTTTTTTTCATTCCATCAATTCAGTCATTGATATTTCAGTGCAACATACACAGAGTTGCCTCGTCCTCATTCCCTACATATTCCACTGGTAAGTGGGATGTTCCCCCTCAGACAGCTTCTTCTCTAGAACTATTACTTTGTAAAACAGACCCCCAAATGGATGCTTCCTCAATCATTTTGATCTTAACCTCTTCAATCCAGAGTCAACCGTTATCTATCTAGCATATCCTCATAAGATGCACTTCTTACTTTCCTCCTTTGATGTCGTTACAACAACCTCATTTAGTAACGCTCTATCTTGAGAGGCTCTTGGGCCTTGTGTTAGGTGAACAATAGTGTATATATATAAAAAAAAAAAATTGTTCTGTCAATGTGTCTGTTCCATGTCTTGACTGACAGAGGAGGCATCAAATTTTTGGTCTAGAGGGTTATGTCCCTTTCACCATACTCCATCTTTGTATTGTTTTTAATCAATGTCTAAAAAAATTATTTTGTTCAAGTTATGCCAAAAAAATGATGTTTTATTTGAATTACACAGAATGTTTCATTACAAACACACAACCTGATTAATAATATATATTTAATGTTATTAAATATGATTCATAATTGTTAACAGAGATATTATTTGTGTATATCTGAATATAATATTGAAATTTGTATGTATACATATTAAGAACATGTTGATATATATATATGTATAATTGTGTAACCTATCAGTAGTTTTCTCAAAACATACATTATTTTGTTTAAATGTTATTTAGTAGAAATTAAACATTTTGATAAAAGAGAATTTTGTTGCAAAATTTAAAAAGAGAGACATTAAGATTACTACTTGAAATATTTTATATCATCCAAAGGTAATAAATTGTGGAGATGTTTGTAATTTACAATTTATTTAAATATATGATTTTTGCATTCAACTATTCTTTATGATTTTAAATTTAAAGTTTTGTTTTGTCTCTATGATAAAATTCAATAACTCATATCAGTCAATTACATGTAACAGCCTATTTTAATGTTTTATATATCCCCATATATAAAGTGCAATATATATGCACACAAATTATATATATATTATATATACATATATATATATATATATATATATATATATATATATATATATATAGGCATGGTGGATAGCAGTTTGGATTGAGGAATCGGAGAGCTGAGTTCAAATTCCAGTTGAATCCATTACATTCACTTACATGCTAATAATCTTGGGAAAGGTATGAATCCTCCTCTTCTCACTCCAGCTCTGGGTAAATAGCAGGACAGACTGGGTTCAGTAGCCTTGGGTGGCAACTGGTCTAGGAAAATAGTGTAGTTACAATACCTCATCACACAAATATAGACATTATTTTATATCTTTCAAATTCAACAAAGGACAAAGAAAGTGCTAAATAAAGGACAGTCCTTTAATTTGGGTTATTCTTTTATATATTTGTGTATATATTATTATATTTATATTGTGTATATATTATATATAGGAGACACGCTGGAGTAGTGGATAGTGGCTCAGATTGAGGAATTGGAGAGCCAAGTTCGAATTCCACTCGAATCCATTACATTCACTTACATGCTAATATGCTTGCAAAAGGTATGAATCCTCCTCTTCTCCCCCCAGCTATGGGTAAATAGCAGGACAGGCTGGGTTCTATAGCCTTGGATGGCAACTGGTCTAGGAGAAGGACAACTCTGAATTCAAAACCTGCAGAGGGTTGTTTGGGAACCTTGTGGCACGTAGTGCACCTGGTCTCTGTATTCAGCTCTTCAAAAGTTGTTTTTGGCTCTGCACAAAATCTTCATCACTATAATCAAATCATATGTGCAGGTTGTCTGGCTGTCAGCTCCTAGGAACTGAGTTGCTTGACCCTCGTACGTTTTAAAAACATTGACACCTTGAGTGCACTTTGCAGCCTTGAGATCTCTTGTCTCAGGGCTCCATCTGTTTGAGAGGTGATGATGGGAGAGTCAACGATATATATATATATATATATATATATTATATATATATATATATATATATATATGCTGTATATATTCATATATCATGCAGCCCCAAAATTTTCACTTGTAAAAAATGAGTTTATCATGTATTTCCTGTATTATGTGAGTTCATTTTTTGAGTGAAAAAATTACAATAGACTAACCTTTTTCTCTATTTTTTATCCCATTTTCCAGTTAAATAACTTAGGAAAGTAAAAGAGAATGATAAAAGTATTGTTGGTAACATCTTTGAAAGCATAGATGGTTGTCTTGATCAGCTAAACCTCTTATAAATGTAAACAATAGAAAAAATGCATATTCCCTGTTTGTATTTTATAATACGATACTAAGAGTTGAATATTCAGTCAGTCAGTTGTGATACATGCATAGGTGATCATGTATCTTTCAATACATGGCTTATGAGGCAGATTTTTCCTGCAGTAGGTTGCCATTTATTTTTGTAGTAGACCAGTTGCCATCCAAGGCTATAGAACCCAGTCTGTCCTGCTATTCATCCATAGCTGGGGTAAGAAGGAAAGGATTCACACCTTTCCCAAGGGGATTAGCATGTAAGTGAATTTGAATGGAATTCAAACTTGGCTCTCTGATTCCTCAACCCTAGCCACTATCCATTACTCCGCCATACAGGTATTATTATTAGACACAATTTAGTAAAACCAGTTTTATCAAAATCATTTTTATTTTAAATACAACTGTACTTTTTAACTACAGTAAGTGGATATATAGTTTGGTCAACGGTGTAGCAGCAGTACATATGCTAATATGCAACCCCCTTAAAATTAGCTTCAAAAAAGGTCTTCAAATGTCATATGATACATGAGAATATATGGTGTCTCTCTCTCTCTCTGTCTATATATATATATATATATATATATATATATATATATATATATATAGCTGGATTGTATTGACCAGCTAAGAGACAAAAGACAATGACAAAAAACATCAGCAAATATTCCTGTCGCTATATCTCCAGATCCTAGCTGTTGCTCAATATGTGGACTTGTATGCAGGTCACTAGAAGGACTGAAGTGTCACATACAATACAAACATAAAAACTTAATGAAGTTATTGTACCCTTATACACTGAAATCAACAGATGAGTCCACCACATATATGCGAGTGAGTGTGTTTTCATGTGATGTATTTCCTCCCTTAGGACTAGGGTTTTTTCTTTTTTTACATTTGATGAAACTACACATTTACAAACAAGAGATGCAGGGAATTTTAAATTTACAGAATTTTTTGTTTAATTGGTGTTGGGTATAAAATCTAACCAATATCATTTAGACTGTTTTTTTTGTTTTTTTTATTTGTGATATTTCATCTCAAAGATGACGGGGGGGGGGGAATTGAAAAAACAAACACCTAATGAACTTAGTCTGATGAAATTCAAAGGGACGAAATGTATCACACATAAAACTTTTTCCACTTTGTTTGTTATATATATATATATATATACACACACACGTGTGTATGTGCATATATATATATGTGTGTGTATATATATATATATATATATATATATATATATATATATATATATATATATATATAAAGTAATAGGTTATAGTAGTTCCAATGAGAGAAAAGTGTGTATATTAAAAAGAATAGAGAAACCACAAACGTTTTTGGTTGTAAGGTGGATTTTAAAAAAAATATTGTGTTTTGTTTTCCATAATATATATATATATATATATATATGTGCGTGCGTGTGTGTGTGTGTGTGTGTGTGTGCCTGACAATTTTCTCAGAGTGCACGTATACTGTATTCTAATTCTTATGATATATTCTTGGCAGATTGCACTCATCCGCTGATCCAAGTATAAATAATCCTGTCAATTCTTTTACCAATTCTATGCTATGTTCGAAGATGTCCATTTCAAGGATGAAATGTATAACATAAGAGTTCTTTCCTATTATTTAGTTACAAATTATGCCATATATTATTATTGTTGGCTGCTCATTTCTGTGTATGTTTGTTGCAGATGTCTGTTCAGGCACATTGGCATTTCTTCAATATTCCCCAAGTTAACCTGTGTTTTATACTGCAACTATACTGAACAGATGTTAGTTAAAGTTTTGGGAAGAGATGTATAATATGGCATAATCAACAGTTGAGCATGTCCAGTATTTCCCAAACTCTGATTTACAATGACTTGACACTTCATGTGAGCACAACCATAAGTGGCTTAGAAATGGTTTTGTCTCCCCAATTTCACTGACAAGACTTGGGGCATGCTTTTTAAATTATTATTATTATTCAGAAGTATCTTCTTGACAAATCAAATTTGGTGAGATTTGAACCCAGATCTCATGATCAGAAATATAATCTTAGCCATTAGTACATTAATACTTTACTAGTGCAAGGATAAGATTCTGAAAAAGAAAGCAAAAAGTAGAAAAAAAAGGGAAGAAAGGAAAAAAGAAAGAAAAAAGGAAAAAAAGAAAGAAAAAAGGAAAAAAAGAAAGAAAAAAGGAAAAAAGAAAGAAAAAAGGAAAAAAGAAAGGTAAGAAAAGTAAAGGTCATATTCCAAAAGAAACTAAGGTCAGTTTTAGAAGCTTCAAATTCCTCATCAGATCAAGGTTCATGTCAAAGTGCAACAAATCAAGGCACATTGGTCAAAATGTGACAAAAACAACAAAGATGAGAAAATTAGTTTGAAGACATCTCTATAGAATGATTACATTTTACCCAGGGGGAAATAAAAAAAAAAAAAAATACTTCCTCCTAGTCTTCAAAATTGTAAACTGATTTGGTGTTGCATATTAAATCAGATACAAATTACTTTGCATATTTTAGGAAAAAAAATGCAAAGTGCACCATGGAATTTCTTCAGGTTCTACATGTCATACTTTATTGCTTTACTGAACTGCAATTAGATTTTGCTTTACCTCCAAGAACTACAGGCTGGCCAGGATATTAGACTTTGATGAATTGATTGAGCTGAGAAACTGAAGCAAAAACTCTAAGCACTGAAGTTTTATAACTGGTGCCTTGCAACAAAATGACAAAAACTGAAAGGGTAGAAAGAAGAGAAAGAAAACAATGACAGCAAAAGGAATGTCATCAGAATTAGTTTAAGATTCATTAAACTGAAACAGTAGATTTTTATATGAAAATGCGTTTTTCTCTTGGAGCTTGATCTGCACTTGTTAAAAGATGACTTTCATTTCTTTTGAGAATTTTCCATTTTCTGAGAAAAATAAAATTTTAATGTCAGAGTGAGGGAAGTGTCTCTAAACTGGGGATTTTATTTAAAAACATGTATTATGCAAATCTGGACAGTTGAGGTTAAGTTTCTAATGTAAATTTAATGCTAGATTCGGACCTGATTTTGCATCTTTTTGCAAAAAGGATGTGCTAGTTTTAATTATGGAAGCTGAAAGAGATAAAAAAAAAAAAAAATGATTGTTAAATTTTGATTTTCATTTAGTGAAAATAGCAGCTTGAAGTTAGATGTTTTATCCATAAGCAAGACTGGAAATCATGGTCACAGAGGGAAAGTAAATGTAATTATTATTTTAGTAAAATCTTATTTTAGAGATACTAGAATTTTCCATAACATGCTGTTGTTTGTTCAAATTTTCACATTATTTAGTGATGTTGAAGTTATTACTAACCTTTTTTTTTTGAGATTTACGAACTCAAAGTTTCGTTCACTTTGGCATACCAATCAATAAAATTTGAATAAATTATCTGGAAAAATACTTTGACAAAAACCCTATTTTGCAGTTTAAGAATTTCTTTAATTTTATGGGACTTCATGATAAACATTATTTTTAAAGAAAATTTAATTTATTTTTTTTTAACGGCAAAGAATAAAATCTTAGGATTTCTTGCTTTTGAGCATACAACTAGAAATGCATAAATATTTCCTTCCAGTGCCAAATTCCAACCTTTTGAAGTGTTTGGTCCTGTGATTTGTTTATAGTTCATTTATTTAAAAAAAAAAAATTTGTGCTTGCAAAATTATGAAAATATCTAAAAAGTAAGCAAAGTTGTTTTCACTAAAAAAAAAAACAACATATTATATAGCTATATTAAAAAAAATTAATACTGTAGTTTATACCACATTACAGGTTTTCACAGGCCAATGTATGGCTATTTTAGAGGGTATGTCAAATGGAAGGATGAACAAAAGTCACAGAACTTATATATATATAATCCAGGCAGCAGAAAGACTGTTTAGGGCTGAATTACTCTGACAAAAATTCACCAGGCAACTGAAACGATACTACCCCTTTACCAATCTCCCCACAATGTGGCACAAGGCCAGTTTTAAACGTGGGACATTCTGTGCCTGTAGTCTTGGGCGAAAATCGCCTGTAGACCCCGTATACATGGGGCTGGGTTTGTCTACCTCCACAAATGAGAGACTGCCCTTCAGCATAGCCTCCTCTGGGTTCCTCTCCACCCAGAAGCAGAGAGTTCGACAAAAGAGGAAGAGGAAGAGAATCTGCATTTCCTTGAGAGAAAAAACAACTTACTTAAATTGAGCTACTTGGGCTGAACCAGCAGGGGAGAGAGGTTAATCTAACAAAGCAACAGTTTTTATTACCTAAGTTCTAAGGAGAATATAAGTTCAATACCTATGCTGGGTAACAAATATTGTCCACATAATAGATTTTAACAGTAACTTTAATTTTTTTTCTTCTTTTTGGCTTCCATACTTTAGAACTATGGAGATTATGAACTGAAAAAGATTTGCTACTTGCATAAAACTTGACACAATATATGGGCCCCTGTGTAGCATTATACTTACGCTACTTAGGCTGTATTTATTCAAAGCATACAATACATAGGAAAATAATTTGTTTTTCACTATTAGTTTTATATATATATATATATATATATATATATATATATATATATATATATATATATATATGAGACTACCCCCACCAAACCATTCCTAAACAAAACCAATGTAGTGTATAGGTTTACTTGCTCATTTTGAGAATGCTTCTCACACTAATAACCCTAGCACATACATTGGACACACAACCACAACTCTCTCATGTAGGCTTACATACCACCTCAACGACACCAGCACCATAAAAAAAAAATCATCTTGTAACAATACACAGCACCTCCAGTAACCCATTCAAATCATCTGGCATAAAAATATCTTAATTAATAACACCAAAATTCTCTATAAAACAACTGCAAAAAATGACTACAAATTCTGGAAGCGATCAGCATCGAAAACCAAAAACCCAACATAAATAAAATAGCATTTAATAATGGCAGAAACATATTAAACATATTTAATAACTAATCCTCCAATAAAAGACATCAATCCCCTCCTTACCAATAATGAACTAACCCAATAATATCATCTAATATTATCAATAAAAATAAAACAACCAGTAACATATCTCCAAGTAAAACATACGTCATGCTGACAGTTGAGGACAACTGAAAGTGCTCAGCAGAAAGTTATTGACTGGGATCGTAACTTTAACAACCTGGAAGTAAATATTAAGTAAATTTTCGAGGAAGCAAGAAAAAACTGAGAAAAAGATTATCAAGTGGAAGAGTTCTGTTGTCTTTAATAACACATGCCTTTATATATATATATATATATATGTGTGTGTGTGCGCAATATCTTTTATAACCCCAAACATTATTTTGTCAATATCCATGATTAAGTATAAACTTTGATTTTATAAACAGTGTAAATTACATCTACCACTATGTGCATTTGAAAAAGTTAATAGACAAAATGTACCCTCCAGCAGATACATACATACATACATACATATATATACTCTTGCCTTGGTTGGCAACCAGTATGGAAGGAGGGAATCTTAATTCAAAACTGCAAAGAGGGTAACAGCAAAATGTTCCAATCCTTTTCTGAAAAACTGTCATGCCGATGCCAATGCAAAGTTTAGAGATGCTAACAAAGTAAATTGAGGAGCACCAGAACTGGTTTTCTCCTAAAAGGATATGGCGATTAAAATGGAGGATTTGTGATATTAAGGGTTACAGAGACAGTCTGTTAGGTTAATAATAATAATAAAAAGTTTAGAGTCATTCTTAAGTTCTTATTGAATTTAGTGAAAAAGAAAAATATATCTCTGAATTATTGCTGCACTTGCAAGACCTTAATTCGCATTTTAGATGGCATACACTGCCATAAATGACAGATTGCATCATTTGCATGATATCATATTTTAAGACAAGTTCGAAAGAAGTGAGGTGAGAAGGCAGATGGAGAGAAAAAGAATAAAATAAATCCCCCTGCCTCATTCATTTTATAACTTGTCTCTTTTTTATATGGATATGCATACTGCTTTATCCAGTAAAATAATATCTGCATGTGTCTAAGATGTATTTATGTAAGAGGAGTTCATCCCAACAAGTTTTGTTATATTCAACTGACAAGGTCTGTCTATTTAATTTTTATTGTATTTTTTCCAATTTTTAAATAAGATGTATATCAGGATCAAAATTATGAATAAATCATTTGAAGTTTATTTCATATATATATATATATATATTAGTGGGTAATTGGGGATTATATATATGATCAAAACATTTTAAAGCTATGCTATGTTTATGGGCGTAAGTGCTCAATATCAGGGATAGAGTGTATATAAATATAAAAGTAAAGATATATATATATATATATATATGTGTGTGTGTGTGTGTGTGTGTGTGTGTATTTGGACAGCAACCCTTCTTTTAAACATCTTTCATTAAATATGACAGACAAGGAAAATTTAGTATCTGTCTATATTTTTGAGATGAGGTATTATGTACACTATTTACATTATTTGGACTATTGTCCTCATCTTTGTCACCATATTTATTACAATGTTTCGGCCATTGTACGCTCCAGCCTTCTTCAGGTGGTTGGAATGTCAAACTGAAACCTTTATTTTGCTAGTTCCATGTGCCATGTTTAATGGATGTCAGTTATCAGTTATCTTCTGTTAATTCCCCTCTGCCTTAACCAGGTATTGAACTCACACTCTTTGGGTCCTGTCACTGGATCTAACCAATGCCTTTATCCACTGTTGGAGAGCTGTGTATGAATTTCGGTGTATTATAAACCTAATGTCTTCAGCAACCATTTTTTACCAGTACTCATATTGCAACTTTTTCTGTTATCTACTATGTTTTTACCCGAGCTCATATTGCAATTTTTTTTGTGGTTATTATCGCTTTTCTCCGACACTCTTTATTACTGGTTCCTGTATTGTATTCATTTCTATGCTTGGTCAGTTCAGGAGAAAATTTAATTAAATTCTATTTAGTTTTTCCAGTGTTCTTACATTTTTACATTTAGTGGGAGCTAAAGAGTGCAAAAATTGATCCATATCGTCCATTGTACGAAGTGCTTTAGGCCAGTTCATTAGCCATTTTCAAGGGGATATGGTTTTGTTAATTTCTCTTTATGTTATGACTTTCCCTCACTCATATATACAGTGTAACCCGGATATAAGAGAAACCCTGATATAAGAGAGATTTTATATGGTTCCAAATTAGAGCCTGTGTTAATGTAAACAAAATAGACCAAACCCGGATACTTCTTCTCCGGTCCTGACAACTCTCTTATATCCGGGTTACCCTATATATATATATATATATATATATATATATATATATATATATAGGGAGAGAAAGAGGAGGTTTTTAGATGAAGAATCGAAGTCTTTTTAGAAGACAAAATACATAAGTGTTTTTTCCATCTTGTCATTCAGTTACCTACTATTAGTATAATATATATATATATATATATATATATATATATATATATATATATATATATATATATATAGTGTGTGTGTATTTATACAAAGGTATGCTGACAAAGAAGTAATTAAAAAGCACCTTCTGATGTTTGGTCAGTTTGATAGATTTTGGCACAAGGGTTAGTTAAGATCTTTTCAGCTGCTTGTTGTAAAAATTATAATAATAAAATAAATGATTCATTCATTCATTTAACAGCATATCAACTCCTTATGGTTGATTTAATGTCAAAATTTAATTTTCTTGAGAGCTTTGAATTAATAAAAATGTGATATATGTTATTCTGCTTTCACAATTGAATACATGGTAGATGATACTCAGCTTTTGTGAATATACATGTCTGTGTGGGCATAATTACTAGAGGCAGTGATTTGTGAGTTTTATATTGTAGTTTTTGTTGAAGTTATATTTTAGAATATGTTGTGGAATAAATAAGACAATGCCAGTAACATAAATGAATGAGGCAAGATGTCTTAAATAAAAAAAAAACTCAAAGTGAGTCAGGAAAAGTCCGTTAGAGTTAGTTGAGGAGAATTTCTAATGATGTCATGGGGAGCAGCTTAAGTGAGACATAATATTATAACTGCTAGGAATGAGTTGTAACAGTGGTGATGAAGGATCAAATAGGAAAAAGTACTTTTTTTTTGCTTTTGCACATATGATAACAGTGACGACCAGAAATTAGATTGGTTTGTTGCTTTGGTGTGTGTAAAAAAGAAAAAAAGAAAAAAAAAAAAGAAAGAAGGAAAAAAAACAAACAGATATTTTTTTAAATATGTAAGAATTATTAGCCCAAGTGGTAAAAATGCAACAAAGCAACAACAGCAGTTGTTAGAACTCCAAAAACAACAACAAAATTTAATTAAAATAATATGGAAAAAAATGGAAAATTTGCCAAGTTCTTTCACTCCCAACACTATGGCAAATGCCATAGCTGAATTCTCATACAATGATGGAATTACCTTTTCTGCTTATTTTAGAAGATACAATTGAATTTTCAGAGAAGAATGCAGCAACTGGGCAGATGAGGAAAAAAAGACTTTTGTTGAGAAAGTTAGCACTAGTAGAACATGAAAGATAGCATAATTTAATACTACTGAAAAAAATCAGGAGAAATTTGCATTGAAGAAACAGTAAATATTCTAAAATCTTTAGTGAGAAAAGTTTGTTAACTATTACTCAGAAGTGTCTGTCAAAAAAAAGAAGACAGTTTTGTCATATATGCTGGAATTATTAAAAGATTCAAATTAAATGAACTGAATCTGGAAATGTTTAAAACGTTAATTTTCATTCAAGACTTGACAGTGAAAAAAGATGCAGAAATACATACTAGGATACTAACAAAACTTCAACAGAATGAAAAAACTAATGCAACAAGAAATATTGACAAATATCAGAATACAAAATCAGAGATGTGATATGGAAGAAAAAGAATGCATACATACAACCTAAAGAAAAATGTGAAAAAAGAAAAATTAATCCATGTTTCACCTGTGGAAGTTTACATCTTAGAGATGACTGTTCCTTTAAGAATTCAAAGTGCTACAAGTGTGGAAAATAAGAAATAAAAAGTTACACTGTAAAACTAAATCAAGTTCTCACAGAAAAAATTTCATACACAGTGTTGCAATGGAAAATATAATTACAGAATACAAATATAATTAAGCTATGTATACTGGACCAAAATGGATCAAGACATTAAAAAATTAGTAAAAGTATGCAGAGATTGTACTCTGGCAGCAAAATTCCCTACCATGGTCAAGACTGCACATAGATTTTGCACATTTAATAAATGGATTACATTATCTTGTGGTAGTGGATAGCTTTACTAAGAGCCTGAAATTTCTAAGTGCAAAAAAAATAACTTCCACAGTTACAGTTAATTTTTACACAAACTGTTTGCAAGAGCTGGCACTCACTGCTTATGAATTTAAAGAATTTTGTAAAATGTTCTTGAGTGAACATATTACTACTCTGCTGTATCACCCAAGGTCAAACGGACAAGGTGAATGGTTTGTAGGTATTTTAAGAGAGCTTTTAAAAAAGTAAGTAATGTGTGTGAAGAAGCACTACAAAAATTCTTGAGACTATAGCAGATAACATCAAATCCCAATACACCAGCAGGCATGTTTACGGCAGAAGTGATGTTTGCAAGAAAAATTAAATCGGTGTGTGTCAAGTTACAAAAGAATAAGAACAGGTGATAAAAAGGTCACAAAATTAGTGAAAAAGTGTATTTCAGAGTAGATAAAAATGGAAAAGAAATGTGGGAAGATGGCGTAATAAGGTCATAAATTGGGAAAATGGTAAATATGGTGAAAGGAAAAATAATGGAAACACAAAAGGCATTGGAATCAGTTAAAAAAAAAGTTTACTGAAGAGAAAGGCCTGTAAAGAAGGAAGAAATGATGCAAGTACTGTATGATATTTTTGATGTACTAACACCCTAAGAATTCATTGAATGTACAAGTATGATTACCAGAAAAAGGAAACATGGAAAAACTAGAGGTTGGCCCAAAACGAATGAAATACAAAGTTTAGTATGTGGTAAACTCTCCAGAAAGAGAAATTGGATGGTGGGGGGTGAATATTAGGAAATAAAATATTTACTAGTGGAGAAAAAAAAAAAAAAAAGAAAGTGGTGATGGGGGGAATTTTGTAGAGTAATTAAGACATCCCCAGTAATACAAATGAACTAGATAAGATGCCTTAAATAAAGAACTCAAAGTGAGTCAGGAGAAATCTGTTGGAGTCAGTAGAGGAGAATTACTAATGACGTCATGCCAAGTGAGTAGCCCAAGCGAGACACAATATTATAACTGATAGGAGCGACTTATAACAGAATATAGTTTGATTTCTTTGAGAAATTGTATGATATTATATAGTGATATATTATATTATATATATTATATTTAGTGATATTATATAGATTAATACAAGATCAATGGCAGAAGGTGATTACATTCAATAATCAATATTTGATTTGCGAAAAGAAATTTTCTTTTTTACATCGTTATTTGAGAGTGGTGAAATGGAAAATACTAGGAAGAGGAAAAAAGTCAAACAATTATGTCCTGATCCCAAAAAGAAAAAGTATTGAGCAAAATTTCATGTGAAAATTTGCTCAGGGGGAGGTGATGTAATGGAATGTCCCACTCTACCTATCACTTATGTGGACTGACTATATCAGTAGCTATATATCGTGAGCACAGGATATACCTGAGGGCTTGCTTCAGGAATTATTAGCCTGCCACCTGATTCCCTGTCTTTCAGTAGAGTATTCTTTTTTTTTTACAATAAACCTCTCTTTCTTTTATTTACGTGTGTGTTGCTGTTCCTTCACTTGAGTACCACCTTTGTCTGTAACCTCCTTAAGGATACAACAGATAGACTTATTGATATATTGATAATGGATAATGAAAACTTGAACCAACCAAGAGATCAGAAAAGTTTTAGTCATTTAATAATGTTTTGTGTAGTGCATTGGGCTAACTTTTCTGCACACCTCTCACACACACATACATATATATATATATATATATATATATATATATATGTGTGTGTGTAATATATTATATATATTATTATTTATATATTATATGCATGGTACTTATTAGAAAGTGTTCAATATCAGAGAGCTAACATATTTGGTTGGCTTGATGTGAGTTTGTGGCCCTGGGTTTCATGCTTTGTCTGACGATCACAAAAGCATGAAACCCAGGGTCACAAACTCATATCAAACAAATATATATATATATATATATATATATATATATATATATTAATAAAATTTCAATAGACTTCTCTAAATCAATTTCAAAGTTTTGTGGAAGACCTTGAAGTATTTGAAGACCACCTTTTCCATCCTCACTGCTAGGGTTGTACCAATGTGTGTGTGTGTGTATATATATATATATATATATATATATATATATACACACACACACACACACATAGGGTGGAAGGGAAAGATGTGGTTCTTGGGGCACAATCCATTGGGTTATGAATACTTGAATGAGTATCACCATGGAATTTGTGAGTAGTGGTGCTATATTCTTCTTCATCACCAAGGCCCATTGATATAGTTGGTATGACGATTGTGTTGTATCAAAACGGTCTTGGTTTGAATCTTGGTAGTGGATTTGCACTGCTAATGAGTCCCAAAAAATAGGACGAAACGGCTGTCCAGTGCTTTCTGCATTCTGTTGAAGATTCTTCTAGACTCGATGAATTAGTATATATATATATATATATATAGCCTCAATAACTCAAATAGTTCTGAACAAATATTTGTCAAATTTAAACTCATCCATTTCCACCCTTAGCAAAATATCTTGCTGAATTTTCTGCCATTTTTAATGGATAGTTTTTGAGATATTTGGAATTTACAAAAATGGACTAACTGAAATCAGTATGCAGATTAAACTAATATCAGCTTAAGACCTCTGAAATCTAATAAAAACTATTTTTTATTTTTGTCTATATGTTGAAACATGGCTAAAGGGAAAGATCTAACAATTGTTGAAAAACAGAAAATGACAAGATTATTGAGTGAGGGAATGTCCACATTGGAGCTTTGTAGATATCATCAAATAATAAAGAAAGCTGTTGAAAATATAAGCAAGTTGAGAACTCAAAGCAAAAGAATAGGCTTTAAGAACTTGCTTCCTTGAGATGAACAGAAACTAAAGTGAGTTATTATAGTGAATAAACACTTTTGACTAGCGCTCAGATCTTTGAAAAGGTGGGAATTGAGGGAGTCAAGTAGGGCAAAAGGGGTAGAATACTTTGTGAATTGGGATCTGTAAAAAAATCTCCTAGGCAAACTCCTCTCACTAAAGCAAATATTTAAAGCAAATTAGACCAAGAAATACATGAAAATTTACTTTTCTAAAGTAATTTTAGAGGACGAATCTCGTGTGACATTTGATGGACCTGATCGATGGGTCAAAGGATGGATTTTATTCAATTCAGACATGCCTGTGGCTAAAAGAAGGCAACAAGATGGCGGTAGTGTTATGATATCAGCTGGAATTGTGGACTAAACAATTATTAGACCATTCAAAATCAATGAAAGAGTTAAACTGAACTAACAATAACTAATATTTCTAACTATTACAATTTTATAAACAAAACTTTCGTTGCAAAGTACAAGTTCCACTCTCACAGTTTCAAATGTGTATTTATGCATGAAAATGCTCCTTCTCATGTGTCTAAACTTATCCGTGAATTCTTTGAGCATAAAAGATTTACAGGAGTGAAGATAATGGAATGGCCACCATCAAGTCCTGATCTGAATCTAATCGAAAATCTATGGTCAATTGTGAGGATGAAATTATATGAAGGTGGCAAACAATATAACAGCAAAGCAGACCTAAGGGAAGCAATTAAAACTACTATGTCAGAAATTGAACCTGCAGAAGTAAAAATAACAAAAAAAACTTAAAATCAATGGATAATAGATTACTGGTTGTTATAGAAAAGAAGGGTCCCTATATTAAAATGTAAAGGATTTAAAGACTTATCATATTCGTTTATGATTTGTTCTATTTTAAGTGTCAATCAATTTTTGATGATTTTTTAAAACTTTTTATTGAAGTAAAATGTGTTTTTCCTAATAACTTCAGATGGCAATTTTTAGAATACATCAGATAACTTCATTAAAAATAATTGATACTACCTAAAATTGTGTTTTGGCATCTAAATTGATTGTTTAAAATTTGACAATGTTTTTCAAACAACATTTTAATTATTGAAGTTTATATGATTTGCTTAATAACTTCAGATAGTGTGTGTGTGTGTGTTTGATGCTGTAGATACCTGAAGAAGAAATATATATTGAAAGTACTTTTAAAAACTCCAATATAAAGAAAAGCATATAAAATCTACAAGAAGAAAATCACTGTATTAATAACAAATAAAATAAAAATAAACATATATTATTACCAACTAACCCCTTAATGTCTACTATTCAAAATAATATATCCAATCTTAATATTAAAATAATTACAATTATATCCAAAGCTACTAAGGATATGATCAGAACTAAAAATGTTCATAACAAGAATAATTCTGTATTAGGCATATGTTAGATCAATTGTAACAGCCATTTCTTACAATATATTGGTGAAACTTGGAGAAATTAAAAAAATTAAAAAAAAACCCCAAAAAACATCTTTATGAACATAAAAAAGATTTCCTACATATCAATTTATCCAATGCATTAGCTATACACAGAAATAACTTCAGCTACGACTTCTATCTAAAAACATTATATACTCATTAATAATTTATTTAGATGAAAAGTTATTGAAAGTGCAATTATTGATTCTTGTCAAAATATTAACTTATGCTCTGAAGTTTTTTTCAAATATCTTTCTTAAATGAAATGCTCTTTTCTGAAACAAACCTACTTATGCATGACCATAAAAAGATTTAAAAAGTCAAAGAAAACAGTTAATTCACAATTTTTAAAAATAAAAAATAAATAAAAATCAAATCAAAACACATAAAATTAAATAATGATTATATATTAAAAACAACATTATATCACTTTCCTTTAATATGCCCCAAACTATGTCACTTAGTGTCCTTGATAGTTTACTTTCTGCATCAATTTTTAGAATATTTTAGAGCATTCTCTAATCCAAAATCTAATAGTGCATATGACAAATTTCAGTTCCAAGGAAATTTTTGATGCCACTGTATATTGATTATTAGATTAACTCTCCTTTCTCTTGCCAGATTAGTATGCTATGTGCTTGGCCAGTCATGTGGCTCTTAATGGCCACTGAGTTAAACGCCAATGATTCCAGAGGGTAGTTTTTGAGGTAAACATTGTGAAAAGTGGATGCTTGTTAGCCACGTGGGAAAAGCATAGCCTTTTTCAAAATGACATGCTGGAATTTTGAGTAAAGACAGACTTTAATATTATTCATTAGCCTTGTTTTTTTTCAGTGACTGAGAGAGGACATGTAATATATTTCTAAACCTTGTTAGCATGTTTTCTTTGTAAAAAATAAAAACTTTCATTTATGTTGTTCTGACTTCTCTCTACATTTTCTTTGTTTTTGTTTAGTAATCTTGCTTATATAGCTGCATATAATGAAGGTGCCAGTATATATTTATTAAACCAAATTATTATTATTAGATATTGGGAAAGAAGACTGATTCTGCTGAAAGTACCATATTTGACGGTATATAAGGCACATTATTTTTACTAAAAATATCTTTAAAATTCCCGGGCATCTTATATGCCATATGTAGGTTTAAAATTCCTGATAGTTGGCCAGAATTAGCTACCCGGCAACTCCTACTAGCTTAGACTTAAACATCAAGGAGCAAAGGAACATGTGGATGGCAATGCCTGGCCATGACATTACACTTACAGGAAGAATAAAAAGACCCAGCATTGCACAAGTCAGCGAATGGATGAAGCAAGCTGAGGATAATATTAGACCAGAAATTGTGAAATCTTTTAAAAAGTCTGGCATTAGCAATGCTTTCAATGGAATGGAAGATGACGCATTATTTAATGATGATGATAGTATTGAAAATGCGTATCAGAGTTTTGATAATGAAGATGACGAATTTTATGGATTTGAAGATGAATAAAATTTTAATGGTAGCTGTACTGTTTTGCTCAATTGTAATAATTGCTTGATTTTTATTTTATTTTTTTACCTTTGGATATAATAAAGTTGTTATAGGCTTGTGTTCTTTTTTCCTATTATTTTTCGTTTAATTGTAATCATGGCTTGTTTAACCAAAATAATACCTCAGAAATATAGCCTAGGCTGTACCATTTACTATTAATTTTACTAATTGCTAATTTTTTCTTGATTTTCCCCGCAGAAATTGGGGTGCGTCTTATACACCTGTGTGTCAATTTTTACTTTTTCATTACTAAATTTTCACACCAAAATATTTACTTGTCTTAAAAAAAAAAAAAAAAAAAAAAAATGAAATTTTAAATGCGTTATTTTTCATTTCTCATCAATTTGTAGTACTATATGATGGGTCTATGGAGATTGTCTTATGATAATGTCTGTTTCTACCATATATTTTCATATGTGGTAGGTACAAAATAATAACTACCTTTACCCACTCCCTTCAAATTCAGGTGAGCTGAGGAAAAAGATGGAATGAAATTAATGAGTCTATGTGAAATTTTCTTTGGACCAATAACAACCTTGTTTTCAAATGAATTAGCTGTTGCAGTTTTTTTGTATACTAGTGAGCCAGACCAAATGAGTTGACTCACTTTATAGTCCACCAATAGAAGGTTAACCAATCAGAAGACGTAGAACATTCAATCCGTTGTGTATAAAGGTGGCTATTTTGTTTATTCTATCCGAATGTCCAGCACCAGCTTGTCAGAGAAAGAAGTACACTCTGCTATTTTACCGGGATATCCACTGCTAATCTGAACAATGCTTCCCTACTGTCTTCAAAATATTCACTGCTAATCTCTGGATTCTATACTCAAAGACGACTGTCATCATGAACAACATTAGCAACTGATCCTAGAAAAATCCTTTTTGATATAAAATAAGGAAAAAAATTAAATCAACAGGAGCGTCTAAGGTCATGTGAAAAGTTTCATTTCTGTTCACACATCCAGCATTCAGATTTTGACCAGTGTCAAATTACTTGCTAATTATATTATCGGCCTTAACCAAGCACTTAGCACTTCAAAGAACTTTATTTCAACAATCCAAAGAAGGTAACTATTTACATTTGATTGTATGCAACCATATAAGCCTCCTGTGAACAGTAAACTATCTTACCTTTGTTTTAAACATTTTTGAATATTGTCAGATCATTTCATCTATTGTATGAAAATTTTCTCTATGATAATTCAATGAAACTACGGACTTTAAAAATTTCTGATTTATTTTTCTGAAATGAATGAACTATTGATGCAACTTCAAGTATGTAAATTCATAAATAAATTCCTCATCTTGTTTTGTTAAAATTATCCGCCTCCATTAACCCTCATGGTATGGGTAAACTAACTGTTCATTTAAACCCCTAAATCCCAACACCATTATACATATTTGCTTTGGGTGTATATTGGTCATATATACCTTGGGAATGGTAACATTAGTTCTGTGGAAGTAATCTTCTGACAACATTTCACCATATATCACTATATTTGGTCTGGGTATATACTGGCTTTGGGTAATGGTTAAGAGAAAATGCACAGAGTGTTAATAAATACAAAATAAATCTTTATATTATAATTATACAATATAATACAGAAGTAGATGAAAGTTGATATTTCACGAGTTTCTGGTGTAAAATTCCTGGAGTAATGGAAAAACATTCTATCTTTCACAAGAAACCATGGCAATGCACACATATTAAAGAAAATGGAAGCTGTGGAGGGCCATAATTGCCTAATTCTTGAAAGATGCCATTTTAAGATTCGTTTTAAAATCTAAATCAATACTTTTAAGAAGTGCTTACATGTAAAGAAAGAAAAATTTAAAGGAATTTAAAAAAAAAATTAAAATAACAGATGAACACTGTAATTAATATTATCATTTAAGCCACAAACATCTCAATAATTATGATAAATGACATTTATGATCTCATTAATGAATTTGGTAGGAGGATAGTTTCATGTCAAATGACACTTTCATTGTTGCTTTCGTGGAGATAAAAAAAAAGTAAGAAAAATAGAAAAAAAAAAGGGAAGTAACAGGATCTAGTATGGATTACCTCCCTTGCTTTGTTTTGACTTCGAAATTCAAAATCCATCGCATTCAAAATAATCTTTATCATATAATTTAGTCTGGGTAAAATTGATTTTAATATTCGATTGTACACAGACTAAAAAAACAGATGCATAAAATCTGCATTTTCTTTTTCTTAGAAAATCGAAGAAAATGTATTTTTTCCGTTTTCGCTAGAATAGACATTGAAAAGACTTACAGAAACATTTACAACACTCACTTTTTGAATGTGCGTATAAAACAGAATACAGCTATTAGGTAGGTAAGTAGGTAGGTATGTATATGTGTGTGTGTGTGTGTGTGTGTGTGTGCATATGTTATATATATGTGTGTGTATGTGTGTTTTAATAGCCATATTGTTTTTTCTATTGTCGAAATATTTCAATAAATTTTAAAATGTAAGTTAACTTGTTGAGAATATATCTAAATGATTTATTCTATTTAAAAAATATTCAAATTCTTAAAAACAAACAGAATCCAAGAAAGAAAATAATAAGAAAAAATATAAGTATTATAATTCTTTCTTTTACAACATAAACTTTTTTATTTATTATATATAAAAGGAAGATATGTCATCTAGAAATCTATATGCTCATTACATTTTTTTTTTACACTCAAAAAGTAAAATACAAATTTTTCTCATTTTTCTCCTGTCTTTAAACTGTTTACATCTCCAACCAATAGTAAATAAATCATAAAATATAATAAAATGTATATTCACAAGATGCAGGTGTGAATATGCCTGTAAATTTTTTTGTGCGTGTATGAGCTTATTAGAAAATCAACCTATTATCTATCTCTTACAAAAAAATGCTTGCATTGAATTGATAATTGATTGTGATAATCTATTTCAAAAGATGAAACACCTGATGATTCAGATTTTTTTTTTTTTCAAATGTTTACTTAATTCATCTTATTTTGATGTAAAGTGCTTTGTTAAAACTTTGAACTTTTTGTAGACATAAAAAGAAAAATATGAAATAAAACTATAGAATCAGTTTTCACAACTCTTTAAAACATTTGTTTAAAAAAAACAAAAAAAAAGAGGATAAAATTCCAAACAGAAATATATATACTTCCAATATTCCTGTACATGTGTTTGAAAGAGAAAGCTAGTTTGAAACTTAAGCAGATTTTGAAAATGTTGGCAATTTGGGAAATAGTAGATTGTGGAGTTACCCCACTTACTTTCATAAAAAAAACTGCTGCAAGGGGATGCTCCCTAAGCCTATGAATAGTAAGTGACATTCTCTGTCATACCCTCTTTTCCGTTTTTTTTTCTTTAGCTTTTAGATGTAGTTACACAGAGGTAAGAACACTGCCACTGAGGCACATTCACTTCCCTTGGCCCCTGTTGATTTTGAACTCTCACACACACATATGCATATATGCACATGAAATTTATCACACACACTTGTTACACTTGCTTCTATGCAAACACCTTCACTAGTTTAAATGTTTTCTTCTTTCATATTCATCATTTTGTAGCACACAAAAATATTCTATTGTCTATTTATACCTTTGTTTCATTAATACATACTTATTGTTTGGTTATATATATAATTTTGTTGTTGTTTTATTGATTTATTACCTGGACTCACATACCAAATCTGCCATTTTTGTTGTGGGATAAATATACCCAGAGACGTGTTTTCTAACAAATACTGAACCATGTCCTAATGTTTTGAAACTGCTACTAGGGGACACTCTCTGGACGATAAACACTCTACAATATATTTTCTCACTCTTCTTACCTTATCCATTTATTCATCAACTTGTAAATCTTTCGTGGAGAATGCATGCCCTTTGGGAAACACATGAAGTAACCACACATACACAAAACACATACGCACATTCATGGTTTTCACATTCTTTTGTTGCACACATAAGCGATCAGACGTCTAACCACGCTGATGAGCTCATATACAGCAAAACAGTTTGTGGATGATTGTAAAAGTCAAATGACTTATCTGCTAACATGGCTGCCTTCTTGTATCTACCTGTAAAGGTAGCCAGCTAATCTACCTCATTTATAGGAGAGTACCTAATGCAGCAGGTGGGTTGGTTCATTTTGCTGGAATGGACCTGCCCAACACATTTGCATGAGTGGACTCTATTCACTCATATATCTCTCCAAAAAGTGGTGACCAAAAGTGTTGCGAGTTCAATAGCTGGCCACAACAGATGGAACAAAACTTGGAGAATTGAGATATGAAAGAAAATTAACTGATATCGAGATATCCACAAAAAGGCATGGCACATGAAATTAGAACAAACTACCCTCGTGGACTAAAAGGGTTCGGTTCAAAATTCCAGCATATATCACCTGAAGAAGGCCAGAGTGTAAAACGGCTGAAACGTCATGAATATTGCAATAAAGATGATAAACAGCCTGAACAATATAAATAGTGTAGTTACATACCTCATCACAGAAATATAGACATTATTTTTTATCTTTCAAATTCAACAAAAGACAAAGAAAGTGCTAAATAAAGGACAGTCCTTTAATTTGGGTTATTCTTTTATATATTTGTGTATATATTATTATATTTATATTGTGTATATATTATATATAGGAGACACGCTGAAGTAGTGGATAGTGGCTCGGACTGAGGAATTGGAGAGCCGAGTTTGAATTCCACAAGAATCCATTACATTCAATTACATGCTAATATGCTTGCAAAAGGTATGAATTCCTCTTCTTCTCCCCCCAGCTATGGGTAAATAACAGGACAGGCTGGGTTCTATAGCCTTGGATGGCAACTGGTCTAGGAGAAGGACAACTCTGAATTCAAAACTTGTGGAGGGTTGTTTGGGGACCTTGTGTCATGTAGTGCACCAGGTCTCTGTATTTCAGCCCTTCAAAAAGTGTGCTTGGTTCTGCACAAAGCCTTCACCACTATAATCAAATCATATGTGCTGGTGTCTGAACTGTTAGTTCGTAGGAAGTGAGCTGCTTGGCCTCTATATGTCAAATATGACAGGAGAGTCCACTATATTATTTATATATTCCATGTTTTCTTGTATATGACATTAATTCAAATAATTTAATCTGGTTTGTTTAAGATATATTTTGATGAATGTTACGCTATAAAAAAATGTTTTGCATCTTATCTGCAATTGGATTGCCTACTGCTAAATAAAAGAAAACCCAAATGAACATTCTCCAAGTGCGCTAATTCCAGACATTTTGCCAGGGTTTGTAATAAAAGACAGTTGGCAACGCTACTTGTGAGTTAATTTTCAGTAACAATATACAGGCACATATCCAGTGGAGAGGTCCTGGGGGTCTGGACTTTTCCCTATTCTGCTCAAATGAGAAATTGAGATGCAAAAAAAAAAAAAAAAAAAAAAAAAAAAATGGAGAAAGAAAGCAGGAGAAAGAGAAGCAAGAAAAAGAAAGGGATGTAACAGAAAGAAAAATGCAAGTAAAGGACAAATAACAAGTGAGAGAGAAGGGAAGAAAGAAGAAAGAAGGGGAGGCAAGAGGAAGTGAGAAAGAAAGGAGGGGAAAAAGAAAGAAAGGAGGGGAAAAAGAAAGAAAGGAGGGGAAAAAGAAAGAAAGGAGCAAAAGAAAGAGAGGGGGCAAGAGAAAGAAACAGAAAAAGGAAGAATAAAAAAGAGAGAGATAAGAATGAGTGATAGAGAAAGGAGGGAAGCAAGAAAAGAAAGAGAGAAAGGAGGGAAGCAAGAAAAGAAAGAGAGAAAGGAGGAAAGCAAGAAAAGAAAGAGAAAGGAGGAAAGCAAGAAAAGAAAGAGAAAGGAGGAAAGCAAGAAAAGAAAGAGAGAAAGGAGTGAAGCAAGAAAAGAAAGAGAGAAAGGAGTGAAGCAAGAAAAGAAAGAGAGAAAGGAGGGAAGCAAGAAAAGAAAGAGAGAAAGGAGGGGAGCAAAAAAAGAAAGAGAGAAAGGAGGAAAGAAAGAAAAGATGAGAGAGAGAAGTGAAAAAAAAAAACAGAAAACAGTGAAAAAAACAAAAAAAAAAAAAAAAAAAAGAAAATGCAAGAAAAAGAGTAAGAAGCAAGAAGAGTAAAAAGAAAAGGAGTTAGAACAAAAATATCCAGATAAAGAAAAATAATGTACTCCCCTACTAATAAAAAAAAGTGACTATGCTTCTCCGCAGTTTCCTGTACTTCATATCTCTTAATAAATTCTGTGATTTTGATATTTTTCCTAAACCTCGTTCTGTTATCCATTTACTGAAGCCCAGTATGTATGTTATGCACTTCTTTCCTCTATCCCTCTTGCCTTCAATCTATCCTGTGAGTATCAGATTTTCCGAGCCTCCTTTCCTCATTTTGTGCCCTAGAAATTTCAACTGTCTCTTCTTGATGTTAAGTATAATTTTCCTTGTTTTCATTTTCTAAGTCACCAATTGCATCTGTAAATTTTTTTATCCGTTCAAAATCCTTAATCTAACTCTCTGACACGTCAAAAGAGAGCAATCCTATGAATAATGTTATGCTCTACTTCAAATTGGACTTCTTTTTCATTCACTCTACATCAAAACCTGTTGGCCAAATGTTAACTGTCTGCCATAAAATAGTGTAAATCTTTTCAAAGTAGGTTTTTGAAATCACTAAATGTTATAGCACATTCTAATATTTATAGCAGTTTAATTCTAATTTTTTTTGTTTTTGATAATTAACATCTTGATTATATCATTATTTTCTCTTCTTACACGTGCTACCCATTTCTGTTGTTGCTACTGTTGGAAGTCTTCAATGATTTCTTTTTAATCATTTCATCCCAAACAATGCAGGAATGTCACTAGTACACAGGGGGTTACAGAGAGTGAAGATGAGAGAAAAGACTAGTTATAGGAAGGGAGACCAAGGAAAGGATAAAAGCTAAAGGTTCAAGATAAAGATGGTGATTGACATTGAATTTAAATTTTTGAAAATTCTAATTATACACTTGATATGCGTTTTTATTTATTTGGTAAAGCTTTTTGTGATTTTCTAGTACCAATGTTTAGGAGCTCAAAAAGGATTGTCTTTATATATCTGGTTCAACTTCTACCTGGTCTTTTCAACAGGAATAGAGGTTGATTTCTTGTTTTTTGTTTAGGATGGGATTTCTGGTTCCTTCTAAAATTTGCTCATTCTTTTTCACTCCCATTAGCCCCTTGAGTCTTAGTGGAATTATTGCCTTGTTTGGAGCAAATTGATTAAAAAAAAAAAAGAAAAGGTATGTGTTTTGCACATCTCAAGCGAAATAGTGAGATTTGTTATATATGAAACGGCCAAATTTCTTGATAGCAACAATCCTTTTACTCATATCTATAAGTGGATTTTTGAGTTTACATTAAATATAAGAACTCTTTTAAAAGTTAAGTGCATTCAACTGTTTTCCTTGATAGTGACAATTCAAAAGAATATGCTCTCATTTAACCACCATAGAAAAACTTTTCTGTCTGCTATTAGCATGGCTGATGCTAGACTCTTGTAGAGCAACACGGTACCTTCTTGGCATCATGTTTTCAACTCACTTGAAGTAAAAAGCTGGGTCACTGTAATAGACCAGATAATTTTTCTCATCAGAGTACATCTTGCACATTTAAAAATCTACCATTTGAATGCACATTGAATACTGCTGCCATATCTGGTTTGGTGCTCCTGCTATTCACCTCAAGGTTCTTGACAAAATCCAAAAAATGATCTGCAATATAATCGGTCCTGACGTGGCATCTTGTTTTCAGTCACTTTCTTGCAGATATGACATGGCTTCCCTTTGTCTTTTTTGTAGTCCTTGGTTATTATAATATAAATATTAATTCCCTTTCCACTGCATTCTTTTACAAGGCCTCTCAATTGCAGTGTTCTTATTGTTAATTTACCTCAAAGTTGTTTTCTGTTACCATAGCAGGATATGACAACACAACTATGAAATTCAAGAACACTATTGATCATTGATCAGAGTCACCTTCAGTGGAAGGATGAACTTTTTGTACCGTAAATGAAGTCACATACAGAGTGATAATGGTGAAGTGTTTCATTTCTGTTTTAATTTCTGGGATGAGGATAAAATTACAAATAAATAAATTACATTATTTACATTTGAACTAATGTCTTAGTCTTTTGTTATTGCCACAACTTTTCAGCCATTGCACCTTCCGGCCTTCTTCAGGTATCTGTTGAGTCAACTAACCTCTAACAAATGCTGAACTGAACCCTTTATTTAATCTAAAGGGTTCTTTTTCATTCTCTTGTCAAGTCTAGAGATGTTTCATTTTGTTCTCTTTTATTTTAAAAAAATGGATTTAACTGTGGATTCAGAAATACAGTGGCATAGTAAATTGTGAGTTCAATCCCTGGGCCAGATAATAAAGCTCGGACTTTGTGGAAACGGAGCGCACAATAAGTGAGTAGTTCCTGAAAAATATGAACAAGATGTAGACGACAGTATGAAACAATCTACTCCTGTAGATCAAAGAAAGAGTCTGGATAAAAATTCCCTGAAACTGTCTAGAATTGACAGACACCTGAAAAGGCTGAACAGTATAACAGTCAAAATGTTGTGATAATAACAACAAAGATGAGGATATTAGTTCAAATGTAAATAACAGTTTCATATTCTCCTTAAAATTTTCTACCAATTTTATTCAAGGAATTTTTTTTTTTTTTTTAACAAATCAGCCAAAATAAAATTTTCAAAAATTATCTACAAAAATTAATTACTATCTCAAAAGCTAATTTAATTTGGGCAGTGATGAATAACTTTAATGGCTAAAAATAATTTAGAAAACAAAAAACAAAGTGTTTTTGGCTGTGGGGTCTAAATTTTCAAGGTTAGAACAGCAAAATATGATTCTCCTTAATGAGGGTTTGACAGCTGCGTCACCTGAAAAATAATCACCAAAATGCAGTAGCAACAAAAATGGCAACTCAATCTGAGCAGATCAGGTAACAAACGTCAGTGGAATCCAATCAGGTGTATTCACTTGGTGCACTGTAATGCACATTACGATCTGCAATTAGATGTTTGTTTATCCTCATTTAAGGAGAGAGGGATTTTCTAGGCTGATAAATTATCAGAGAAAGAAAAACATTCCCCGGAAAATAAAAAAAAAGAAGGAACCTTAAGAAAACACAAAAAAAAAAAAAAAAAAACCCAAAATGATTCCAATATTGCAGTTTGGGAATAAAAAATTTTTTAATACCAAATTTTTTTTATCAGTGAATTAATCAAAGAAATAATTAACATAATAATTTGTCAAGCAAATTAATTTATTTCTGAAAGTACTTTAGAGAATCAGCTGGTCGTGTAATGGCTATTAGAATGGAAAATGTAATCGGAAGAATGAGTTCAAATTCCAGCCTAATCTGTTGCATTCACTTTCACACCTATACCCGTGGGAAAGACATGAATCTATCTCTCCTCTTCCCCATCTGTGGGTTAAATAACATGGTAGACTGGATGGGTTAAATAAATTCAAACCTGTGAAGAAGTCAAAAGGAAACTAATCCACAATCTCTCCTAAGAAATCTTGCACTTCACAGATAATAAAGAAAAGCAATCTGTGAAGAGCCATGATTGTCTACATCCTGAAGGCACATAGCATTGAAAATAATAGATTAGACTGACCTCTTTAGTTTTTGGTAAGGTAACTAGTTGAGGTGTAGGACATCTCTTGAATTTAAACCTAGCCTGAACAAAGATGGAATCTAGACACACCCATTGGCTGTAAACTTGTGGAAGTCTGATGATACTCTAAGGGATTATGGTACTTGTTGTCATAATAAAAAAATTGTTAGCAAAGATAAAACACAAAGAGTGGAGAATGTAACAGGAAACCACTCACCTATGTCTTGCAGGAAGCTGTACATTGAATATTTCTGCCATATCTAGTCTGGTGCTCCTACCATATATCTTTTTTGACAAAATTCTAAGAAGGATCTTTAATATAATTGATCCTGACCTGACATCTCAACTTCAGTCACTTTCTCACCAACATGACATGTCTTCCCTCTATCTTTACTACAAACATTTTCATGGCAATTGTTCTGATGAGTTGTCCTCCTTCGTAGCTTGACTGCATGAATTTAAGTGTACTACTAGATTGTCAACTAGATCTCACTGTTTTACTACGGAACTAGCGAAAATGAAACCGTCACTTCTATTCTAATAGTTTGTTTTCTCACACTTCTTACCTGTGGAATTCCCTTCCAAGTTTTTTCTTCCTTGCCACCTCCAATCTTCAAATATTTAAATGCAACATTAATCACCATCTCCTGTCATCCTAAAATCTGTTTATTCTCCTTTTCACCCCACTCACTAAAGTTTTCTCATTTGCTTTCACTCTCAGTGATCCCCCTGTATCCTAGTGGATTTAATCACCTTGCTTGGAGTAGAAATGGTTAAAAAAAGAAAAAAGCCATAGCAATTCACAGATAATAAAGAAATGGAATGTGTGGAGAGCCATGATTGCCTAATTCTTGAAGGTATTAGGTTGATGCAAAAATAATGACGTAATAATGTCGTTTTTTGACGTATTTTTTAACGTCAAAAAACGACATTATTACGTCATTATTTTTGCACCAACCTAATATATGGCATTATAAACTAGGTAGACTGGACTATTTAACCTTGGTAGAACTAGTCAAGGATGACAACTTTTAATCCAAATCCAGCTTAAATAAGGATAGGCTCCTTAGGACATTGTGCACACACATTTGCTACACTACAGGTAATGTCCCAACAACACTTTAAGGGATCTCATGCCTGCAATCATGATTAAAAATGGTATGAAGAAAAAATAATTACAAACTGTGGAGAAAACAAAGGTAAAACTTCTTCACTATTTTTCCAAAAATATCATTGCAATTTGCAGATAATATAGGAAAGGAATCTGTAGAGATCCATGATTAACTAAATCTTGAAGGGATCGTCATCGTCATTGTACCGTGCCCTCAATTTCCTGTCCTTGTTAGCTTCTAATAACTTTTGTCTTTTTTTCTATCTCTTCCAAACCCTGCTCTGCCATCCATTTACTCAAGCTCACCAGATAGGTTGTGCATTGCTTTCATCTGGGCTTCTTATCTTCAATATGTCCTGTGAGTATCCAATTTCCCAAGCACTCTTTCCTCTTCATGTGCCCCCAGAAATTTTAACTTTATTTTCCTGATAATAAGTATAAGTGTCCTTTTGTTGCTATTGTTACATGTTTGGTCCATGGTATTCTCAGCATCCTTCTGTAGAATCACATTTCTGTTGCTTCAAGTCTTTTCTTCATCTGTGAGGAAACTGTCTGGCATTCAATGCTATATTTTTTTTTGTTTGTTTAGTGACATATCAACACCTTATGAAGTAATTTAATGCTGAATTTTCGTGGGTGCACTAGTAACTTTCTTTACAAAAATGTATTGCTGGTAATATTTTTTTCTAATATTCATTGCTGGTAGTTTTACTATAAAAATGTATTTTTATACTTTCATAGTGTTTGACTCCAATTCGGGGGTTAAATATTTTTCTATAGCTGGGACCCTAACAGGTGCTGCCACTCCTAGTTAGGGTGAAACTGGGAACAGCTTTCTGCTATATAAGAGGACTGGTACTAAATCACAGTTCAGTACTTTTTTCTTTGTTTCTAATGATATAACATTTAAAAGTGGAAAATACTAATTTTCAAGCTGCCTAAAGAAGCATGCTTTTCAACCAAATTGACTAAGTGGTATCTATAAGCATTATGAATCTGTCACTAAATTTGAACCTCATGGAAATCCTTGGTACCACTGATATATATTAGTTATTAGGTTGGTGCAAAAATAATGTCGTTTTATGACGTATTTTTTTAACGTCAAAAAACGACATTATTTTTGCAACAACCTAATATTTACTAAATTATCTGGAATGTATGTGACTTTTGCTATTTTACAAGTATATGATAGCTGACTGAATGTAAAAGATGTTTGTTCCAATTTAAAATGAATCTTTTTTATTAAATGGATTATTGGCAAAGAGAATCATCAATTTGACGTCAATGTTGAAAACTTAGACATTTCGGCTATTTCTCTAACCCTGAGTAAGGCAAAAACTTTAAAAAGAAAGAAATCAGAGAAGAGGAAAAAGCTAAAATATAAAATAAAAGGAAATAAAAACAAAAACAGGGAATATTTGTTCATGGGGTGGAGAAGGTGATGGAGAGTGAAAAAGAAAAAAAGAAGATTAAAAAAAAATCCGTTTTAAGAAAGAGAAACATTTTTTTTGTGTGTATTGTCTATTTTTTCTTTTTTGATTTTTTTTTTCCCTTCCCCTCCTATCTCCCCTGTTAAGAGATCAATGAGAAACAGAGAGAGTTGTTCAAGTTGATATGAGAAGTTGATCAAACATGGTGGTGGTGGTGATGGTAAAAATGTCAGACACAAAAATAAAATAAAATAAATGAAAAACAAGCAATGATATTTTTGCTTTTACAAACTGATTCCAATGTCAGATCAAATGCAATGAAAAATAAATAAAAGACAGAAAAAAAAAAAAAAGAAAATAAAAAAAATAAACAAACTGGTTATCTGTTTACAACCAAGAAGTTAAATCCTTTTTTCTTCTCACTCCACCCACAAAAATCAAGAAAAATAAGAAAATTTCAGGCTTTGGTGGAGGAAAGTCACTTCCACTTCTGCTAACCCTTAACTCTACAAACATTATTATTTAAAAACTACTGAATTTCAATTTCAAGCTGATGAACATCCCCTCACCCCTACCCATTTTTTCTGCAACAATTTGGCGCCAGACACAACCATACACCTCCCTCTTATTAGTCTTCTCACAACTTTTACAACCTTGTCATCTGCACACTTCCTTCATCATTGAGCAATAATCCTGTCATTGCAAACACTAATTAAAGACACGAACAGACTTCAATAAATACAATTTATGAAGCTTTATAGATATTCCAAAGTTTTAAAAATAAAAATATTAAACTTGGATCAATTTTTAAAACCTTTTAGAAATTGTAATACAAACTTTTTCTGATTTGCTCAATGAGATTGCTAATAGGATTTCAAAGTACTGCCTGAAACCTTATCATAAAATAAACAAAGAAGACAGTCAATGAATAAACATCTTACATTCAAATATTAATCTTGAATATCGTGTTTATTTTAACTTAGTTTTAATTACCCCAAAAAATGGCTGACAAGTATGACAACTGTTAGTGACAGATTTTATTAATAAGCTGAAACATGCCAAATTTATTATGGCTTTTCAGTAAGATAAAAATGAAGGTTTCAAATCAAGGTATCCAAGATCTTCAAACTTGAGAAAAGTATTCATCTTATAACATTAACATAACATTGGATGATTTTTGTTCATATTTATTTATTTATTTATTTTTTTTTTTGAGTAGGAAGAAAAAAAAAATCTATTTGTGTTTTGCTTTTAAAGCTTTTAAATATTCAGTTTCAATTTATCTTTCTTTTTTCAAATTTACTGAAACACACATGGATCGATATTCGTGAAACAAAGGATGGATGGAAAAAGAAAGTGATTTTTTTTTCATTTTTATCTAATTGACTTTTTTTTTTTTTTTTACTTTAAAAACAACAACATTCTAGTTATGTATTCCCCAAAATAGAACAGCCTGTCTTCAGGTTCATCTATAATTTATAGAGATTATTGTATTTGCTGCCCATAAGATGGACTTTTTAGTTAAAAATAAAATAGAAATATTATATATATATATATATATATATATATATATATATATATGCGTACACACACACACACACACACACACACACACAAATCACCAAACATATTATATTGAATGCATTGGTATGATAGATGAGGAGTTCAGGGAGTCAGAATGAATTTCAGCAAAAGCAGGAGACACAAATATTCTGAATTTTGTTACCTGCAACTTTTCGGGTTACTTTTTAAAATAAGATGGATGAAGTTGGAATTTTTTTTTACATGTGGAATTACCCAGATTATATGCCTTGTTTTTTGAACCAATATACACTCAATACAATTCTACTACTTAAGTCAGGACACTCATTCAATTTCTCTGGCTGAGGAGAGACATCAGGTTTAAGAAGCTAAAATTACATCACCAGATTGTGCTTGAGACACATCGCCGAGTGGATTGTTTCTTTTAATTATTTCGCAGAAACAAAGAGGACAATAAAAGAAACATGGTTTGGTTTGGTTTATGACATATAAACCTCAATGGGTTATTTAATGCCGACAACATTTTTAGGATAGATTCGTATGAATAGAATATGTATTCTTTGATTTAGATGGGTTTGGTGTATTTTGTTTTCCGGCATATCAACCTCAATGGGTTATTTCATGCCGACAAAATTTTTTATTGCTGTTAATATTTTGTTTTGTCAATATTTTGTTTCTCGTAATATTTTTCCTTCAAAATTGTATTGCTGGTAATAGTTAACTATTTGTGCATAGCTGGGACCCTAACAGGTGCTACCACCCCGGGTCAGGGTGGACATAGGAACACCAGCAATTAAGACGTGGTTTCACACTCCTCAAAACCTCCTGATAAGAGGCCCTGCTATTGGATGTAGTTTATCGTCTTACCCTGGACGTGGATGTAGGTTAACGTCTTACCCAGGACATAAAAGAAACATGGAAGACAATAAAAGAACATGTTTTAAGGAGATTACATTTTTGAAAATCTATCTTGACAGGAAAGCAAGAAGCATGAGAGAAGAAAACATTAGCAATTTAAACTGTAAAATGGTGAGTTCTAGCAGCCAATCTAGTACTACACTTAAATTCATAAAGTTGAGTTATCAAAGAGGAAAGCTTATCAAAACAATTATCGTGAAATTCTGGATTCAACGGTTTCCATTCTTGGTAACTTTGGGATCTAACCATTATTCTTTTACATTACCAATTAAGCCAACGGCACCTATTAACTAGCAAAATTACGAGATTTAATTGCCAATCTAGTACTGCACTTAAATTCATGAAGTTGAGATACTAAAGAGAATAGCTAATCAGAACAAGGAACAGAGAAACTATCTTTTGGTGGTGTGAAAGTGACTAAAGCTGAGGTGTCAGGTCAGGATCGATAACATTGCAAATACTTTGGATTTTGTCAAGAATTTCTAGATATATAGCAGATGCACCAGACCAGAACGATCGACTAATAAATATGAAAGATAGGTTCTGGCGATTAAAATTGTCTAGCATTACATAGTAAACTGACTTTCCTAGCAGCAGACCTTGCAGTTGATTCACTATACTCTTTCCAATTCATGTCAAAATTAATTCATCAAAATTTTCACATATAATTTAATACATAATAAATTAAATAAACACATAATAACTTAAATATTATAACTCTCTTAAAATTATTTCTTTTACTTTAATATTCCTTTTTAGTTTATCTTTAACCTAATATAATTACAGTCTCAGTTTCTGGGATGAGGATTTATCATTATTTGCACTGTTTCCATGTGGATTATTGTTGTTATCACGTTTCAGCCATTGTGCCCACTGATCTTCATCAGTTGTAGGTTGATCTGGCTAACCTTTGTCTAGTTCTTATTCTTAGCTGCCCAGGGATTAAACTCACAATTATTATGTCACCAGATTTGTGAACCAAGGTTTTGAGCCAGCCATTCTGTACATAGACTTAGTGGAAACAGGGTGAGCGATAAGTGAACTGTACTAAAAATAAGAACTAGATGAGATATCCCTAGACATGGGTAGTGGAATGAGAAGAGTCTACTCCACCCTGTAGATTGAATAAAGGATTCACTTGTAGGTTATATAGATCAATATACACCTGATGAAGGCTGAAAGGCACAATGGCTGAAATGTTGTGATAACAACAAAAATTAGGATAACAGTTCACATGTAAATAGTGTTGATATAATTATTTTTAAAAACAATTTAAGCAATTTTTTTAAATTAAAAATATTAGAAAAAAATTCTTCTTTATATACTGTGTCACTTCAGGATGTAGGCGATCATGACACTCCACAACTTCCTATCCCTTGTAGCTCTTAATAAACTTTGTCTGTTATTTCTCCTAAACCCTATTCTACCACTGATTTACTCAAACTCACTCAGTATGTTATGCATTATTTCCTTCTGCCCTTCTTGCCCTCTATCTGTCCCATGAGTATTAGATTTTCCAAGCCTCCTTCCTTATATGCCCCAGAATTGTCAACTGTTCCTTCCTGATGTTAAGTATTAGTTTCTTTTTTGTTTCCATTTTCTCCAAAACTTTGTTGTCCACAGTATCCTTAGCATCCTTCTGTAGAACTACATTTCTGTTGCTTCAAGTCTCCTCGTCATCTTTGAGATCATTCAGCACTCACTACCATACAGGAAGACAGATATCGCATAGCTGTTTAGTACTGTTTTCGTTGTTTCTAGCAAATTTTAGAACAAATAAACCTCATAAGTCTATTTTCAAGGGAATTATAAAAAATAAATAACCCCATTTTCTTTTATTTGACACTGAAATGTCCTTAAGCCCTTCCCCAAACCAATTATTCTTTGATAACATGTGTGACAGCAAAGTGTCCCTAACCCAAGCAATGGCTTATAATTATATATGTAGACATAGCTAAACATACACATATGTGTATTTGATAGAGACAGAATATAAATAAAGCATCACTTGAAGAAAAACAAATCTTATGCAATTTGGTTTCCAGTTAATTCTGTGTGCTCAATGTTTATTCATAGTCTATAATAAGAGAGAATGACAAATACAGTTTTTCATCAAATGATGATGGTTTTTTGAGAGAGAACTGATTTCTGCTCACAAAACGAATAAAAATATTTCCATAAGAATATTACAACAGAGCAATGCTTTTACTAATTATTTTTTTTTTTTTTTTTTTTGTTTTTTCTTTACTGGAAACTCCGTGCATAAATTCTTGAGTCAAACGGAACCAAAGAAAAATAGAAATCATAAAACGCTAAAATGGTTCTAATAAACACCTGATCTTACACTCATCTTCAAAGTAATAATTCCTCAGTTCAAAGGGCATGCAAAAAATGATTGGATGGTTTCAGGGCTTTTAGAAATGAAGATGCACACAAAGATACACACACACACACAGATAAAATGCTGTTAATAGAATTTTTTGTTTTTTAAAAGCTTGTAGCGGATAGGGATTCAGCTTTTTGACTTTTTCTTCTTCTAAGTGCCATTTAGAAGGAGGCAAAAAAAAAAAAAAACTCTTTCCTTAGCAAGGCTGTGTGTAATATGGAGAATTTGGTACAAAAAGTTGAGTAAAATGGGACGTAAGTCTCCGTAAAGGAGGGTGACGAGTGGCAGTACAAGAAAGGGAATAGAAAGAAGACAAATCAGGATAAAGATGGCATCCTGTCAAGCTTGATGGGAAGGAAAGCCAATGGATTGGTGGGGTCAGGTTGGAAGAGAAGATCAAGGTGCAGTGCAAGGTTGAGAGATACGAAAGAAAAAAAAAAAAAAAAAGAAGAAAATTGACATAAGAGAACAAAAAACAGATGCGCATAAGGTGTCAAGACAGAAAGCGAGAGATAGAAATAAAAATAAAAGGAGATAGGGAGAAAAATGAGAGAAGGTGATAGAGATATAGTGGGAAGAGAAAGAGGGGGAAGAGAAAAAGTAAAAGGCAGTAGTCAGGTGGAAAAGAGAGATATTAAGAATGAAATGAAACAAGAGGGTGGGATACAAGTGTAGAGAGACAAACTAAAACAGAGGATGGAAAAAACATGGGAAGGGGGGAGGGAAAGAGTGGGAAAATACAGAGAGGGAAAGGGAGAGTGGAAAAATACAGAGAGGGAAAGAGAGAGTGGAAAAATACAGAGAGGGAAAGAGAGAGTGGAAAAATACAGAGAGGGAAAGAGAGAGTGGAAAAATACAGAGAGGGAAAGAGAGAGTGGAAAAACACAGAAAGGGGAAGAGAGAAAAAGCAAGTTAAAAAATGCAGAAGGGCTGAGAATATCAGAGGCCAAAAAAGGATAGAGAAAGAGCAAGCAAAGACAGGGAGGGTGAAGAAAGAGCAAGCAAAGACAGGGAGGGTGAAGAAAGAGACAAAAAACAAGCAAGGAAAGAAAGAGACAGTAAGAAAAGGGCAAAGAAAAAAGGCATAAAAACAGAGAAAGAAAATACAGTGGGGAGAAGGGAAAAAGAGAAAAAGAAAGACAACACAGGGAGAGAGAGAGAGAGAGAGAGAGAAGAGATACAATTGGAGAGAAAGAGAGATATACAATGGGTGAGACAGAGAAAGAAAGATACAATGCATGAGAGAGACAAAGATGCAACATGAGAGAGAGAGAAAGAATGATATAACGAAAGGAAAGAAAGAAAATACAATGGGGCAAAAAAGAAAGAAAGAAGAAGAAAATACAATGGAGGAACAAAGAAAGTAAAGAAAAAAAGAAAGTAAAGAAAAAAAGAAAGTAAAGAAAAAAAGAAAAAAGAAAGAAAAAAGAAAGAAAAAAGAAAAAGGAAAGAAAAAAGAAAAAGGAAAGAAAAGAAAAAGGAAAGAAAAGAAAAAGGAAAGAAAAGAAAAAGG
Organism: Acanthosepion lycidas; assembly: GCA_963932145.1. Taxonomy (NCBI): domain Eukaryota; kingdom Metazoa; phylum Mollusca; class Cephalopoda; order Sepiida; family Sepiidae; genus Acanthosepion; species Acanthosepion lycidas. The sequence continues at coordinate 20,623,080 of OZ010597.1, forward strand.
AAAGAAAAGAAAAAGGAAAGAAAAGAAAAGAAAAAAGAAAGAAAAGAAAAAAGAAAGAAAAAAGAAAGAAAAAAACGAAAAGAAAGAAAACAGAAAAGAAAAAAGAAAAAAGAAAACAGAAAAGAAAAAAGAAAACAGAAAAGAAAAAAGGAAAAGAAAGAAAAGAAAAGAGAAAGAAAACAAAAAAGAAAAAAGAAAGAAGAAAGAAACAAACAAAGAAGAAAGAAAAAAAGAAGAAACAAAGAACAAAGAAAGAAAGAAAGAAACAATGACAAAGAAAGAAACAATGACAAAGAAAGAAACAATGACAAAGAAAGAAACAATGACAAAGAAAGAAACAGAAAGAAAGAAAGAAGAAAAGAAAAAGAAAAAAAGAAAGAAATACAACGGGGGAGAGAAGGAAAATACGACGGGTGAGAGAAAGAAAGAAAATACGACGGGAGATAGAAAGAAAGAAAATACGACGGGGGAGAGAAAGAAGGAAAATACAAGGGGGGAGAGAAAGACGGAAAATACAACGGGGGAGAGAGAGAGAGAAGGAAAATACAACGAGGGAGAGAGAGAAGGAAAATACAACGGGGGAGAGAAATAAAGAAATATATGTTGGGAGAGGTAAGAAATAAATAAAATACAATGGAATAGAGAAATAAAACATGTTGGTGGAGAGAATGGAAAGAAATAAGGAATAAAAAAAAATGCAAAGAATAACAGAAAGAAAAGAAGGAAAATACAGGTAGGAAGAAAAAGAGAAAAATACAAGTGGGTAGAGAGAGAGAGAGAGAGAGAGAGAGAAACTATAGGGTGAAGAGAGGCAAAACATAGTGGGGAGGCTTGAATGCTGAGAATTACAGAGAAGGATATAAAAAGCAAAAAATCTATTTGACTTAATGCAACTGAAAAGACAGAGAAAAGAAAAATAATTTGTATAGAAAATAGGTTGTCATTACTCTTCATCTGGAATATAAAAAAAGTGGCCAAATTTGAGTTGAGTCAGATGGATTGGTTGTACTAATTTTGATGGTAATGGGAATGATTAATGGTGGGTGGGGGAGTGAGCAGAAAGGAAGAATTATTTGCATGAGAAATTAAAAGAGGGAAAAAATAGATAGGTATAGACTGAAGATAAGTGAAAAGAAAAGTCTAAGTAAAATAGAAAAAAAAAAAAAGAAATGATTAAGGACTGGAAAAAGAAGAAGAAAAAGAAAAAATTTAGATGAGGCGGCAGGGTGAAAAAAAACAAAAACTAAAGGAGAATTTTCCAGTGTACTTTGTCTTTTCAGGATGTGAGCAACCACAATTCTCCATAGCTTCCTGTCTTGTGAAAGTGAAAATACAAATGAGAAAGACGGAACTGGGCTTTGTAAGAGAAAAAAAAAAGAATAAAAAATATATATAAAAATAAAACAAAGGAATAAAAAAAAAAGGAAACTAATTCATACTTGAGGAGAAAAACGAAAAAGATTAATAAATGAAAAACTGGTTTTGGTTATGAGTTGTGTTAGCTGAGAAATGTATTTGTTGACAAGTAAGAGAAGAACAGATCAATCTATAAATGAATCCAAAAGCAACTATGTTAAGGAGATCACTGGAACCATTTCTTGCTGCTAAAGTTTCACTGTCAATTTTCTTGGATGGTAAAAGCACTTGGCTATGTTTAGCACTGAGCAGTCTTGTGCATTATATCAAAATGGATAACTTTTTCTTCAAGATCCAAGAATTTAGAGATTTAATTCTTTTTACATAGATAATGATTTTATTGAGGAGCTATGTAAGGATGTGAATGAAAGTATACATTTTGACCCAAAACTAAACTAAGTTTGTGCATAATAAACAATAGAACCTTTTACATATACTGTACTGATTTACCTGTTAGTTGACCTGTCTTTTTGTAATAGTATGTAATACAAGTTTATATATATATATATATATATATATATATATATATATATATATATATATATATATATATATATATATATATACACACACTTGTTGCAAAATAAAATCCTTACATTTGTATCGATAAAATCCAAACGATGAAATGTGTTGGGTAACTATATATATATATATGTATGTATGGGTGTTTGTTTTTATATATATATATATATATGTGTGTGTGTGTGTGTGTGTGTGTGTGTGTGTGTGTGTATGTATATATATATATATATATATATATATATATATATATATATATATATATATTGGAGTGCATGATCAAGTGGTTAGAACGTTCCCTTTCTGACCATGAGACCCAAGTTCGAATCTCACCACAGTCGATTTGTCAGGAAGTCTCCTTCCTGACATTATCGGTCTGGATTGAGGTAAATCCCAGTATCCGGCACCTTTGGAAAGTGCCTGGAAATCATAACACAGATTGATCCAAGCTAGTGATAGAAATTTGGTAGATGGGACTCTTGGGAGCTGTTGATAGCTGTGCTAGCACAAAGCCACAAGTCATTGTCGCTGAGGGTTTGAGTGTGCTGGTGTTGTTCAGATTGTTGATCTTTCTAGATAACACGCTCACTTCCAGAAACTGTAACTAAGGTCTGCTCAGCATAGTTGCAGTATAAACCACAGGTGGGCTCTGTGGGTGTTGAACAAACACAAATGTGTCCGCAATAGGAATCGGCTAGCTGCCCTAGTAGACAGCTATCCTTGAATATGAGTAGCCAGCTGTTATGTACGTATGTATAAAGACAAAAGGAAAACTTATCTTAGCTAATACGTTTCATCGTCAAGTATTTATAAACAAAACTAAAAATGCTGTTGTAAAATATAATCCTTACATTTGTTTTAATAATGTTCAGCAGAGGATGAAATGCATGACGCATTGTCTAAGTTTTCCTTTTTCATTTATTCATATTGTCCTTTTACAGATTATATATATATATATATATATTATAAATTAATTGATTTAAAATATGTTTTTTTCGCTACACAGTTCTAACCATGTTTCAAAAATGGAAGGTCCGAATTTAATTTTGTAATTAAATTAAAGACATTAGTTCCATTTCATCCTCAAGCGAATTTTGGAGTAACTTTTAAAATTACTGGGTTTTAAAGACACAGCTAAAATCATAATTCACGTTTCCAAGGTTACAGATAAATTCACTTCCACTGTATAGGGGTGTTTGCGTGTTCATTATGTCTGTATTTTGATGTATCCGTTATTAGTTATGTTTTGGTAGGGTGTAGGGATGTATTCTTCAATGAAATCTGACATCTGTTAAATGCATGTCGTCTGAATTTTAAAACTTTTTTATTGTTAATGGCAAAAATTCTTACGGCATTTTTTCTATTTGTATATTTAAAGATTTTTTTGGGGGGGCGGTGTTCAGGTTAGAATACGTTTTATTTAACTACAATTTGAAAAATATTTTTACTATTAATTTTTAATATACTATATTTCTTTAAGTAAATGTATTCGAATCCCTTACAGTATGTAGAGTTATTTTCACATCAACTGTAAGTATATTATTAGGTAACAATTTTTTTTTTTTTAAGTAAACTTTATGACAATGACACCAAAAATAGCTAATCGATTTCACTGATTTAGTAAACTTTTATTTTTTATAAACTTAGTAATATCTTGTTTCTCATGTAAGTACAAAGGACATAGGTCATACAATGGCTTACATCTTCTAGCTTTTCATATTAAATTCATTTTACTGTAGGTGTTTTATTGGATTCTTTTAAGTGCTTTTAGTACTTAGAGTGAGATCTATAGGATATAATACGTTTTATTTAATCAAGATGTTTAGGTTAGAATTTCTTTTTATTTAACTACAATTTTAAATACAACTTTAAAATATTTTCACTGTTAGTTTTAATAGACTATATTTCTTTTTTAAAAGAAGTAAATGTATTAGAATTACTTACAGTAAGTAAAATTATTTTTACATATCAAGTATAAGTATGTATATTACCTCTGTTAAAATTTTTTTATATTTAAATATTATTTAATTAAAATTTATGACAATTACGGTAAAAATAGCTAATTCATTTCTCAGATTTAGTAAACTTTTTTTTTTTATACTTAGTAATATATAGTTTTACATGTCTGTAAAAAGGACATGGGACATTCAATGGCCTACATCTTATAGCTGTGCATCATAATTTCATTTTACTGTAGGTGTTTTATTGGATTCCTTTAAGTGCCGGTAGTACTTTGAGAGAGGTGTTTTGGTTAGAATACGTTTTAACTACAATTTTAAAAGATGTTTAGGTTAGAATTCGTTTTAACTAAAATTTTAAATACTACTTTAAAATATTTTCACTTATTTTAATAGACTTTTTTTTGTAAATGTAATAGAATTACTTACAGTATATATATATATATATATATATATTAAAATAATAAGAAAGAACAGTAAGATTTATAATCCGGTGTTCTTAGCCATTATTTTTATTAAAAAAAAAACAAAAAAAAACAGTGTTCATTACAAACAGTAGAGCAAAATATTATAATTATTTTCTTTTTAAAGATGTGATTCCATCGCAAAACAGAAAATTTCCATGTTTCAAAACTGATGATAGGAATAAACTTTCAAATAAATTTTAGTTAATTTATAAGCGCAGACAATATTGATATTATGAGTTATTAAGTTTAAGGAAAATCTATTTTAATTTGAGGGTGGCTGGGTTTTAATTTCCCTAGACAGCTTATGTATCCAATATATATTACTTACAAAGTCAGGTTAAGTTTAGGTCGGGTGGAGGTGTCTGCCAACAAACATATATTTCCGTTATTCAGCGAGTCATCTGGGTTTTCCATGATAAAAGATTTTTTAAAAATTAGGCATTTTCATTCATCTGCTTAATTCATATTTTTATACACAAAAACTTTCTAAAAGGGGTCATTTAAATATGTGCAAGATTTTATAAATTAAATTTTATTCTTATAGATTTAAAGTACCATTTGATTTTCTAATAACTAATAGACTATACAGTATTTTACAAATAAATATATTGGAATTACTAATTAAAGATCAAATATAAAAATGTATGTTTCATCTCTATTCTTTATTATTTTATTTTTTTCAAAAATAATTATTACTTAAGAAAAATATTTGACAGTGTCTATAAAAAATAGCTATATTGTTTCTTTGCTTTAATAAATTTTTATTTTTCAGAAATTTAATAATGTATAATTTTTCATGTATGCACAAAGGACATGGGTCATTATGACCTACAAGCTCTAGCTTTTCTTATTAATTTCCATTTTACTGTTGGTGTTTTATTGGTTTCTTTTAAGTGTCAGAAATATTTAGGTAGGGATGTTTGATTTCCATATTTATTATTATTAAAGGACGTTTGATGTTGGCTCCACCTTCTTTGCAATTCATTTTGTGTGCAACCAATGTAGAATTTAACTGTCTGGATCTTCAATAGATAAAATATTGCATTGATAAATTATTGATTCAATACTGTATTTATTATTAAGAGGACAGTTTTGAGGATTTCTACAGTTAAATAATTTTTCTTTATCTTCATTTCTATTCAATTTAGGGCCTAGATTTTTTTGATTTTGGTGTAAGTGTTTATTTGAGATATTAGAATTATATTACTTAATAATCATTTCTAAGTTTTTAGTACAACTGTAACTTAATTTTAGGGTATTTTTATTAAAAATTGTACTGAGTTTATTTTCTCTAGGAAAATTTTTAATGATTAATGCAAGGAATTTTTATTCTAATTTATTTCTTACCATTTGGTTGTATGGGGGTGTATACAAAATGATTTTTCTATTTCTATTTTTCTATGTTGTCCATTTTCATTTTTTATATAATTGAGTTTTAGGCATTTATAGCCACTTCTTGAGAGCTTTATTATAGAAATTACTATGTCCATAGAATATTTTTTCATTTGCTGAATTTGTACTTATTCTTTTTCAATAGATTTTGTTTCAGTTTTGGAACATGTAAATTTTCTATTTCACGATGGAATCATATTTTTAAAAAGAAAATAATTATATATATATAAATTTCAGATAGTATATATATATATATATATATATATATATATATACTATGTAAAAGGACAATATGAAAAGACAAAAGGAAAACTTATCATAGATGACATGTTTTGTCCTCGATAAAGTCCCTCAGTGTACAAAATGCATTGGCTAAGAAAAGTTTTCCCGATTTTTATACATATATATATTTTAGGTTGGTGCAAAAATAATGACGTTTTCTCACATATGTTACTATGTGAGAAAACGTCATTATTTTTGCACCAACCTAATATATATATATATATATATATATATATATATATATATATATATATATATTACAATAATGCTGACTCTCTACCAGCCCCAAGATCCTCTTGAAGTAGAGGGTTACAAATTAAGCTAGACAGGTTATGGGGATAAGATGTTTTCATTGCTCACAAAGATAGGACTATCTCAGTTGAAAAAGAACAAAAACATGGTTGGTTAAAAACAAAAATACATCAAATGCACTAAAATTAGCAATCCCTTTTTTCTTTCCTTAGGTACTCTATGATGCACACTTGAGGGATAATTTCTTTTTTCACTTCATGGCAGACTTGCTAAAAGAATTCCCAGAGTAGACTGCTGTTACTTTCGATAGTAGACTGGTTATCAACCAAGCAATAGAACCCAGTTTGTCTTCCTAATTAACCCATAACTAAGGGGAGAAGAGACAGATTCATACCTTTCCTAAGGTCATTTGCATGTTTGCCCACTGGGTAGCTGGGCATTGTCGTTTTTTTCTACCACTGTTCAACTGATGGCTGGACATTAAGTCATTTTTCTCTACCACCAGTAAAGTGGTGGTCAGGGCTCAAAGGATTAATAATCCGACATTAATTCCTTAGAAATTACTTTGTTTTATGTTTCAGAGATAAAAATAAAAGTTAATAGATGTGTTCTTTGGGAGATCCTCATCTGCAGTTCTTAAACTTGGTAAATGAAATTTGCTTGACTGTGAAAGCTGTTCAAGGCTGAGCAATCAAATACTATGTGATAATGTTGTTTTTTTCCTCTACGAGGTGGATGCAGGTTCAAATCTGGCTGAAACGTATATTTTCTTTATTAGAACTTTTGAATGCACAGACTGGTGCACTTAACCCCCCCTCCCCCCCCCCCCAAAAAAAAAACCAGGGATGTTACACAAACATGTGTTTCCACTAAATATTAGGTTGGTGCAAAAATAATGACGTTTTCTGACATATTTTTAACGCCAAAAACCGACATTATTTTTGCATCCAACCTAATATTTAAAGTAAAAAAAAAGATATTTAAAAAATATATAAAAAAGATCATGATAAAAATGAAATATATTTTAAATAAGTAATATATGAAATAATAATAATTTTGTTGTAACCTAGGGAAGGTTAATGAACAGAATAATCACATGAAGGTTGGTAACGATTGATAATACTTAGGACACAATGAATTTCCAACAGCAGAACAACATACAGTCTTTACTACTGTATTTATGTGAATGGGGACACTCATCATCGTCCATAGGTATGCTACAACAAATATGTTATCATATTATAATATAACAATGAATTATAATATATCATAATATATTACATTGTAATAATATTATAACAATATAATAAAATAATATAACAATATATTATAATAATATAACATTCTAACGATATAACATTATAACAAGATAATAAATTATAATATAGTATAACAATAAATTATAATAATAATATGACATTATAACAATATACAATATAATATTATATTATAATAATATAATATCATAACAATATAATATTTTAATGTATGAAATAATAAATATGTCATAACACATGAAACAATGAATTAATAATAAAATATATCAATACAATTAATAAAAGCCATAATGCTGTATATTGCAAATACTTTATACTTAAAAATATTTTATCCTCAAAATGCAATCAACAAACTTCAAAAGAAGAAGGGCAAAGAAAATGAAGATGAAAGGAAAAGGTGGGTGGGGAAAGCAAATGGACACTAAAATTAATGTTCCCCAAAAATATCTGTCAACCCATTCAGAACATCTGCGCTTATGCACTGGTAGGTAAAGTCAACAGAAAATGCTTCACAGAAATGGTTTATTTGTGGGAGGCAAACTCTTATCATAAAAACATTTACCAAAAGTAAACTTGACTCAAGCTGTTTCCTCAAAGGAATCAACTACCAAAATCATCACATATTGTTATTACTTTGTCTCTTTAGTATATATGATTTATTTCTTCAGGACATATCATAACTTTATATAGTAACATGTATCGTCATTTTTTAGCACAAAATATCAGAAAGAAAATTGCAAAAGCAAAAGAGGCTTTCCAAAAGCTAAAGAAAGTATCCAGTCTTGATAGAGTCCAAAAGTGTCTGTGTCCTTGTGGGTGATGAATTATTTTCAACCCTACAACCCCTTTCCCACAGATGAAATGCCATAAGCCTCTTATGGGAAACCATGGAAAGTGTTCAAACTATATTTGTTGGTTCCATTAGTTCTAATCTTCAGGGCTAAGATGTGCCATGCAGCACACATTGTAGCAAGACACTCCCAATCCCTTCGTATTCCATTGATTAGATGAAAATTCTACACAAGCAGCTTATTCCCATGATCTGCTGCTTTGTAGAACTGATTCCCAATAATCTGGACAAATAACATTGCATATTCTTCTTCTGGGATGCTAACAGCTGCTACCACCCCAGGTCAAGGTGAACATGGGACAACAGCAATTAAGATGTGGTTCCATTCTCCTCAAAACCTCCAGTCTCCTGATCAGAGGCCTTGCTGTCAGATGTAGTTTATCGTCATGCCCAGGACTACACCAGACCAGATATGAGACCAATAATAAAAGCCTGGATGAATGGTAGACTTATAAATATATTTTCATTAATATTATTTCTTTATCTTGTAGGATTTTCAGTGATATCTTTAAGTGAATTATAAACTATTACATTTCCGTCATTGCTGATTTTAATCATAATTAACCTAATAATAATAAAAAAACTAATCACTTAAATGTCTTTATTAGGATCTCAAGCTTGTCTTTTCTTCATCTGTTACTTTTTTCAGTTGAATACTCTCTGATCATTTGCATAAAGTTAAAGCAAATCTCAAGTTGAAATATATTTGCCATAATACAGTATTTTGTCATAGCCAGCTTATTGCAATAACATTTCTATATCATTCATGATATTTATCAGTATTATTGAATTCATTACAATGGTATATATGTATTACTATTATTATTATGGCATGTGTCAGAATCTGCAATGTTATTGGTCCTGACCTGGCATTTTGGTATCAGTTTCTTTCTCACTGCTGTAACATAGCTTCCCTGTGACATTTTTTTTTTTAATAAATATTTCCATGATAATTGTTCTGATGAACTTTCCTCTATGGTACCTAGACTTTATGAATTTAAGTACACTATTAGATTGGTGGCAAGGTTTCACCATTCAACAGTTGAAATTGCAAGATTCAACTGTAAGTTCTATGCTAATAGTTTCTTCTCTTGCACTTCATTGTGAAAATCCCTTCCCGCTTCTTGCTTTCCAAACAACACTGATGTTCAAAAAAGTAAATGCAACATCACTAATTGTCTACTGTCTTCTTAGGGTTCCTGTACTCATCAAAGTTAAGCCTGGTCAGTACCTAGTTGGGTGACCGCATGGGAATACCAGATGCTGTAAGCTTAGATGTGCAGGTGTTGTAATGAATAATAGTTTGGAATTGTTAATCAAAGACCAGAGTTCCTTTGAGTTTGTTATATTCACTTACATGCAAATACTCTTGCGAAAGGTCTAAATTCACCTCTTCTTCTCCAGCAATCAGTTAATTAGTAAGACTTGTATCACTAAAAATATTATTATCTTATAATTTAAAAATTCTTTCTGGTTTTAAATAACCTGAAAAGGGTTGATAAGCCATAGAAAATGAATGAATGAATCAATATTTTATTGTTCACGCTCTTTAATAATGTATTTTTTCTCATATTCTCACACTCAGTAACCCCTTGTGCCTTAGTGGCTTTATTGTCTTGCTTGGGTTGAAACAAAAAATATTATTATTATGACTAGTAGTTCATTATTATGGTATGTCTGTATTAATATAGCATATTTCAGCATATTAATATTATTATGGTGAGGGTATATATCAGGATGATATTATTATTTGTCTAGTGTTATAAATTATTATTAGGGTATGTATTAGCATATTTCATTATTATAAGTACCATAGTATATTATAAAAATATGACAAACTGCAAAGGTCTTTTGTGATGTGTTTCATCTGTTAGGATTTCATCAGACTAGGCTTTGTTGACGTCAACAAAGTCCAGTCTGATGGAATCCTAATGGATGAAAAAAGTCACAAAAAAAATAAAAAACTTTCCACGGAGTCATATTTTTTCTAAATACTGTTGATATATAAAATTATACAAAATTATATATTGTTATATCACTATAGTATATATTATTATGATGGTATATAAGAGAATATTATTGAGTTTATTACAATAGTATATATTCGGTTGGTGCAAAAATAATGACGTAATAATGTCGTTTTTTGACGTATTTTTTAACGTCAAAAAACGACATTATTACGTCATTATTTTTGCACCAACCTAATATTATGGCATCTATCAGGATATTATTTTATTATTATTAATTCTGTATGTTTTACTGTTATGGTATTTATAAGCATATTAGTAACATTACTGAATCCCTTATTATCATATGTATTATTATGGTATTTCATATCATTATTTCATTACATAGCGTTTTCATTGGTGCCTCCAATTCAACTTTAAAAGCTTACTTTCATACCAGTCTTGCAGTCATATCACTGTAGTTAATTCTTCAGTAAAAATTTTCTTTTCTTTTAATGTTGTGTTTTAAGCTTTTTCTGCCAATCGACCAACCAAAAATATCCGTAAGTGCTTAGAGAAATTTCCAAAAAGAATATTAGGGAGGATTTAGAGAAAGGCAGATAACATCAGATTATCCAAGCTTTTGGAAGTGATCCCAAAGTGTAAGGGTTGGGGGAAAATAAATTTTTTTTTTCATTTTGTTTTCTGTTTTTGAAAACAAACCAATAATAATCAGATAAAGCTAATGGAAAAATAAAGTTATTTATACTCTAAAGTTATTCCTGAATCCAGCAAACATAGAAATAAATAGACTTGAACAGTTGGAAAAAAAAATGAACCAAAATACCTGGCAGATTACCATTTCTCTTCATAACCTCTGTGTGAGTGTTGTATGCCTGGCAGCTCATTTCTATGCATGCCTGTTTCCTAGGGTGGCTACCTTATCCCTTTTACAGATGCCTGCTCAGGTACATTTATGCTTGTTCCACCCACACAGAGTCATCTGGTTACTGTTTCTGGAAATGAGCACATAATTTGCATGCTCAGTCGTTTGAACAACGCCAGTACACTTAAACCCTTAACCATTGATGGCTTCCAAATAGTTTCACCCAACTCAGAAATCTTGGGCCAGTCTGTGGTATGGTTTCAGGAACTTCCTAAACATGCTACATGCTTGGATTTTCACCCCAGGCTAATATTAACAAGAAGTCACCCCAAAACTACTGACAAATCAATTATGGTAGAATACAAATCTAAGTCTCGTGGTGAGAATGCTAATGTTCTAACCACTTAGCACTATGCTCACTCTCACAGTGTGGGTGGGTGGATATATATATATATATATATATATATATATATATATGGGTGCATATGTATTTAGGCAACAAATTCTTTTTCAAGCATGTCTGATTGAATAAGTTACAAACTATAATCCTTTCACATTCACAAATATTTTCCCATATATAACAATTAAATTTAATTGTAATATATGGAATATATATTTGTGAATATGAAAGGAGTATGATTGAAATAAGCAGATATAACATTTGTAACTTATTCAATTAGACATTTTATATATATATATATATATATATATATATATATATATATATATATATATATATATAAAATGACTGGCTACTTGTTTCTGAGAACACACTTCTGCAAGAGCAGCTGGCAAATCCCTATTACAGATGAAACTAAGTTGAGCAAAACTCAGTCGCAGTTTGTAGGAGAGACTGCATAATTTGGTGTGATTAAGTATTTTGAACAAGATTAACATGCTCAAACCCTTGGTCACAATGACTTCAGTCTTCATGCTAGCACAACCATTAATGAACAATTCTGTATACCTAATTTCATTCACAAGGCTTGGATTAACCTATGGTTTGGTTTTCAGTGACCTTTCAAAGTTGCTGCAATTAATATATTAATCATTTAATATCAGTTAAAGATAATAAAACAAATTAAGACAACATAAGCAGTCTTTGACACAGTTCTTGCTGTAACCAGGAGCTAAGGAAATATATATAAAAAAAATGCTACTCAAATATTGCTGCTTTCTTGGAACTTAAAGTTTCATGTAGTATCACAATCTTTAGGTCATAAAAAGAACAAGACACACAATTTTATATGTACATAAAATTTTATATATATATATATATATATATATATATATATATATATATATATATAAAATTAAACTTGCTATGGCTGGTAAATGTCCAGTCTATCTTTGTTTACCCTGGTTTGGTAGGGTTAGCGAGTCCTACACCAAGCAGATTTCATTTCATTTCGTTCATGTGAGTGTTATTATGCAGCTAACGTTCATGTTTTTCAAACCAAGTTTGTCCTTTCATCTGTGTGTAAAGACGTTCTAAACCCCCACCATATTAATTCTGTTATTTATTATTTTAAATGTAGTTGTTTACTTGACTACATAGGTAGAACGATACAGTGTTTAGATTATTTACATTATTCGGACTATTGTCCTCATCTTTGTCGCCATATTTATTACAACGTTTTTGCCATTTTACACTCTGGCCTTATTCAGGTGGTTGGAATGTCGAACTATTTCAATCACTGGGGTAGACCATGGTTAACTCCTGTTAATTTTCCCTCTGAAAGTTCTCCGCTGCCTTATTGAACTCACACTCTTTGGGTTCTGTCATTGGATCTAACCAACACCTTTATCCACTGTGCCATGTGTTCTTGAGGAGATCTGTGTATGAATTTCTGGGTATTATAAAACTAATGTCTTCAGCAACCATTTTTACCAGAGCTCATATTGCAACTTTGTTGTTAATATCACTTTCCTCTAGCACTCCTTATTACTGGTTCCCATATTGTATTTATTTCTATGCTTGGTTGGCTCAGGAGATGTTTGTGGCCTAGCATATGTGCTGATTCCTTAAGTTTATGAATTTTCCAATGGTGTTCCTTGTCTATGACTCCAACCTGATCCCACAGAGGGCAGTGATTTCCCTTCTCCCTCCATATGTGGTCAGGCACACCTGATTTTTTCACTTCCCCTCGTGTTACAGCTTTCTGGTGTTCTTGAAGCCATACCTTGAGAGGGCAGCCTGTCTCTACTTTATATTTCTTTCCGCAGCTGCATGGGATAGCGTACACACAGTTTTTAATAATGTTGTCCTTAATGGGGGGGGGTCTTACTAGGGACAGATATCTGCGAATTGTCGTCAAACTTATATACATTATATATATATATATATAAAATATACATTATATATATATATATATATATATAAAATATACATTATATATATATATATAAAATATACATTATATATATATAAAATATACATTATATATATATATATATATATAAAATATACATTATATATATATATATATATATAAAATATACATTATATATATATATATATATATAAAATATACATTATATATATATATATATATATAAAATATACATTATATATATATATATATATATAAAATATACATTATATATATATATATATATAAAATATACATTATATATATATATATATATAAAATATACATATATATATATATATATAAAATATACATTATATATATATATATATATATAAAATATACATTATATATATATATATATATAAAATATACATTATATATATATATATATATAAAATATACATTATATATATATATATATATAAAATATACATTATATATATATATATATATATATAAAATATACATTATATATATATATATATATATATATATATATATATATATATAAAATATACATTATATATATATATATATATATATATATATATATATATATATATATATATAAAATATACATTATATATATATATATATATATATATATATATATATATATAAATATACATTATATATATATATATATATATATATATATATATATATAAAATATACATTATATATATATATATATATATATATATATATATAAAATATACATTATATATATATATATATATATATATATATATATATAAAATATACATTATATATATATATATATATATATATATATATATAAAATATACATTATATATATATATATATATATATATATATATATATATATATATATATATATATAAATATACATTATATATATATATATATATATATATATATATATATAAAATATACATTATATATATATATATATAAAAAACATGCACATATACATATATATATATATATATATATATATATATATATATATATATATATGTAAACATATGTATATATAAACATATATATATATATATTCAAACAATGTCAATCGACATCTTCTGATGCCTTGATTTGGATTCCTTTCCTCAAACCCCACCTCTTTATTCTTGCTCTCACTCTCTAAGTAAAGCCCTTGTATGCTTGTGGTACTCCTGCCTTGCTTGAGGTGATATGCTTAATAAAAAATAATTATATATATATATATGTATATGTATATATATATATATATGTATATATGTGTGTGTGTGTGTGTGTGTGTGTGTGTGTATGCATGCATGCACATATTAGAGAATTATATATTTAATACATCACCCCCACCCAAACTTAAAATTGCCCCATTCAAATCACATTGTAAACCCCTGTTGACATTCAATCACTCAAGTTAAGCAGCATTGAGCCGAGTTAGTAGTTAGATGGGGGACCAATTGCGAACACTGGGTATTGTCAACAACCTCCCACAATCTGAAATATTTTTGGCTTTAAATAATCTTCAAAAAGGTGATACACCCTAAAGAACAAGTCAGTCCTTCTTCTGACCAGATTCTTGATATTAATATAGATGATATATAAGCCATTTTAAAATTCTAAGAGCTTGCATCTTTCATAAAACATTTTCAGAGAATATTTATATTTGTTTTTCAGAAAGTATTTGTGATTTCTTCTAATATATGTATATTGTTATGTGTTAGTTTGGAGTTAATTTTTACTTCTTGTGATTTGTTTTTCAATATTTTTGCTATAATACTATCTTTTGTAGCTGCTTTGTCAAAATAAGTAAGGGGAGAAAAAAATCTTTTTTAAATGGCTTAAGAAAGCCGATAGAGTTTAGAATTCATATCATATTTGGATAGTCTCAATAATGGTTTAAAAGTTGGTCTATGGAGCCAAAAGCAATTTTAGAATTCTGTAACAAAATATTCATTGATCTCTTTATAGTGGACCCTTCTGAGGATTTACAAATAAAGGATAAAAAACACAAATATATATATATATATATATATATATATATATATATATATATATGTGTGTGTGTGTGTATTGAATTCTATCTTTGTTGATTTTTAAAATTCTGTAAAAGGTGGAAGACTCAGAATTCCCATAATGGATGTTTTAAAAATTCTATGTCACTTCATGAATAAGGTGATTATTACTTTTAAGTTTCGTTTTCTTTTTATTATGAATTGCTCTGACTTAGGAAGATAATTTTTTTTAAATCATGATGCAAGAGGTTACTGAGTGTAAGAGAATGAGGAAAAAAAAAAAAAACATTGTTAAGGAGAGAGAACAATAAAAAAGTACAACCAGAAGTCAGAATATAACAACATTATATTTAAATTTTTGAAGATCAAATTTGACTGAAAAACAAGAAGCTGGAAGAGAGTTCCTCAAGTGAGAATGTCTTTCATGAAAGTAAAAGAATGATTTCCAGTTTCCTTCTCCAAAGTTCTGCATTGTCCATCACCTAAAATGGCTGCCACTAAAGCCAGTCTACCCTGATATTTTACCTATGGTTTGTAATGACCATGGCTTTCATCCCATTAAAAGATGCACAAAATTGCCGGTGTCATACACAGTCATGGAAATTACCTAGTGCCTTAGGACTAATTAAATGCCTGTAGGTGGTCATGAAAAACATCTGCGTAACTGACTGAGACACATATACATAAAAGCTGACAGATTTTTTTCTTTGGGAGAAAACAAGGATTATGAACTATATGGAATACATTTGAACAAGCTCGCTGGGAGGTTCAAGGACAAAGACATGGCAGTCAGGAATGTGAAACAGATTAATACAGATGTATTACAAATATATTACTACAAGCTATTTCAGCACAATGACTGACCGAGAGAAGAGATGTATAGACCCATGCCTTTCCCAAGGGCATTTGCACAAAGGAGAACAAAGTCGATGAAGAAAGAGTTTGAATTCTCCTTGTCAATTTCCCATTGCAGAGTAATAGCAGGTTCAAGGACAAATACGTTGGTGTCAGGAATGTGAAACAGATTAATACAGATATATTACTACAAGCTATTACAGCACCTTGACCGACTGAGAGAAGATACGTATAAATCCATGCTTTTCCCAAGGACATTTTCACAAAGTCAATGAAGCAGGAGTTTGAACTCTGCTTGCCAATTTCCCATTTGAGAGTAATAGTAATTATGCCACCTGCACATTCTATGCAATGGATAGTTTAGTTTTAATGGATTCTTTTGATTAATTTATTATAATAAATTTCTTGCTCAAGCCAACAAAGTTGATGAACTAAAGTAAACAAAAGTTCATTGTCTGCCACTTTCCTTAAAGAAGAATATGATTTACCTTGGAATATAATGATTTCTACCTAATTTTTTTCTGTGATATTTTTTTTTTATACAAATGACAGAATGATAAATGTGCAAGAAATAAATGACATAATTGTGTGGAATAAAAATGTCTAATAATCCTGAGATATTTTATAAGGAATCAAACTGCTTCAGAGAAGCTCAGAAGATATTTCCAAAGAGATTTCTATATTCTTGACAAGACTCCAGAAATATCCCATGAGGAATTTTCTTTATCCTTTCTCTTATTCATCATCAGACTTCCTCACTCCCAACTGGAGAAGCCACACATATATCTTATCCTACATATGACAGGTTTGACTAACAGAAATATTGTGCTCACTATACTTGGCCTGCAAGTTGGTGAGGAGTTTCTGTTAGGGGACACCATCTTAAATGAGTATGTTCCTGAACTCTGATTTTTATCCAGAGTTACTGTGAGGAATAGATTCCATTTTTGGTTTTGATTTCAAAGTTGTCTTTCTCTAAGACTAGTTGTCAATCAAGGCTAAAGAGCCCAGTCTATTCTGCTAGTTAGTTATAGTTGGATAATAGAAGGGAGATGGATTCATGCCTTTCCTAAAAACAATAATGTGAAGGGGACATACATTTGGAATTTTAACTGCTTGCTAACCACACTTCATTAAACTGGATAGAGATTCAAGGCAATTTTTGGATTTTAAAATGGATGTGCAGGTCGTATAATAGGAATCAGCATAAAAATTGAAATAGTTTAGTTTATGACATATCAACAATTCCTCAGTTATTTAATGCCAAATTCTGCCATTTGACAAATAAAAAGGTAGACCAAGATTGTTTTTTTTTCTTTTTTTAATCGATTTCATCCCAAGCAAGGCAATAAAGCCACTAAGACACAAGAGATTATTGAGTGTGGAAAAATTAAGAACATAACATTAATAATGAGTGGGAAGAGAAAAGAGTAATCAGGAGGATTGTAGATAGCAATTGACATTGCATTTAAATTTTTGCAGATTAAAGTTGGCTGAAAAACATGGAGCCAGAAGGGTGTTCCACAAGTGAGAAATGCAAGAAAAGAAACTGTTAGCATAAAATTTTTAACTATATCTAGCCAGTTCAACTGTAAATTGGTGAGATCTTGACACCAGTCTAGTACTGCACTTAAATTCAAAAAGTCTAGGCATCATAGAGAAGAGGTGATGAAAGTATTTATAGAAAAGACAGAGTTTGCATAAGAGTCAACAAATGTAGAGGCCTGATTTGCATGAGAGCTGAAATAGTAAATGGTAGTGAAAACAGGTGTCACCTTTTTAGTGTGGAAGGATACTTATCTACATGGAGACGCAGTTGGTATATAATTGACCCCCAACTGACAGAGCAGTAAATGAAAGTATTGAGCCAAATTCAAGTTTTGGCAGTTGTCTGCATTCACTTTGCACTGATATTCTTGAGAAAAGTAAGAAGCCTGTAGTTCTTCCCCTTGTTATGGGTTAAATAGCAGAGTAGAGCAGGTGATAGCCAGCCTAAGAAAAAGTTAACACTATATGTTCCAAGAAGTCATGACAATTCATAAAGACAAAAAAAAAAAAAATGGAATTTGTGGAGAGCTATGATTCTGGATGAACATAGAATTTAAAAATAGAAAAATAAAAATATCAATGTCATGCTTGGCATCAAGTTCATTCATAAATGTCTAAGCACTCATCTATATACAACAATACAGATCAAAAAAATGGTTTAAAACCAAATAATCCTATAAATCTTAAGAGGACAATCTTTTTGAGATCCTAAACACTGGCACTAGAAAATCACAAAGAGCTTTACCAAATAACAAAAACCACATCACTTGAAGACTTCCAACAGTAGCAACAACTAAAATTTACATTTAACAAGAAGAGAAAATAATGATATAATCAAGATGTTATCTTTCTACATTACCAATTTTTGTGGCAGACAGAACAAAGACTAAATCAAGCAAGAAATCTGTTAGTAAAATAAAATGTATGTATAAAGACAATCCTTCCTCAGACCCAATAAACTGGTGCTACAAAATCACAAAGAGCTTTAGCAAATAACAAATACAACATCACTTTAAGACTTCCAACAGTAGCAACAACTAAAATGGATAGCACATGTAACAAGAGAAAATAATGATATAATCAAGATGTTAACTTTCCACATTACCAATTTTTGTAGCAGACAGAACACAGACTAAATCAAGCAAGAAATCTGTTAGTAAAATAAAATGTATGTATAAAGAATACAATCCTTCATCAGACCTGATAAATTGGTGCTACAAAATCAAGAAGAGCTTTAGCAAATAACAAATACAACATCACTTTAAGACTTCCAACAGTAGCAACAACTAAAATGGATAGCACATGTAACAAGAGAAAATAATGATATAATCAAGATGTTAACTTTCCACATTACCAATTTTTGTAGCAGACAGAACACAGACTAAATCAAGCAAGAAATCTGTTAGTAAAATATAACATATGTATAAAGAATACAATCCTTCATCAGACCTGATAAATTGGTGCTACAAAATCAAGAAGAGCTTTAGCAAATAACAAATACAACATCACTTTAAGACTTCCAACAGTAGCAACAACTAAAATGGATAGCACATGTAACAAGAGAAAATAATGATATAATCAAGATGTTAACTTTCCACATTACCAATTTTTGTAGCAGACAGAACACAGACTAAATCAAGCAAGAAATCTGTTAGTAAAATATAACATATGTATAAAGAATACAATCCTTCATCAGACCTGATAAATTGGTGCTACAAAATCAAGAAGAGCTTTAGCAAATAACAAATACAACATCACTTTAAGACTTCCAACAGTAGCAACAACTAAAATGGATAGCACATGTAACAAGAGAAAATAATGATATAATCAAGATGTTAACTTTCCACATTACCAATTTTTGTAGCAGACAGAACACAGACTAAATCAAGCAAGAAATCTGTTAGTAAAATATAACATATGTATAAAGAATACAATCCTTCATCAGACCTGATAAATTGGTGCTACAAAATCAAGAAGAGCTTTAGCAAATAACAAATACAACATCACTTTAAGACTTCCAACAGTAGCAACAACTAAAATGGATAGCACATGTAACAAGAGAAAATAATGATATAATCAAGATGTTAACTTTCCACATTACCAATTTTTGTAGCAGACAGAACACAGACTAAATCAAGCAAGAAATCTGTTAGTAAAATATAACGTATGTATAAAGAATACAATCCTTCATCAGACCTGATAAATTGGTGCTACAAAATCAAGAAGAGCTTTAGCAAATAACAAATACAACATCACTTTAAGACTTCCAACAGTAGCAACAACTAAAATGGATAGCACATGTAACAAGAGAAAATAATGATATAATCAAGATGTTAACTTTCCACATTACCAATTTTTGTAGCAGACAGAACACAGACTAAATCAAGCAAGAAATCTGTTAGTAAAATATAACATATGTATAAAGAATACAATCCTTCATCAGACCTGATAAATTGGTGCTACAAAATCAAGAAGAGCTTTAGCAAATAACAAATACAACATCACTTTAAGACTTCCAACAGTAGCAACAACTAAAATGGATAGCACATGTAACAAGAGAAAATAATGATATAATCAAGATGTTAACTTTCCACATTACCAATTTTTGTAGCAGACAGAACACAGACTAAATCAAGCAAGAAATCTGTTAGTAAAATATAACATATGTATAAAGAATACAATCCTTCATCAGACCTGATAAATTGGTGCTACAAAATCAAGAAGAGCTTTAGCAAATAACAAATACAACATCACTTTAAGACTTCCAACAGTAGCAACAACTAAAATGGATAGCACATGTAACAAGAGAAAATAATGATATAATCAAGATGTTAACTTTCCACATTACCAATTTTTGTAGCAGACAGAACACAGACTAAATCAAGCAAGAAATCTGTTAGTAAAATATAACATATGTATAAAGAATACAATCCTTCATCAGACCTGATAAATTGGTGCTACAAAATCAAGAAGAGCTTTAGCAAATAACAAATACAACATCACTTTAAGACTTCCAACAGTAGCAACAACTAAAATGGATAGCACATGTAACAAGAGAAAATAATGATATAATCAAGATGTTAACTTTCCACATTACCAATTTTTGTAGCAGACAGAACACAGACTAAATCAAGCAAGAAATCTGTTAGTAAAATATAACATATGTATAAAGAATACAATCCTTCATCAGACCTGATAAATTGGTGCTACAAAATCAAGAAGAGCTTTAGCAAATAACAAATACAACATCACTTTAAGACTTCCAACAGTAGCAACAACTAAAATGGATAGCACATGTAACAAGAGAAAATAATGATATAATCAAGATGTTAACTTTCCACATTACCAATTTTTGTAGCAGACAGAACACAGACTAAATCAAGCAAGAAATCTGTTAGTAAAATATAACATATGTATAAAGAATACAATCCTTCATCAGACCTGATAAATTGGTGCTACAAAATCAAGAAGAGCTTTAGCAAATAACAAATACAACATCACTTTAAGACTTCCAACAGTAGCAACAACTAAAATGGATAGCACATGTAACAAGAGAAAATAATGATATAATCAAGATGTTAACTTTCCACATTACCAATTTTTGTAGCAGACAGAACACAGACTAAATCAAGCAAGAAATCTGTTAGTAAAATATAACATATGTATAAAGAATACAATCCTTCATCAGACCTGATAAATTGGTGCTACAAAATCAAGAAGAGCTTTAGCAAATAACAAATACAACATCACTTTAAGACTTCCAACAGTAGCAACAACTAAAATGGATAGCACATGTAACAAGAGAAAATAATGATATAATCAAGATGTTAACTTTCCACATTACCAATTTTTGTAGCAGACAGAACACAGACTAAATCAAGCAAGAAATCTGTTAGTAAAATATAACATATGTATAAAGAATACAATCCTTCATCAGACCTGATAAATTGGTGCTACAAAATCAAGAAGAGCTTTAGCAAATAACAAATACAACATCACTTTAAGACTTCCAACAGTAGCAACAACTAAAATGGATAGCACATGTAACAAGAGAAAATAATGATATAATCAAGATGTTAACTTTCCACATTACCAATTTTTGTAGCAGACAGAACACAGACTAAATCAAGCAAGAAATCTGTTAGTAAAATATAACATATGTATAAAGAATACAATCCTTCATCAGACCTGATAAATTGGTGCTACAAAATCAAGAAGAGCTTTAGCAAATAACAAATACAACATCACTTTAAGACTTCCAACAGTAGCAACAACTAAAATGGATAGCACATGTAACAAGAGAAAATAATGATATAATCAAGATGTTAACTTTCCACATTACCAATTTTTGTAGCAGACAGAACACAGACTAAATCAAGCAAGAAATCTGTTAGTAAAATATAACATATGTATAAAGAATACAATCCTTCATCAGACCTGATAAATTGGTGCTACAAAATCAAGAAGAGCTTTAGCAAATAACAAATACAACATCACTTTAAGACTTCCAACAGTAGCAACAACTAAAATGGATAGCACATGTAACAAGAGAAAATAATGATATAATCAAGATGTTAACTTTCCACATTACCAATTTTTGTAGCAGACAGAACACAGACTAAATCAAGCAAGAAATCTGTTAGTAAAATATAACATATGTATAAAGAATACAATCCTTCATCAGACCTGATAAATTGGTGCTACAAAATCAAGAAGAGCTTTAGCAAATAACAAATACAACATCACTTTAAGACTTCCAACAGTAGCAACAACTAAAATGGATAGCACATGTAACAAGAGAAAATAATGATATAATCAAGATGTTAACTTTCCACATTACCAATTTTTGTAGCAGACAGAACACAGACTAAATCAAGCAAGAAATCTGTTAGTAAAATATAACATATGTATAAAGAATACAATCCTTCATCAGACCTGATAAATTGGTGCTACAAAATCAAGAAGAGCTTTAGCAAATAACAAATACAACATCACTTTAAGACTTCCAACAGTAGCAACAACTAAAATGGATAGCACATGTAACAAGAGAAAATAATGATATAATCAAGATGTTAACTTTCCACATTACCAATTTTTGTAGCAGACAGAACACAGACTAAATCAAGCAAGAAATCTGTTAGTAAAATATAACATATGTATAAAGAATACAATCCTTCATCAGACCTGATAAATTGGTGCTACAAAATCAAGAAGAGCTTTAGCAAATAACAAATACAACATCACTTTAAGACTTCCAACAGTAGCAACAACTAAAATGGATAGCACATGTAACAAGAGAAAATAATGATATAATCAAGATGTTAACTTTCCACATTACCAATTTTTGTAGCAGACAGAACACAGACTAAATCAAGCAAGAAATCTGTTAGTAAAATATAACATATGTATAAAGAATACAATCCTTCATCAGACCTGATAAATTGGTGCTACAAAATCAAGAAGAGCTTTAGCAAATAACAAATACAACATCACTTTAAGACTTCCAACAGTAGCAACAACTAAAATGGATAGCACATGTAACAAGAGAAAATAATGATATAATCAAGATGTTAACTTTCCACATTACCAATTTTTGTAGCAGACAGAACACAGACTAAATCAAGCAAGAAATCTGTTAGTAAAATATAACATATGTATAAAGAATACAATCCTTCATCAGACCTGATAAATTGGTGCTACAAAATCAAGAAGAGCTTTAGCAAATAACAAATACAACATCACTTTAAGACTTCCAACAGTAGCAACAACTAAAATGGATAGCACATGTAACAAGAGAAAATAATGATATAATCAAGATATTAACTTTCCACATTACCAATTTTTGTAGCAGACAGAACACAGACTAAATCAAGCAAGAAATCTGTTAGTAAAATATAACATATGTATAAAGAATACAATCCTTCATCAGACCTGATAAATTGGTGCTACAAAATCAAGAAGAGCTTTAGCAAATAACAAATACAACATCACTTTAAGACTTCCAACAGTAGCAACAACTAAAATGGATAGCACATGTAACAAGAGAAAATAATGATATAATCAAGATGTTAACTTTCCACATTACCAATTTTTGTAGCAGACAGAACACAGACTAAATCAAGCAAGAAATCTGTTAGTAAAATATAACATATGTATAAAGAATACAATCCTTCATCAGACCTGATAAATTGGTGCTACAAAATCAAGAAGAGCTTTAGCAAATAACAAATACAACATCACTTTAAGACTTCCAACAGTAGCAACAACTAAAATGGATAGCACATGTAACAAGAGAAAATAATGATATAATCAAGATGTTAACTTTCCACATTACCAATTTTTGTAGCAGACAGAACACAGACTAAATCAAGCAAGAAATCTGTTAGTAAAATATAACATATGTATAAAGAATACAATCCTTCATCAGACCTGATAAATTGGTGCTACAAAATCAAGAAGAGCTTTAGCAAATAACAAATACAACATCACTTTAAGACTTCCAACAGTAGCAACAACTAAAATGGATAGCACATGTAACAAGAGAAAATAATGATATAATCAAGATGTTAACTTTCCACATTACCAATTTTTGTAGCAGACAGAACACAGACTAAATCAAGCAAGAAATCTGTTAGTAAAATATAACATATGTATAAAGAATACAATCCTTCATCAGACCTGATAAATTGGTGCTACAAAATCAAGAAGAGCTTTAGCAAATAACAAATACAACATCACTTTAAGACTTCCAACAGTAGCAACAACTAAAATGGATAGCACATGTAACAAGAGAAAATAATGATATAATCAAGATGTTAACTTTCCACATTACCAATTTTTGTAGCAGACAGAACACAGACTAAATCAAGCAAGAAATCTGTTAGTAAAATATAACATATGTATAAAGAATACAATCCTTCATCAGACCTGATAAATTGGTGCTACAAAATCAAGAAGAGCTTTAGCAAATAACAAATACAACATCACTTTAAGACTTCCAACAGTAGCAACAACTAAAATGGATAGCACATGTAACAAGAGAAAATAATGATATAATCAAGATGTTAACTTTCCACATTACCAATTTTTGTAGCAGACAGAACACAGACTAAATCAAGCAAGAAATCTGTTAGTAAAATATAACATATGTATAAAGAATACAATCCTTCATCAGACCTGATAAATTGGTGCTACAAAATCAAGAAGAGCTTTAGCAAATAACAAATACAACATCACTTTAAGACTTCCAACAGTAGCAACAACTAAAATGGATAGCACATGTAACAAGAGAAAATAATGATATAATCAAGATGTTAACTTTCCACATTACCAATTTTTGTAGCAGACAGAACACAGACTAAATCAAGCAAGAAATCTGTTAGTAAAATAAAACGTATGTATAAAGAATACAATCCTTCATCAGACCTGATAAATTGGTGCTACAAAATCAAGAAGAGCTTTAGCAAATAACAAATACAACATCACTTTAAGACTTCCAACAGTAGCAACAACTAAAATGGATAGCACATGTAACAAGAAGAGAAAATAATGATATAATCAAGATGTTAACTTTCCACATTACCAATTTTTGTAGCAGACAGAACACAGACTAAATCAAGCAAGAAATCTGTTAGTAAAATATAACATATGTATAAAGAATACAATCCTTCATCAGACCTGATAAATTGGTGCTACAAAATCAAGAAGAGCTTTAGCAAATAACAAATACAACATCACTTTAAGACTTCCAACAGTAGCAACAACTAAAATGGATAGCACATGTAACAAGAGAAAATAATGATATAATCAAGATGTTAACTTTCCACATTACCAATTTTTGTAGCAGACAGAACACAGACTAAATCAAGCAAGAAATCTGTTAGTAAAATATAACATATGTATAAAGAATACAATCCTTCATCAGACCTGATAAATTGGTGCTACAAAATCAAGAAGAGCTTTAGCAAATAACAAATACAACATCACTTTAAGACTTCCAACAGTAGCAACAACTAAAATGGATAGCACATGTAACAAGAGAAAATAATGATATAATCAAGATGTTAACTTTCCACATTACCAATTTTTGTAGCAGACAGAACACAGACTAAATCAAGCAAGAAATCTGTTAGTAAAATAAAACGTATGTATAAAGAATACAATCCTTCATCAGACCTGATAAATTGGTGCTACAAAATCAAGAAGAGCTTTAGCAAATAACAAATACAACATCACTTTAAGACTTCCAACAGTAGCAACAACTAAAATGGATAGCACATGTAACAAGAAGAGAAAATAATGATATAATCAAGATGTTAACTTTCCACATTACCAATTTTTGTAGCAGACAGAACACAGACTAAATCAAGCAAGAAATCTGTTAGTAAAATATAACATATGTATAAAGAATACAATCCTTCATCAGACCTGATAAATTGGTGCTACAAAATCAAGAAGAGCTTTAGCAAATATGAAAAACCACATAACTTGAAAACTTCTGACAGCAACAACAAAAAATATATAGGACATGAAACAAGAAGAGAAAATAATGATATAATCAAGATGTTAACTTTCAACATTACCAAATAACAAAAACCACATCACTTGAAAACTTCCAACAGTAGCAACAACTAAAATGGATAGCACATGTAACAAGAAGAGAAAATAATGATATAATCAAGATGTTAACTTTCAACATTACCAAATAACAAAAACCACATCACTTGAAAACTTCCAACAGTAGCAACAACTAAAATGGATAGCACATGTAACAAGAAGAGAAAATAATGATATAATCAAGATGTTAACTTTCAACATTACCAAATAACAAAAACCACATCACTTGAAAACTTCCAACAGTAGCAACAACTAAAATGGATAGCACATGTAACAAGAAGAGAAAATAATGATATAATCAAGATGTTAACTTTCAACATTACCAAATAACAAAAACCACATCACTTGAAAACTTCCAACAGTAGCAACAACTAAAATGGATAGCACATGTAACAAGAAGAGAAAATAATGATATAATCAAGATGTTAACTTTCAACATTACCAAATAACAAAAACCACATCACTTGAAAACTTCCAACAGTAGCAACAACTAAAATGGATAGCACATGTAACAAGAAGAGAAAATAATGATATAATCAAGATGTTAACTTTCAACATTACCAAATAACAAAAACCACATCACTTGAAAACTTCCAACAGTAGCAACAACTAAAATGGATAGCACATGTAACAAGAAGAGAAAATAATGATATAATCAAGATGTTAACTTTCAACATTACCAAAAAACAAAAAATTGGTTTAAATAAAAGCAATTTATAAATTTCAAATGACAGCAACACTATCTTTTCATTCAATAAATGCTGAATGTTTCGTCTTTGGAAATGACTTATTTTATCATTACCATATTAAATGTACTAGTTGTCTACCTTGGCATTATGGTTGGTACTTCAAACCATTCATTAGACTGCAAACCTATTTTATAGTTTATTGTATTTGATCATCACTGGATGCTCCAATATAATAGCCTTGTGTCTGACTAAGCAACATATTGTACTTAGAGTAAAATTATAAGCAAATTCATTCCTCACCAGTTGTTGTTTCGTGTAATGAATATGACCCTCTATCGTCCCCAAATATTGTCCTTGTGCCAGACTAGGTTCCATTTAATACAATCGACATAGTTATTAACTAAGTACAGGAACATATTGAAAAGGATATTTGAATCCTGAAACAATTTATTTTTTTAGCTTTCTTTCAAGAGATCAAAGCCAACATTCCAGTTCCATAAGGAATTTTGAAGAGGAAGAAAATAAAAATGACTGTATCAAACTGCAACCAGCTTTAAGGTTTCTGACAGAAAATTATAAGGTATAATAAATATGTAATTGCTTTTTTAAAAAAAAACTTATTTGCAGTCAAATATTTCTTTGCTTATAAGATTTTTACAACTTTTCTTTCAACAAAAAAGCTACAGAGAACCACAGATGCTACTGTTTACTAAGTTTATTTTGGCACAAGGCCACAAAAATGAAGCCCAGTGAGGATCCAAGACAGCAGTAACGATTAATCAGATTATCTCATTGACCACTCCGTCACACTATGGCAACCAGAAAAGCATAATTGCTTGTTGCATGTGTAGTAGAAATAAAAGACCCCCCTCCACCCCACTAAAAAAGATTAAAACGCAATGCAAAGAGTTCACACATGCTTTGCAATTAAAATATCCAAAAAGGATAATGGCCACCTCCCAAGTCAAAATATTTAAAGTCAACAAGTTCACACAAGATTTTAAGACTCCATATAACACAAAACCAAATTACTGAAGATCATTTGTTTCTTAGACATGCCTCATAATTCTCAAAGAAATGCTTTAATCTATGAGGCTATTGTCCTACCGACAACAGATTAGTGGAGGGGTGTGATGGGCAGGTGTATATTTGCATTCAATAGAAACAGGATGAACAATAACGGAGCAGTACTAAATAAGAATTAGACAAGATATCTCTAGACATGGTCAGCAGAAGGTGAAAAATCTATCCATATAGATTATATATAATAACTATTATAATATAGTTAATTTCAAATGTCCCTGATGGTTACCCAGACTGATGGTCCAAGGTATGATGATGAACTACATCTGGTAGCAAATCCTTTGATTGGGAGGTTTTGAGGAGCCTGGAAACACCTCTTAATCTGCTTTTCCCAGGTTCACCCTGAACCGGGATTGTAGTACCTGTTAATAGTGACTCACCAAATTGGAGTTTAAACATTATGAAAGTATAAAAATAAATTTTTGTAGTAAGAATACCAGCAGTACATTTTCATAGTAAAAAAATTACCAGAAATACTTTATTGGAAAAGGAAGAGAAAAGTTAACAGCAATACATTTTTGAAAAAAAGAAAAAAATGACCAAAGTCCCCAAGAAAATTAAATTTCAGCATTGAGTGACCTATAAGGAGTTGATGTGCTGTTAAACAAACCAAACCAAAGCAAACCCAGATTGATAAGGGTTAGAGGTCACAATAGCCAAAATGTGATAATAATACAAAGATGAAGACAACAGTCTGCACACAAATAATGTAAATATCATCATAATAATGTAATGTAAATATCGTAATAATAATTTAATGTAAATATCATAATAATAATGTAAGGTAAATATCATAATAATAATGTAACATAAATATCATAATAATAATGAAAGGTAAATATAATAATAATGTAATGTAAATATCATAATAATAATGAAATGTAAATATCATAAAAATAATGTAAATATAATAATAATGTAAATAATATCATAATAATAATGTAATGTAAATAATATCATAATAATAATGTAATGTAAATAATATAATAATGTAAATATTATAATAATAATAATATAAATAATGTAAATAATATAATAATGTAAATATTATAATAATAATATAAATAATGTAAATAATACCTTAATGCAAATAATATAATAATAATATAAATATAATAATATTGTAAATAATATAATAATGATATAAATATTTTTATAATAATGTAAATTATATTATAATCTAAATAATATAATGATAATATAGATATTATAATAATAATGTAAATAATATAAATAATGGTAACTCCTTGTTCCAGAAATTCAGACAGAAATGTTTTTTATAAATATTTTTGCTGAAATGAAAAGAGTGCGTTTGCTATTCCTCTGTGTACTTATATGCCACTAAACATGACAATAAAACTTCTTAATGAAGATGGAAGATTATCGATTGAGACATGGTGATTTGTAAAAAGAATGAAAATGAAACTAG
This sequence comes from Acanthosepion lycidas, assembly GCA_963932145.1. Classification (NCBI taxonomy): domain Eukaryota; kingdom Metazoa; phylum Mollusca; class Cephalopoda; order Sepiida; family Sepiidae; genus Acanthosepion; species Acanthosepion lycidas. The sequence goes on from OZ010597.1 coordinate 20,652,905, forward strand.
AAAAAGCTTTATGCCGATATATTTAAACAAAAAAAATCATTTTGTTTTACACCACATATTCTATAGATAGCACCTATTTACTTGCCTGTCTGATACCAGTTCAATAGGTGTGGCCACTTTGAGCTTAATTGGCGGTGACAATTACTCTCCCCATCACTTGAGGAAAAGAAGGTTTAAAATCTACAACTCTCATCAAATATTTCAAGTCAAAAATATTTTTGATGGGTTCCAGTTTATTGTCGAGCATCAACAAGAAAAAAAATTTGCCATTCTTAAAATCTTTTATAGAAATATTGCTCCAAGAATGTACAATGCAGTTTTTAAAATGTATTTTTAGAAGAAAATTTATCTTTTAAAAAAATTTCCATTATGATAATAACAATGAATTAGCTTTTAAGAAAATCTGTTTAGCTCAATTGTGCTTATCCAATATAATTTCTTTTTATTATTTTTGCTATTTTAAACCCAGATGTCTTTAAGCCAATTGAAACTATTTTACCTAAACCTCCCACCCTTTGCACTCTGGACTTAAATACACACAACAATAAGTTGCGATATATACCTGAGATTACTTTGCAAGTTTTGAAAAGAAATGATTTTCATTTTCTTCTATATTCTTAAAAAGGCAGCCATGTTTATTTACATTTTGAATTTTCTTTACCTTACATGAATTAAATTTTTAAGTACATCTTGATTGTTTTCCTTTTTGTCATAGAGTCTACAAAATAAACAATTTATATGTTTAAGATTCTACAAACCTCAGCTGTGAACTTGGGTCAGTGAAAAAAAATTGAGTCCCCACAGCTCATGAAGTTTACTCTGATCTTGAAGTTATTTTCTACTTGTAGGATTGTGAACCATATTCACTTACCATTATGATTTAGCAGTCTCTTTTTCTAACTGGCAAATTATTGTTGTTGTTGTTGCTACTAATAATACTTCTTCAGTATTTGGAAAATCTTCCTACCTGCATTCTTCATTTTAACTTAAATATCTTACATGAGAATGAGGCATCTCATTTTTTACAGACCCCAGCTCCAAAGCTTATTTCATGTAAAGAGTGAAATGGGTAAATTGTTGCCGTTTTATATTTTTAATTTCATGCATGAACAGGGTTTGTTTTTAATTTTAGGGTCAGTTGGGAACCTTTTGTGAGAAAAAAGGTGCACCATGATGCAATTCATTCCACCAGAAATTTGGAAATGGCATGCTGTATAGCTTGGCATTCCCACCAGAAGCTCCAATATGAACATTTAAGAGTGTTTGGATGCCAATCTGAGTACAGTGCAGAAGATTTGGAAAGAGTTGGATGATATATCCAGTCAACATCATGGCGTTTGGAGTGATCACTAGTGACAGCAGTGTTATGCCTCCATTCATCTTTGCACAGGGCCTCAGACTCAACACAGAGGCCTACATCAAGTGCCTTTGAGGAGATAGTGTTGCTCTAAGTCAAGAGGGTGGCTGCTGGAATACCCTATCTCTGACAACAGGACTCTGCACCATACCACACAAACAGGAGAACCCAATCATGGCTGTCAGACAATTTCTATAACCACATCAACAATTACATCTGGCCACTTAACTCCCCAGATTGCAACCTCCATGATTATTATGGATGGGATGCAGTTGAGCAAGAGACCAACAAAACTCCTTGTAAAACCAAAGATGAACTGAAGGCAAGGAATATGGCAGCATTCACCAACTTAAGCAAGGAGACCATCCAGAAGAATTGTAATAGATTCCAAAGTTGTCTGGAGTTTGTGGTTTAAGCCAATGGCAATTTTATTGAATAAATTTACTCTTTAGTATTTGAAGATATTTTTCTGTAATTTTGGTAATTCTGTTAAAATAAGATGTTAGTGTTAATTTCATTTTTGCATATTTTAGATGACAATTTATCAATTGCACCCTGTATGTATCTAAAGATTATCTCTGATTCCACTATATTACATTATTATTATAATACTTACTTTCTTCCTTCACTTGGTTTTTTGGTTTCAATTGGAGATCTAGCATTATGAGTGCTCTCCATTAAGTCACATGTCCTCAGACAGAATCTTTTGCAGATTATTCGCATTGACAAGCTACACAATAGAGCACCTAGTATCATATCACTTCAGAATATGAAGCACTATTCTGATTTTATTAATGTAAGACTTTAAATTTGGTGTCATAGACCCCATTACCCCAATGACAACTGGGACAATAGTGGTTTAAATTGCAATTTCAAGCTGAAAATCAGTGCATTTCTTAAGCTTGTTAATATCTTTGATCTTAATATTATGGTGACGATTTTCATAATGTAGCTTAATGTAGGGATTGCATTCATTTTTTTTTTTTTAAAAATAAGTGAAAAAAAATTCTATCAATATTTAAATAAAAATAAAAATGACTAAATGATGTATAAAATCACTTCTTTATTAGGTGGAGTTTTGGAATAAGCAATGCAAGTAGAAATAATAACTGTTTTCAGTTTCAAGTAAGAACAAAAATATGGTGGATGAGACTGAGAAGTGGTTCATTTTATTGGTTAAGAAGATATCCCAGCATCCGTCTGTATGATTAGTCTATAAATATCTATAATTTGTTTTCTATATTGATTTAGATTAAACATTCCAAATCATAAAAATGAAAAACAGAAATTTTTATAGATTTTTATAAAAGTTAATATTAGAGGGTTCAGTTTTCTATGTAAATGCATTGTAATTTGAGCCCCCTACAAAAGTCAGAACAAAAAATGCTCATACTTTGTTTCCAAGCAGTTGTGAAATAGCATTAGTTATTTTTCAAACCTTTTTCTCATATATTACAATTAAGCACTCCAGCACTTTTTTCGATTAAAAATTATGTGGTGTGTGTGTGTGTATATATATATATATATATATATATATATATATATATATATATATATATATATTAGTCTTCTGTAGGATGGGATCAATTTACAATGAATTTACATAGCAAACAGGACCCCGATTAACTTTTATGAAATTATTTTTATTTTTTATATTCTTAATATAGAGTGCTTAATTTATAATGATATAGAAAAAAAATTATGTATATTTCTAACATGGTTTTATACAGAAAGAAAATTTAATGACTAACTACAGAATAGTACCCTTATTTATTATCGGTGAATTATTGTAATATAAATTCTAACAATAAAAGAAAAATAATTGACCAAGGTAATTCTGAAAGATAGTGCTTTTAAAACAAACAATCTTATTAATCATAGTTTCAATATCAAGAGATAGAGCATTAATAAATAAGGTTAAATATTTATCGTTTTGAGCTTTTACAGAATTACACCCACTCTTCAACAATGAATTCTCCTGAAGTGTTGATGTAATTTCAACAAAATTGAGAATAGAGACAACATAAATGAACATTTACTTTTACTTAGAGGGGAGAATTAGAAGGTTTTAATGAACAAACAATATGGCTACATTTTCTTTTGAAGAGTTAACAACAAAGGGAGGCAATTAATAGTAAGTCAAAAGGGAGATTACTAGGAAAAACTTGTTCCTGAAAGGAGACAGTCAAGTATTCAGAATACCACAAATATAAAATATATAAAGTGATCTCCTATCAAGTTTTTGGCAGCCATTGAGTAAGATTAACTCTTGACTAGAACAGGAGGCCACTTAGAACAAATATAAGATTGTGATATTGTACAGATTCTATCACAATTATTACAGGCAGTCTTTATATTATGGTCAAGAGTTTATAATTCATGTAAATATGACTAAAACCAGAAACTCCTTGTAGTTACTTGACAAACGTATTCAGAAAGTCGTTTGACTAATCATGATAATTCGACTTACCACTTGCTAAAAACTGAGTATATAAAATTGTGGGATGTTCATATATACCATGATACTAATGGAGGCTTAAAAGCCCATAATTCTTAATCTTTCAGTGAGTAGTTTAATGTCTGAAATCTCATAATGGATAACATTATGACAGACATTTGTTGTATAATTATGCATCACTGAAAATTAAAATGTGAAGTATAAGCAGTCAGTATATAAAATGAAAGATTTTATCTATTTTTATTGCTACTCCATATCTAGTCTATCAAAGACATCTAATTGGTGATTGAAAGTTACATTTCCTTCAGTGTAATAGTATTACTACTTATAAGGAAAGTTACATTTCCTTCAGTATTACTACTTACAAAGAAACAATTAAATTGGATAAATATTAGAGCAAAAACTGATCAATTCTAGAAATCATGATTCCAAACAAGAATTATTTTCTGTTATTTTTTTAGTTGGTAACTTCCCCAGACCTTTAAATTAACTCTTTCTCAATGGATTGGATAGATATGGATGGAAAGTATTCAGACAAACTACATTCCTTAGTTCTACCATTTCAAAGCTTCACAGCTAAGACCCACCATGCCATGCACATTGTAGTGAACCTCATTCTCTGCATATTCCATTGGTGAGATGTACAAGGAATCCTTCCACAAGTTTCTGCTTTACCTAATACCATAATATTAACCTGTTAAAATCTAGGGTTAGCCATTACTTTTCCCCATAAACTGTGCCTCTTACCCTGTAACCATCTTCCTTGAGTGGCTCTTGGGCCTTGTACAGGCTGAACATTACACATTACATATGACACAGAATAAGGAATTGAAATGGTACACCTAACCCACTCATATCTTATCTTCTCTCCCACCTTACTTAGATTTACATCAAACCTTAACCTCCCAAATATGCCCGTTAAAGTAACGCGAATTAACAGCGTCTAAGAATTTGAATGAAACCTGTCCTCGTGTAATGTAATTTATTAGGGTTGCTGTAGCTTCTTCCTTTAATGTCGATCTCACCCCTTACCCATCGATATCTAGAGACAAGACGCATTGGGCTTAAGCAACATCTAGCCAACACAGAATGGGGTTAAGAATAAGGAATTGAAATGGTACACCTAACCCACTCATATCTTATCTTCTCACCCACCTTACTTCCCCACTTCGTTAATTTTACATATGCTTGATGAGGTCCATCAAAAACGTGTGAATTTCTTTTCATTTTAACCTTTGGAAGTAAAGTCTGATGATCCATAGCCCTGTTAAAGGGATTGTGGTGAAATAACTTATTACATGGAACCTTAAAGTGGTCTGTTTTTATTAAAAATATATATATATATTATATATATATATATATATATATATATAGGGGTGTGTGTGGGGGATGTATGATAAAGTCAAAAAAGTTTTCTTGGAACGTGTTTTGCCCTTTAGGACTTCATCAAACTAAAAAGTCCCTTGAAAATGTCCCTCAGAAGACAAAACATGTTGGGTAAGAATAGTTTTTACTTGTGTGTGTATATATATATTATATATATATATATATATATATATGTATGTATATATATATATATATATATATATATATATATATATATGTATGTATATGGATGAATAAAAAGACAAGAGGAAAAATTATTCTTAGGCAATTCAGATATATATTTATATATATACATGCACAAAGACCAAGAGAGACAGAGACAGTGGACTTACTCTTGATGAATAGCGTCACATGCAAAAGTATCCTTAGATGGCTCTAACCAACTGAGCATTGTTTTGCACACGGAGAACTCCACTGATTATTTGGTCTTGGATAATGTTCCCTTGGTTTTCTGGTCTGGATTATTGGACATCATCTGTTTTTGCTGAATTAAGTATGTATCTCTGAAAATAATGGCTATTTGTTTCATGTGTGTAACCATTTACTAGAGTGAATAGCTAGTCCCTGTGATGGGCACCTGTTCAAGCACATTTCTGTCCCGTTGACACTCAGTCACCATCTGGTTTATACTACAATAAAACTCAGTAGTCATTACAGTCTTGTATAATCAACAATTTGAATAAAACCTGTACACCCAAACATTCAGTCATGATATCTTTTGACTTTATCAACCATTGATGACCCAGTTACCGAATTACTCACAAAATTTGGGTCAACCTGTGTTGTGATTTTCAGCTATTTCCTAACAATGCCATCTTTTTGGATTGGTTCCGTAGGCCAATAATATCATCAAGTTAACTCCTTGGCAAACTGACAAGGTTTAGATTCAAATGCAGGTTTTATGGCTAGTATGTCAATGCACTCACAGACACATAATTGCTGGTACCTCCTGATGAGTGGGCTGAATGATTACAAAAAGGTTTGTCTATGAAACTCTGGAGTCAGGGTGCTAAATATAACCTCAATCAGAAAAAAGTGCTAAATTTTATATTTGTATTAATCCTATATATATATATATATATATATATATATATATATATATATATATATAGTGCTATGCATAAATTGTTGCCATTTTATACTTTTCATTTCGCACATGTGTGTTGCTTGTTTTAGATTTTGTTGATTGCACAGTATAGTAGAGTCAGGTGGGTACCATCTGTGAGAAAAAGAGCACCATGATGCAATTCACTTGACCATAAATTTGAAAACTCTTTGTAGGCAGGTATTGAACTCACAACTCTTTGGCTCAAGTCACTGGATTCAACCAACACTTTTATCTACATTGCCCAGTGGATAAAGGCGTTGATTGAATCCAGTGACAGTGAGTTGTGAGTTCAATACCTGGCTACTGCAGAGATGTACAAAAAATTGGCGAGTTGAGTTAAAAGGGTGATAACATTGTGAGATATGGCATGTGGAACTAGAACAATCTACTCCAGTGGATGAAATAAAGAGTTTGGTCTGAAATTTCAATCACCTGAAGAAGGCCAGAGCATACAGTGGTTGAAATGTCATTAATATAGCAACACAGATGAGGACAACAGTCCAAACAATGTGAAGAGTGGAAGATCGAAATGGAATAATTTTCATAGCATCGCTAAAGAAATAGAGTGTGAATGAATGTGAGCTTCACTGAGCATTCAACTTGATGAGCTACATACCTAAATAATTACAATTTTTTTTTTTACATTTTTCAGATCCTCGATAGGTGACTGCTTGGGGATACCAGGTACTCTTAGCTTGAATGTGTGACTGGTGGATAATGGGTCGGAATTAATTGATTTTTTTTTTTCTGGCTTGTCAACAGTTTTGTAAATATTCTTTTGGAGATAATAACGATTTACTGATACAAGAATTAAGCCTTAGCTGGCATGAGAAGAAGTGGATTCGTACTTTTTCCGAGGATATTGGCATGTAACTAAGTAGATATAAAGAACCTGACAGGAATTAGAACTGGAGTTGCTTTGATTTCCAATTTTGAGGCTTACAGCTAAATCATATTGAAACACCAGTTCCCATATAAACACGAGAGTTAAGCAACCGAATCATTACTGAGATAGGTGACCACTGGGGAATATCAGGTGGTGTAAATTTGGTGGTGTAGATGGTGAAATATATAATTGTTCAAAATTGGAAATATGAGAGCTGAGTTTCAATTCTAGTTGAGTTCATTATATTCACTTATGTGCAAATACCCTTGGGAAAAGTATGAATCTACCTCTTCTCCCTCCAGCTATGGATTAATTAGTAAAACTTGTACCAGTAAATCATTATTATCTTCCCCCAAATTCTTACAATCTAAAAATATTTTCTGGATTTAAATAACCTACAAAGGGTTGATAAGCTGTAAAAAAAAAAAAAAAAATCAATCAACTAATTCTTAGCCACTGTCCCTTACACCAGCTGCACCTTGTATTCTCAAACAGTCACTGATAAAGTTTGATGTTGTTTTACTTTGGTGATCGTAAGAGAAGCAGCATTTCAATGCGATATAGCTGTAAGTGATCAAACCAGAAGCAGAAGACAGAAAATCGTGATATTCCTTGTCAGAAAGAAGAATTGAATTGCAGAAAGACATCTAGTGTAAAAGGTACTTGATAAAATACAGCACAAAGAATGTTTAGAAGCCTTAGAAAAGCTCAAAGTATATGTGGATAGCCCATAATTTTCATTGGAAACAACAGCTTGTAGACAATTAACAGAGTACATAAAAATGGTAATGGTAATACTAGCCTTTTCCTTATAAGGAAACTGTAACACTATAGAAAATGGCTTACCCCCTAGCAAAAAATGGATTCAAGCGTGTCATGCATATAAAGTATCCCAAAAAGTAAATGGTGGCTTTATGAGTTATATATTTAAGAAAAGATAAATCTTAGAGTAGGATACTTTTGCAAGACTCTTTTTTTTCTATCTATGCAAATTTGACCTGTCACTCAATCTATAAAAAGTGCTTAACAATGAGACAGAGCAGTGTGACTGTAGTAGCAAACAGAAGATGCATGTTGGATTGACATATGCTAAGCTGTTTGGTGAAAGAAGCAAATTAGGGAGTTTTATTCCAAACAAGAAAAAACTGACGACAGAAACTGTCAACATTCTTTGACTGAGTAACCAGAATTTTTTCAGGAAAATAAGTTTTCTCAAATCCAGTACCTGTTATAGTTCTTTCCAGTATGGATGAAACCTACCTTTCTAACCTTTTATTTGAAGTAGCGAGCCCATGTCAGCATCTTGATTCTGCCATTATTTTCTCTTTGAGTTACATGCAATATTCATTTTAATTGTTGGTGCTATTGAAATTCCTCAAATGACGCAGTTTCTGTTATTTGATAAAAGTTCTTTGCTCGTCATTCTGTAGTGCCAGTCCACAATCTTCAAGAAAGGATGTTTTTTTTTATGTACTGCATTCATTCTGGATATTGGCGATCATGGCTCTCCATAACTTCCTATCCTTTGTAGCTCTTTGCAATGTTTGTTTTTCACAATCTCTTCCACTTCCTGTTCTGTCATCCATTTAGACAAGCTTTTAAAGTAGGTAACTCACTGTTTCTCTGCTCCAGATGCTTTCAATAAGCCATGTGAGTGTAAAATTCTCCAGACCCTCTATCTTCATTATGTGTCATAGAAATTTCACTTGTCTTTCTTTGATTCTAAGTATAATTTTTTTTTCCATTTTTCTTAAAACCATGATATTCTTAGAAATCTCTTCTCGAGTCACATTTCTGTTACCTCAAGTCTCTTCATCATCTCTGTAATTTTCCTGTTTCTTAATTCTTTGCTTAACTTTTGGAAGGCATCTTTTTACTTATTCCAAGGTCCCTTTGTATTTTGGTGTCACATTATCTGTGTTGGCTTCCCACAGATTCGAATTCAGAGTTTAGTTAGTTGCCACCCAAAGTTAGTGAACCCAGTCTACCCTGCTATTTAATCTGTAGATGATACGAAGAAGAATTAAATTCATGACTTTTTAGTGCAGAAGTAAATTCAACAGATTACGCTGGAGTTTGAATTTGGCTCATCAGTTTCACTTTCAGCCTTATATAATAATAACGTGGAAATTGGAAACAAGAATAGTACCAGTTATGGTAGGTGTGCTTGGAATGATAAGAAAGGAACACAACAACACACTGAAAAAATCCCTGAAAATCCCAGCTTAAGAGAAATACAAAAAATTTGTCTTGACAAGTACAGCAGGCATTCTAAGAACTTTGGCCATGTAATGCTTGTGGTGTTATGGGAGTTAGAAAAACAAATCATGAAATGTAGTCCTAACAACACACCACTACCTGTCTTAAGACTTCCCGCAGACTTGGTAGGTAGTGTGACCATAACAGAAATTGAATTATAATAATAGTAATAAATGATATATATATATATATATATATATATATATATATATATATATATATATATATATATATATATCCAATGCAAATCAAATTTACCACAATAATGAATTTGTCTGCTGACTATTAGTACATGGTAAGGTATGCTAACCTTAATTTTGAATAATGAACACCATTTTGATAAATATTGATCAGCACTATCTGATAAAATCTAATTTTGTGCAGTGCAGTTTGAGGAACATTTACAGCCCAAATAATTCTCTAGCAAAATGATGAAAATAGAGAGATGTCTCTAATACCAGAAACCACTTTTTCTTCTTCAACAAGAAACACATGGAGGAATATAATTCTTCTAATGACAGCAAAGAATCCAGGGAATAACCAGGGATTCTGGTAAATGCTATTTTTGTTAACAATGGATCTTTCAAGAATCATGGGGTTCCAGTTATAATTTTCTCTCCATGTTTTTTCTTTCCAATCTCTATGGAATTAAGAAAATAGACATGTGAGTATTTTTTTATGTTAGGAAATATAAGATACATGGATATTTATAAAGTTATTATACAGCATTATATACTCTTATTTCTGTGACCACATACATACACACACACATACGTGTGTGTGTGTGTGTGTGTGTGTATTTCACACACAGATGTCCTCAAGGACACATTGCACAATGTATAAAGGTGTTAGTAAGATCCAGTGACAGGACCCAAAGTGTGCGAGTTCAATACCTGGTTAAGGTGGTGGAGAACTTGGAGAGGGGAATTAACAGGAGATAACTGACATCCATTAGACATGGCACATGAAACTAGAACAGTCTACCCCAGTGAGCGAAATAAAGAGTTCAGTTTGACATTCCAAACACCTGAATAAGGCCGGAGCATACAACAGCTGAAACATTGTGATAAATATGGTGACAAAGATGAGGACAATAGTCTGAATAATGTAAATAGTGTACATAATACCTCATCTCAGAAATATAGACAGATACTCTAATAGTTTCGTCAACTGACCTGAATATTTAATAAATTTTATTGGTGAGAAATATGTGGTCTTCAGCAAGATTTGGACCTGTGTTCCCCTGGGGGGGGGGAAACCATCATTAGATCATCCTCTTTTCCCTTTGACTTTATGTTTCTTTTTGCTGTGATAAGCATGTAAGTACTTCAAAAACAGATTGGATTGATTACTGTTTACTGATTTGTAAGTTCAACCTTGTTTCCTTCTTTATCCTTCTATAACGTGTCTTATTAATAATGTAGTATCATATGCAAATTAGATAGACAAATATAAATAGAGAACAACTAGCGAACAGGGGAGGCTATTGCCTAGTAAATCCAGTTGCTATTCAGGACATGGAGAACTGTACTATGACTACTACTATGCAGATAGATATGTAAAACATAAATACATTTATTAATTCTTGTTTGTTTTTTTTTAAATTCCAGGTTTTGTGTGTGTTTTTTTTTTTCTTTTTTTTTTTTTTTTTAAATCAGTCAAATGATTCCACCAAATATTGCTTCCAGGATAAATGTACCAGTAAGCATAAAATAATATAATTCTCTCCAAAAATGTTAGATCCCTCATATGACAAAGTCTTTTAGAGAGTCCCTCAATAAATCCACACACTAATAAAGCACACACTTAATTTAATATTGGCTCATGTTTTTACTTTATTTCAGAAATTCTTCATATGAGTCTCATCTGTTTATAGCACAATGTCTTACCGAATACACTCTTTGACCTTTTCAGATCAGCTATTTTGCACTTGGTAATCTTTAAATTGGGTTCTATTTATGTTTTTTTTTATTTTATTTTTCCTCTCTCTTAAACTAATTTGTATGCATGAGTGTTCTAATCAAGATGGTTGCAGAAAAATGGTTGATTACAACTGGACAAGATTCAAAGATTACAGAATACCTTTCCTATATATTTAAGTAATTATTTTATTTACACAATTCTGTTCTTTTTCTATGTACCATGACCCTTCAGGATGTTGGTGATCATGACTCTCCATAAATTCCTAACCTTTGTAGCACTTAATAAATTTTATCTTTTTATAATCACTCATACATCCTATTCTGCCAGCCATTTATTCAGGTAAATGGGTAAATTAGGTAAATTATTCATTGTTTTCCCATCCCTCTTGCCTTCAATATGTCTTGTGAGTGTCAAATTCTCTTAGCTTTCTTTCCTTTAGAAATTTCAACTATTTCTTCCTTATTTTAAGTAAAAGTGTCCCTTTTATTTCAGTTTTCCTTAAAACTTAATTGTTATTCACAGGTTGAGTCCATGATATTCTTACCATCCTTCTGTAGAGCCATGTTTCTCTTGCTTTGAGTTTCTTCATTTGTGAGGAGATTTCTAGCATTCACTGTCATATGGAAGGACTGATGTTACATAACAGTTCAGCAAACTTTTGTTTCCAACAAAATTTTCCTCTTTCTTAATATTTTGCTCAGCTTTTGGAAGGCACCTTCTGCTACTCCAACGTGTCTTTGGATGTTGATGTCACATTTTCTGTCCTATTTCAAAATGCTTCCTAAGTATATAAATTTTCATACCTGATTGGTTTTGGTTCATTCAATTCATAGAGCACAACCATACATTTTGTCTTCTAGTATTATTATAAGTTTATATTAGACATAATATGGGGGTTCAGTTTTCCATTGGTATTAAGTAATAAGGCAATCCCCCTAATTATTAATATATATATATATATATATATATATATATATGTGTGTGTTTGTGTTTCATTAAAGATGACAGACGAGGTACTGCGATTAGGCTTTTTATTTAATTTTTGTTATGTTCAAAAAAGTATTTTCTGGATACAGTGTGTGTAGAAACTGTCCAAATGTTCTGTAATTCCAAGCGCTTTTGGCTATACTTTTAGCCATTACCAAGGATGATTTTATTTTTTACTTTTAACTGGATGTATGGGTTGTGTGTATGTATCTAGAGTTATAGGGATGTTTTATTTTCTGATCACAGTCACCACATTGCAACCGTGTTAGTAATTAATATTACTGGATATTGGATTTTTCTTTTTTATTATTAAGGCTTCCATTATTTTTAATCTTTTTTTTTACATGTGGAGGAGGTTATAATGCTTGTATTTTCTACTTGTATGTTTTTGATGGAGTTTAGTAGCTTTGTGTGTGTGTTTAAATAGAGCTGTGGTCAGACAGGTATGTAGTGTATATATATATATATATATATATATATGAAGAAATATAGTTTTAAGGTATGCTATATTTATGGGATAAAGTGCTCAATACCAGAGAGAGTGTATATAAATGTAAAAGTGAACATTGAAGTCAACACTCGAGCCTGATGATTGCATTTAGCATAAAACAGTCTGTTTCCTCTGAGTTGACTTCAATGTTCACTTATATATATATATATATTTATTTATTTAAAAAATATGATTCCAGCATATTTCCAAAATATTTTTAAATAAATAATTATATTTATGCTCTACTTTTGTATCGAGCACTATTTTTAAAAAATAATAACAAAAATACGAAAGAACTTTGGATTATTTACCTAACGAGTTCTGTCCTATTTTCTATATATTTTTCACACACACATTATATATATATATATATATATATATATATATATATATATATATATATATATATGTGTGTGCATGTGTGTGTGTGTGTGTATATATAGAGGAAAAAAGACTAGGAAAAACTGTATCCAGTGGTTTTCTTCCATTGCGGACATTTTCAAGGCAAAGAACAAAATGAATTTATTTGAACAAAGTAGCTATAAACAAACAACAAAATGTTAGTTACCAAAAGAATTTAGAAATGCTTATATATATATATATATATATATATATATATAGGGTCAACTGAAAAATTACATCATTTCCTTTTTATATTTGAAGAGAAAATCTTTATGTGTTATGTCTTACATATTTATAAGTTTACAATTTGTCCTTGCTTTGAATATTGCTGCCACATCTAGTCTGTTGCTCATGCTATATATTTAGAGATTCTTGATAAAATCCAAAGAAGAATCTGCAATGTTATTGGTCCTGACTTTGTATCTTGGCCTCAGTCCCTTTCACATTGCTGTAGTGTAGCTTCCCTGTGACTTTTCTATAATTAGTTCCATACTAATTGTTCTAATGAACTTTACTCTGTGGTACCTAGACTTTATGAATTTAAGTACTGTTCACAATTGGTGGCAAGGTCTTGCCATTTTACGGTTAAAATGGCTACATGTAATTGTAAACTCTATGCTAAGTTTCTTCCACTGCATTTCTTGCTTGTGGAACTCTCTCCCAGCTTCTTGCTTCCCAGTTTGATCTTCAAAAATTTAAATGCATTGTTAATTGTCATCTTCTGTCTTCTTAATTCTTGTTCTTTTATTGTTCTCTCTCCTTAATAGTATTTTTTCTCATATTTTCTGACTCTCAGTAACCCCTTTGTATCCTAGTGGCTTTATTGCCTTGCTTGGTGTGAGATTATTTAAAAAAAACTTTTATTATTGATTCGTGTAAATAGTTTTTTCAAGTCATTAAGAATCATTAAAGGACTCATGGGAAGTAAGATAAAATTATAACAAAAGAACAAAACTAGCATATCAAAATCTATCAGAATCAGAAATAAAAACAAAATACTCTTAGGAATTTCGATCAGAATTGGACAGGTTCCTTCTGGAGCTGTTCAAGACAACTTGGTCTGTAGAGAACATAGAATTTCTCTAGAGACCAAATTCCACTTGCAAAGTTCCACAAAACTTTGACAATGTTTAGTACCTGGTATCTACTTTATTTGACCTTTCAAGAGATAAGTGTCTTTCAGAATATACAAAATATTTTGCAAACCATAGATAGGTAGGTAGGTATAAGCAAGTACAAGTAAAACAGGAATTAAAAGAAAAGTCACTTGCTAAAATTGTATAAAGAATAAGGATAAGTCTAAAAAATATCAGATTTTATTTAAAAACAGACATTATTTGCAAAAGCCACTCCTTTTATGATCAGAGACTTACATTTAGCAGCACAAGAAAAAAATACCCCAATAGCATTCAAAATATCTTTCAAGTATGTAGCTTTTAATTCTTTAAATGTTATTTGTCTGACCCCCACCTCCACCACGTTAAAAAAAAAAAAAAAAAAAAAAAGAAGCCCAAAACAAAACAGGATCTTTTTCTACTTCCGAGACTTTCTTCTCTGCTTAGAGTGCTTTAATTCTTATCTGTTCAATATCTTGGTTATAGAGAAAAAAAAAATCAATATTTACATTGGCAAACTATTATGGGTAAAAAAGCAAGACAGATTGAGTCCTATAGCCTTGGGTGGCAACTGGTCTAGGAGAAAAAAAAAACTCTGAATTCAAAACCAGCATGTAGAAGGTTTTCTTGCATAGGAAACACCACTGCTAATGTTGTAGCGGTAGATGTGGTGACCCTAGAAGGTTGTGGGTCTTGTAATCATGATGTAACCATATTATCTATTTAAATCTCAATGTTATACATATATTTCACAAGAATATTTAATTTTTGACAAAATTAAAGAATGTAAATGAACCAAATGTTTAACCATTGTATGTTTCTTCTCCCAATATCCTTTTTGAAAACTTATTTTTAAATTTTTGAGGGAAATGTGTTAATGAGACATTGCAGGTAATACATTGTAAGGTGTTAATTAATCTATCATACTTTTCTGTTTAATACAACTTTATAATATTTCTATGTATTAAAAATATTGTCTTTCATTGAGAATGAAGATAAAAACCTTCATAAAAAAAACAAGAAAATCAAAAAAAACTTCATCTTGAGATCAAAACTGACTGGATTTACAATCTTGCTGTTTCAAATAAGGTTTTTTAAGCTGAGTAAAAATTTCTGAGAACGTGTACATGTGTATGATACAAAATCTTTTTTGATTTTAATTTTTGTTCAAAATTTCTCTTATTATATATAAGAAAATACAGTAAAAAGGAAATAAAAGAAAATCCTCTTGTTAAAATTGTAAAGAGAATAATATTTCTAAATAATTTATGATTTTTATTTAAAAATAAACATGATTTTTTGGAAGCCACTGTTTATGCCATCATAGACTTGTATTCATCAGCAGAAGAAATAAAAAAATGAGTGATTTCTGTTTGCGGTACTTGTTTATTTTGGTTGAAATGCTTTGTTGCGATACTGGATCCAGGTGAATTTTTAACAATATTATTTTGATCATTTCTGTTTCCTAAAAAAACATCTAGCAAAGAAGAGGCAATGCAGAAACTTTGGCCAAGTCTATCTAGCAATGAATTCATCTGTGAAAATGTTTGGTTTGGTTCGTTTTACGGCATATCAATCTCTATGGATTATTTAATGCTGACAGGACATTTTGCTGGTAATATTTTTTTTTTTCAAAAATGTATTGGCCCCTAATTTTTTTTTTCCCTGCCAATGTATTGCTGCTATTTTTTTTCCAAAAATGTATTCCTGGTAACAATTTTTTTTCTTCAAAAATTCATTGCTGGTAATAACCTTTTACAAAATTGTATTGTCAGTATTAAAACCTATTTTTACACTTTGATAGTGTTTTGACCCCAGTTTGGGGGTCATCTATTTGCCCATAGCTGGACCATAACAGGTGCTACCACCCTGGGTCAGCGTGGACCTGGAAACACCAGCAATTAAGAGGTAATTTCATGCTCCTCAAAACCTGTCAGAGGCCTTGCTGTTGGACAAATTTTATCGTGTTACGCAGGTCGCAGATGTAGTCTATCCTCTTACTTGGGATGGTGTGAAAATCTAAGCTAGCTGATTCCTTAATCAATTACTCTACATACGTTTTTTTCTTTTCAAAGAGATGTATTGTCTGTGTTTGTGCAAAAAAAGTGATATCCTCTGGTTTGGAGGAACAGACCAGTGGCATCATAGAGATGAAGTTGAAATAATTAACTGATTTGAGTTCTCCTCATGTCAAGGGCAATAGAATGAGAACAATCTAACATTGAGAATTTAATAAAGGGTCTGAAATTTTGGGAAAGTTACTACCATTCACAAATATTAGAATACTAGAAGGTAAAAATCAATACAACGATGATTGCAACTATAATAAGGATACTCGTTCAAATATTTCTTTTTGTTTATTCTAATCATTTCACTCCAAGCCATGTGTAAATGCTACTAGTATGCATAGGGTTACAAGGAGTGAAAGTGTGAGAAAAGACTGTGTATATGGAGGATTGAGGTTAGGACAAAACATGAACAGGATTCAAAAAAATATTAAATGGCAATTGAAGTATATAATATAGCTTCTAGTCTTTCTGAATTCAGACAAAAACATTGTAAACCTTGAGAAAAAACAACAAAAAATATCAAACTGTGCAACGTAAGTTCAGTTTCCAAGGAAATGTTATATGCTTAAAGATTGAATTGTCTCTGAATTCTCAGGAAATATCATAGCGAAAATCATTCATTCTGACCGAAATCTTTCAAGTAATGTTTTCTTTCTGCTGCACTTAATGACTGGAACATTATCTCATATTCTTTTTGCCCTTTCCTAAAACATTTGAATACAACTTTTCATAAAGTGCAGAGTCTCCTTCCCTAGAGGATTGCATTTCTTAAAGAATTTGAACAAGGTTGAAGCTTAATTGAAGTAAACCCTTAAAGGAAACGTTTCCAATTTTAAAAGATGGAGTAGTGTTGAGTAGCAGAGTTACACCCATTAAGTGTGACTATGACTGATGTTAATGCCATACGCCTACTACCTTATGAACAGCATAAAATGTAGTACTACTAGAACAGTGGTCAACAATCTTTTGGTGAGAACTAACCAGACAGCTATGCAGCATCTCAGAGGAGGGCCATGGTATCAAATGTTCTATAATTGTCACAACTTAAACCAATCCTTCCATCCTACTTTGGTCTGGAGAAAAAACAACAAAGTTAATATTATATTATTTAAATAAGTTTCCTTATTTTACTGCAGGAATATCAGGATAACTAACACAATCTATAAAAAAAATGCAAATTCCTTCCTATAAATGAAATACCTTTAGAAATGGCAATTTATTTAATGAACATTATTTTCATTATTTGGACTATTATCCTCATCTTTATCGCCATATTTATCACGTTTTGGCTGTTGTACGCTTTGGCCTTCTTCAGGTGGTTGGAATGTCGAACTGAACCCTTTATTTCGCTCACTGAGGTAGACTGTTCTAGTTAATGGATGTCAGTTATCAGTTATCTCATGTTAATTCCCTTCTCCAAGTTCTCCACTGCCTTAACCGGGTATTGAACTCACACTCATTGGGTCCTGTCACGGGATCTAACCAATGCCTTTATCCACATGTGTCCTTAATGAAACACTTGTTTCTGTTTGTTTAATAACTCCTCTACATTGCGGGTGGGGAGAAAAGTTGTCAGTGTCAGGAGCAAAACATCCATCACCCAACCTTATTCTTAAATAGCTTTTAGTATATTTCAGTTGTTCACAGGCATAAGTACTTCCAAATAAGGATATCATTTTCACATGATTCAATAGGATTTTTCTATCAGTGTATTCAGAATTAAAATTTGATTTAAAAAAAATTTGTCACATTGTAAGTTAATTCCAACTGATATTTTTTCTACTGCTTGCTCTACAAATTAATTAGATAATTAATGTCCAGGTATTAAGTTCGTGGGCTGGACAGAAATCCATCGCAGGCCAGATGTGGACCAGAGGCTGTGAGTTGCCGACTGCTGTACTAGAGCCTTATTTAAATTATTTACATATGGACTATTATCTTCAGCTTATTATAATGTTTCAGCTGTCCTTCATCAGGAGCTTGTTGATCATGGTAATTGTCAGTGAATTTTGAACTGACTCCTTAATTTAATCTATGGGAGTAGACTGTGTTCCATTGACAATTGGACAACATAACCCCATAGATTAAATAAAGGGTTCAGTTTGAAATTCCCTGAAGGTTAAAAAGATCCAGAAGCACCTGAAAAGGAGTGGCTGAAATGTTGTAATGACAGATATAGATTGATCGATTCATGCTTAACAACCCTTTGCAGGTTATTTAAAGCCAGGCAATATTTTTAGATTGTAAGAATTTTTTTTTTTTTTTGGTAGATAATGGTTTAGTGATATAAGTCTAATTTACCAATAGTTAGTGGGGGAGATAAGTGGTAGATTCATACCTTTCCCAAGAATATGTGCACATAAATCAGTGGTTCCTAAATGGTGCAGTGTTTTGGGAACCATTGACATATGCAGCAAAAGAGGATAGGTGAAATGTTTAAAAGATAATCAAAGATTTACAAACAGTTTCAAAAAATTCATATGCCAAAAATAAATATGATTTCAAAATTTAGAATATTAGTATGGATTACTTGTAATTGCATGCATCAGTCTAAGTATAAATAATTATTGACCGATTTTTTCCTTGTAATATTTTTACATTATGTCAAGTTTTAAGAATATAGTACCCCAGAGGCCACAAATTGGAGGAGAGAGTTATCAATGATAATGTTATGACTTCGAATTCATGGTTATTTCCCTTTAACCCTTTCTCTGTTTTTTATTTTTAAATGCACTTTTTATCACATAAAATTTGGCACAGAGAAAAAATTGGTCACCTATCTAGGTCCTAACCATTACTTAATTTTGATGATCATATAGGAACCAGTGTTTCAAAGTGATGTAGCTGTAAGCCAAACAAAGATGAGGAGAATTACACAGCATATAAATAATGGTAACTCCTCATCTCAGAAATTCAGACAGAAACTTCTGGAGTTTCGAAGACAAGATATGCAATTGAGACAGTCACTTGAGACATGAGATCACTTACAAGATAATTATGCAATCAGAGATTAGTAATACTGATTTTGGAGAAACAAGTACAAATCCAGTACAACTGACATCAACCAATAGAAATACTCAGTTTCTGAAAAGGTATATTGAATATTGAGTGACAACTTCAAACATTTAGTGTGCCAAAATATTTCAGAGTATAACTAGAGACCTTGAGGTACTAGTCTGAAAGTATCTGCTACAATCCAACATGGACTAAAACAAGTGTTAGTATCAAACAAATAGTACAAAAAGTAAGTAAGATTTAAGTTGGATCATTTACTAAAGGTAATACTGGAAATCAAACAGCTGGCAATGTGAGAAAAGAAATGGATTAACCTGTAGCAATAGACAAAAGTTATCTCTCCTTGACTAAACAAAAATAACAACAAATTTAATTGAAAATATTCTGGAGAATTAAAAACAGTCATGTGACTTCATTTATTGGGAAAATAAATCTTTCTCTTTTGTTCCAGGAAGTTAAAGTATCAAGACCCATACATTTCAGGTTCATGACAAACCAAACAGATAAGTACAAAAATTCATATTGTTTTTTGTATATACATTCTTTTGAAAGTCGATACATGCTAACTTTGTATTAAGAATTTCGAATATATATGTGTGTAGCGACTGCTAAGCTTTTCTACCCCCACAATTTATTTGACTGCGATTGGCTAGTAAATCAATACTGCTTTTCTATAAGACAATTTAGCAATCGCTAAATCTCTTTGAATTTTTTGGTCGTGAACTTGCTCACATTTCTTTGATACAAAATCTGTAATTGTCAAATTTTAACCAATCAAACATTTTAGTGCTAAATCAATTTTTCCCATGTTTTCACTGGGAGCCTATCAGTAGCTTTAAAAGAAGCAATTTTTCCATAAGCCACCAGTAGAATCCAGCTATTTTCACCTGTCCACACAAAGCTATGACTATACTAACAATATTTCAAATGCAGACACAGATTTTTGTAACACATTATACATATCTCTCTCTGTAACTCAGCCAAGTTCATGAACCAGAACTCTATTAATTTCTCAAAACAACACATTTCTTAATTAACTATATTCTATTCTAACAGAAAACTCTATTCAACATAGAATCCTGAACATTCTTATTCAAGAGAAACTCTTTCAAACATTCAATCATAAATCAGAATACAGCTGAAGGGGAACAAGTTTTTTTTCTCCTTAATCATTACACTTCATTGCATGATGGTTTTGTATGTTATATTTCAATACAATATTCAATATTTTCGTTGTTTTTTCTTGAATCGTTAAATGTACAAGATATATGTGCTAAGAATACACATCACATATGTATGTAAAAAGTTGTACTTGTTCCAATTAGAGAAAAAAAATGCATATTTTAAAAAAAAAAAAAGAGAGGAACCGCAAACATTTTTTAGTTTTAATGGGGATTTGTTTTAGTGTATACATCATGTTTTATTTTTCATATTTTTACTACATGTTCTCCAGTCTTGTGACCTTTATTTAGGCAAATTCTGGTTTCATGACCTCCTTCAGGCAAATATATATATATATATATATATATATATATATATATATATATAAAGGCATGTGTTTTTATGCAAAGACTTTTGTGTTTTATTTGAACTTTTTATATATTTATGTTGTTGTTATGTTTTTCATTCACTTTAAATAAGGTCAATGTTTCATATCCATGCACAACAAACCCTTTAAGGCCATGCAGCTTTTAGAACCTGACAATTTCAGTACAAAGTGTTAACACCAATGACATGATCAACAAGGTGTTGAAAATCTACAATGATTTGGAAGGCCACAACTTCTACAAAACCATATCTCGTAATTGGTATAACCAATGGGGTCAAACAGTGGATTCTGTTTGAGTTGCATACAATGGAATTTTGGTCCTTAGAACCACTTGTTCCTTTTAAAATGATCTTACTATATATTCTTTTTGGTGCTCCATAATTCATAATATGATTTCTGTCAATTTTATATGGAAAACAACAATAAGAGTGATATAGGACAGTTCAGCAAAGAATATAAGGTTCAAGAAGTAACCTGATAAATGTCAATGTTGCACAAATTTCACACAAAAGGAGAAGCAAACACTTAGTCACAAATTTAAAAAAAGCAAGAATGAAACACAGAAACATTATTTAAAATTTATTTTAGACTAGCAGTAGAGCCCGGCGTTGCCCGGGGATGTAACAGTAAGAGATAGATCAAGTATCGACCATCATAAAGACTGAAAAATAAAATTGACAAAGATTATTGTTTAAGGTTGACGGACACACATGTCTTAAACCAAACAAAAACATTGTTTTCAATCGTTATGAGTCTACCGATTGAATAGAATTTTATTATAAACAATTGTCTTGTAAATGGAATTTTTAAAGCATTCTGAATGTAAAAATAAAGAAAAGAGTGTGCAAGACAATAAGAAACACTACCTGTCAAAAAAAAGTGAAGTTTTGTTGAAATCGGTTGAAAAATGTAGGAAATCCGATCCCAATATATAAACGAAAACACACACACACACAAACAACCTGAGTTTTATAATAAGTATAACAAGATATGAGTTGTCCCCCTTTCATTCTCGCAATAGCGATGCCTCTTAATCATGTTTTCAAATTGATTTTGTGCAAAAACAATTGTTTTTTCCCAATTTTTGGCACTGTCAGAACCATCGCAAGGTAATTTTACATAGTCCTGTGAAGTTTTGTTGAAATCGGTTGAAAAGTGTAGGAAATCCAATCCAATATATAAACGAACAGACACACACACACAACCTGGGTTTCATAATAAGTATGATTAAATATTTTCACTATTATTCTTTTTACTTTTTAGATGAAGCCTTTTCACTATTATTATTTTATTACTAAATTTACATCATCTTATTTTTGCTTTTTAGGTGAAGTATTTTAACTATGTTATTAATAGTTTTACTCCATATTATTATTGTTGCTTTCTAGACAATAGCATTTTCACTATTTTATTACTAGTTTTGCTCCATTTTTATTATTGTTGCCATTTAGGTAAGTATTTTTGCCGTTATTTTATTACTAATTTACCAATATGCTACAGTTGATTTTATTATAAATTCAGTAAGTAAATTCTGTTTAGACTTGAACTAAAATTATGTAAAAATGCCAGTTTTAATGTATTGGATTGACCAAAAAGTTAATTCGATTTATTAGATAAAAACAATGTTCTCTTTTTAATATTTTAGCATTAAGTTCTTTTAACTACATACATGTATATGCTGAAGAAAGTTAATGTCATAAAAAAAAAAAAATGTTTTTTTTATTTAATAAACTGCATAAAGATTTTAGATGACCCAATATATTCAATAAAGTTAATACTAAAAAAATGTTTTTCTTAATTAACAAACCATACAAACTGTTTGGCCAACCAATCTTTGCTTAATAAATCCTTCCTTTCTTTTATATATATATATATATATATATATATATATATATATATATATATATATATATATATACACTCAACTTTCCCATCGTGTATATATATATATATATATACACACTCAACTTTCCCATCGTGTATATATATATATATATATATATACACACTCAACTTTCCCATCGTGTGTGTATATATATATATATATATATATACTCAACTCTCCCGTCGAATTTGACATATGAGGGTCAAGCAAATCAGGTCTTAGGAAACTGACAGCCCAACAACAGCACATGAGATTTGATTATAGTGATGATGGTTTCATGCAGGACCATCCACACTTTTTGAAGGGCCGAATACAGAGACCTGGTGAACCATGTGCCACAGGGTCCTCAAACAAACTTCCACAGGTTTTGAATTCAGAGTTGTCCTTCTCCTAGACCAGTTGCCATCCAAGGCTACAGAACCCAGTCTGTCCTACTACTTACCCATAGCTGGAGAAAGAAGAAGAGGATTCACACCTTTCCCAAGAATATTAGCACGTAAGTGAATGTAATGGATTTGACTGGAATTTGAACTCGGCTCTCCGATTCCTCAATCCAAGCCGCTATCGATTACTCCACCATGCCATATGTATGTATGTATGTGTGTGTGTGTGTGTGTGTGTGTGTGTGTGTGTGTGTGTGTGTGTGTGTTTAACCAAAACAAGTAACTGTATATCAGATTTTGTATCCTTTCTTGTCATGGATGAATACTTTTCAGCACCCACTCTTATATATAAATGTGTGTGTGTGTGTGTGATAGAAAGTGAGAGAGAGCATGCAAGGGAGAGAGAGAAAGAGATAGCTGGACTGAGAGAGATAAATGCATATCCCGGAGTGACAGCAACAAACAAAGATAACACAACTGATAACACAACAATCTCAAACTGAAGCTGAGCTTATTTTTTGCTAATTTTGCACCTGCAAAAGGCATGAATTCATTCCTCACTTTGTCCAAAGCCATCAGTGGAAATCTTGACAAAATGTCTAGATAATAGTTGACTGTGAAGAGAGTGATTAAATGCATGCATTTCCCATTGTGCAAAACTTTTAGGACAATAGAAGTTGAAAGCACATATATTTCAATACACTTTTTTAAAATTAGTATGTAGCTCAAATTAGTTAAAAAATTAAACTTATTTTAAGCATGAAGCAAACCTCAGATTTTTTTAGGCATCTTTACCACATCCCAAATGAATCAACTAATAGAAGACAGTGATTCTGCTATTGTACTGATGATGAATGTGGCCCTACCAGTAACATAGGTATCCTTGAAAATAAAAAATTACATTCCCTACCAAGTGTTCCAAGAAATAGGACTGAAGATAAATCTTTCCAAAATAAAAACTAGGATCTGGAATTGGAATAAATGCAGTGATGTAACCAGATTCCATTAGAAAAATTCAGGATGTGGAATTAGTAAATGCCAAACACTTCAAATATGTTGGTATGTAACTCAGATCAGTTATAACAAATATAGGAGACAAAGAAATTGCCTCCTATACAATATTTGTTATACTATATATATATATATATATATATATATATATATATATATATAAAATTTGTTATACTATATATTATACTAAAAGCAGCATTTGGGGTAATCTCGCACAACCCTGCAAATTGTTCCATAACCAAAATATCATATTGCCATCATGCTTTAAAATATTCTCCTCACATTGAAACTTTCATATGGGTGCAGTACATGACACCAAACCTGTTCAGAAATATTTAAACTGTCAGTTGTATATAGTTACTTACTAAAATCAATGATTAAAATGGCTTTGATTGAGTGAAGCCTTGAGGGTCTTGGTAAAGACCCATCCACTTTTGCACTTTGTCGCTTGGTGCTATAGAATCACAAACAAACAACTATACCAAATAACACAAACCACATCACTTGAGGATTTTTAACAGCAGCAATAACTCAAATTGATACCATATCTAACTTGAAGATAAAATAATGACATAATCAAGATGTTGGTGTTTCACACTACTTCAAACAAAAGGTTAGGAAGGAAACACCCTATCAGTACTGGAAAGAGCAATAACTGTATGTGAACTTGAGAAATCTGTTTACCTGAAAAACATTTGAAGAGAAAGATTTTATAAATTTCAACCAAATTTCTCAAATTTTAAGCATAAAATACATAAATTTTAAGTGCAAAGCATAGCTTGGAATATTTTAAAAATTTAACTTATGGAAAACAGCTGAAATTTCTGAATCTTATGAGAATGTTAGGATTATTGAGAATTTACTAATCATGTCTAAGTTCAGATAAAATTAACTGATACTTAAAAAAAAAAAAATATATATTGAGCTATAAAAAAGTCCTAACCCTTCTCCACTGCCAAGTGGCAAAGCAGGGCCCATTGTTCCTCATGTTTGGAAAACATTCGGAAAACCTGAGTACAGGTAATACAAATCGAGAGATCAATTTTTTTCAGACAAAAAAAATAAAAATTCTAAAATGTTCAAGTGAAAGCTTGATTTTTTTTTCCCAGTGGCTTTTTGAACAAAGAATTCTTATTTCAATTAATGATACAACTGAAGAAATAAACTCAAAGCTCTGACAACAGATACCTGGAGAGTTTTAAATGTACAAGTCAATCAAGAGTTTTGAATGCTTCTAAGGCTATTCAAAACCCAATTGAATTTCTCAACACTCTTGAGTTATACAGTGTTCCCACCCTGCAGGCTTCAATTAAAAGTTGGAACACCCATCATGCTTTGTGTAAAAATGACACAATCAAATTAAGGTTGGAAAATGCGGTTTTGATTTCTTTGAGCCAAACATAAAATTGACTTCTGTTAGTGTTGAATACTTACAGCAAAATGATAAAAACTGACATTTAAACTTTATTGGGGGTACATGATGTACCAAAGAACAGAAACAAAAATCATTCAGCTTTTTCAGCACATGTTTATTTATTTTTTATTTTTTTAAAAAAAAAAAAAAGGCACTTTGTTTTTTTTTTTTTGAGAAAATGTAAACTTATAAAATTATTCATAGTAGTTGTTGTCATAAGCTTTATCTTTCATCCAAGAATTTAATTTCTTCTTTGCTGATCACTTCCTTGATGATGATGATGATGGTGTTGATGACTAAGTTTGCCGCCAAAATGCAGGTTCAGGACTAGAAATGGCATTTACCTTTGCAAGAGTTGGTTGGAGATGAAAGAAAATCAGAGTAGAAAAAAGTGTCAATGTCGTGAATTTGTCTAAGGTGGACCTCAAGAAACAATGCACACACTTGAATTCATGACCTTCCTCTGTTGTACATATGTAATGAGATGCAGAATCCAGTTATGAAACTGAAATTGATTGCTAATGTCTGTTATAATTTTGAATGACACCTTCTTTAGGATGACCATCATGTGTAGCCCTCATCATCTGCTGGTTCAACCACTGAGATCTGTTGTAATTGTCATCTGCTTGTTCAACTGTTGGAATCTTTAGGATTAGTTGTAATTAGTCTGAGTCTTTGTCATCGACCTTGCCTTAATATTGGCCCTACAGAGAGTTTATAACTCCTGACGATATTGCTCTCAGATTCATTGGGCTACACAAGTCCCTCCACATAGTATCTGTATTTACTCTTTACTAGCAATAAAAAATTATTTTTCATAATCGACTTAAGAGACCTGAGTCCAGATGAAAATCCTAACATTTACATTAAAATTATTTCTCAAGTTGCTTAACCTTTAATCTTCAACACAGTCAAACTCACTCCATTAATATTGGCTCTCAAAGTCTCAATGTTTGTGGTCAAAGTTTCACTATTTGTCTGACTCCCTATATTATTTGTGATGATATTGTCATAAATTATGGCAGTGCAAACATAGGGCAGGCTACAGTGGGTTAAAAATTAAGAGACAATATTTACAGGTAGGGTTGAATGCTGAAGGATTTAATACTTCAGGTGTGTGTCAATAAAATAGCATATCCTGAATTAATTGGACAAGATTTTTTTTCTTTTTATAAGCTACTTAGGATTTTGATCAGTACACAGGTTGCTTAATTTTTTAAAAATAATTAGTACTCAAGTTGTTGAAATGTTTCTTTATTTTTTATGCTTGGGTCTAATAAATAGGAAAGAAAGATATTTCCAAATAATAGTAGAATTCTTGCATATGGTATAAATAACTTTTATTAACAAAATCAGTGAAAATGGTAATAGCATGTCAAGGAGCCTATATTAACTTGTAAAATAATGAATTAATATATGTGGGATATAGTAATAGTAATATTAGCCATTTCCTTATAAGGAAACATTCAGCATTCATTGACTGAGCAGCCAGTGCTATTTTTGGTTGGAATTTACAAAATCTTCCTCTTGAAACAGATTTTCAGAAAAATAGGTTTCTCAAGTCCAGTAGCTTTTATAACTCTTTCTAGTACTGATGGGGAATCTGCCTTATTTTTCTTTGGTCATCATCTTTTCAATTTTCTTTTTTCAATAGAAAACTAGACATCTCCAAAAGAAGTTATCATTTTTTTTTTTAATAAGTATAATAGGGGTGCTATACAAGAAAGGAATATTCCAGTTACATTTCCCCCATTATAGGTATTATTATATCCATGGTATACTAACACCTTAATACACGGACAGTACAGAACAGTTGAAAGAAAGAAATGACAAACATGCATTTTTCTCAAAGAGATTTTTATACAGATATATACAAGATGCAATAGATAAATTGTCATTTAAACTATGCAAAAATCTGACATCACATTTTAATAGATATATTTACCAAAATTACATAAAAATATCTTGAAATTTATTCAATAAAATCACCATTGGCTTCAACTTCAGAATCTCCCGCAACTCTTGTGGATAGTCTCCTCAATTAAGTTGGTAAATGCTGCTATAATCTTTGCCTTCAGTTTATCTTTGGTGTTACAAGGAGTTTTGTTGGTCTCTCATTCAACTGTGCTCTACATATAATAATCAAGGGGGTTTCAGTCTGGGTAGTTAGGTGGCCAGATGTAAGGGGTGATGTGGTTGCAGAAATTGTCTGACAGCCATGTCTGGGTTCTGCTGCTTGTGTGACATGGTGGAGAGACCTCTTGATCCAGGGCAGTGCTACCCCCTTAAGACACTTGATGTATGTTACTATGTTGAGTCTGAGGCTTGTGAGATGATCAATGGTGACATAACGCCACTGTCACTAGTGATCACTCAAAACACCATCATGTTGACTGGATATTTGGTTTTATCACTTTCAATACATCTTTTGGGGACACAGCATCCTCTGCATTGTCCACAGATTGACACCCAAACTCTCTGAAATGTTTGTATTGAAACTTCCTGTGTGAATGCCAAGCAGTACTGCATACTGCTTTCAAATTTCTGGCAGAGTGATTTGTGTCATAGTGCTCTTTTTTCTCACAGACAGTGCCCAGTTGATCGTACTATATTGTGCATTCGACAAAATAAAAAACAAAACAGTGTATATGAAATATAACATAGCGACAATTTATCCATCGCACCCTGTACATACTAATCACAAATTTGTACCCCACAGAGAAATTATAACATATACAGTGTGAAAAAATCAAAAAGAGAGAGGGTCTTACTTGTAATATTTCCCAATGGGGAAAAATAGCAGGTTTTATATTTCTGGTGAGACCATGTGGGGGTCTCTGTTCAAGCTACTATGTGGGCTTGTGGTGTCTTCCTTTGTGGGCTATATAGCAACTGGGCTGCTCTGAGACATCTGTCTCTAGGCAGGATAAAAATCAACTGGTGTGGGCAGGTACGTCTTGACTCTAGGAGTGCTAACTAAAAACACAATAATCACCTCTTGTATCCCTTCACGTATATCTAAGTTGAAACTCACACATCACATGATGTATTGCTTAAGTGAATATGTATTTTTCCTTTATTTTTTTTCTTAAAAACCAGGACTTTGTTTAATTTTTGAACAAGGACTAGTATTCAAGTTGTGTAAATTTTTTATATTTGTGTCTATAAAAAACAAAGACAATATAATTAAACAAGTAGATTGGTTAGTTGTTTTTTCTTTAAAAGGTATATCAACACTTCTATGGGTTACTGAATGCTAATATCTAAATATTTTGTACACAATTTTTTTTTTTTTTTAGATAATGGTTTTAGTGATACAAATCCTACTAATTAACTCATAGGTTGGGAAGAAGTGATAGAATCCTATCTTACAAGGGTATTTGTATATAAATTAATATATCAAACCCAGTAAGAATTAAAACACTGCTCCCTGATTAACAATTCCAAGCCATTATCCATTATAGTACCTGCACATTCAAGCTTACAATACCTGGGTATCCTCAAGTGGTCACTCATCCACGTACTAACAAGGCTCAATAATGTTTACCTTCAGTAATTGTACAGGAAATAGTTGCTAGAATTTTTGAATACAGTATAAAATAACTTACTAACTTTTTGCTTAATTTTACGTTATTTTTTTCTTCATTAAGTTAAGAGACAATGGAATGTGCAAGTAACAATTATTGGCATGGGAAGTGGAAACAGTGAATTCAAATTAAAACCTAGCCTGTAGCATTCACTTTCACAAAAAGGCCCTTGGGAAAGGTGTGAATCTATTTCTTCTCCCACTAGCTATGGATTAAATAACAGCTAAGACTGGACTCTTTAGCCTTGGTTGGCAATCAGTCTAAAAGAAGGAAAACATTGAATTAAAAATCATGGAGAGGCAAGTGGGAAACTACCTTGTTATCTCTTCAAAGATGAGATAGCATTTCAAATAAAAAGGAATCTGTGGAGAGCCATGATAATGTACATCCTGAAAGGATATAAAATTTGAAAAAATAAAAGGCACAAAGATCAATAGTGCAGTAAAATTTGAGTATGGTTGTTTATAAATGAGTTTTCATCAAGTATATCCGGTAAAAATATCATTTGAGTGATATGAGCTATTGGGGATAAATAGAGAGATATGAACAGACTGATATATATATATATATATATATAGATAGATAGATAGATATGAACAGACTGAGATAAATATACATATAGATAGATATAGATAGATATGAACAGACTGAGATAAATATACATATAGATAGATATGAACAGATTGAGATATATATATATATATATATATATATATATATATAGAGAGAGAGAGAGAGATAGATAGATAGCTATGAACAGACTGAGATAAATATATAGATAGATAGATAGCTATGAACAGACTGAGATAAATATATAGATAGATAGCTATGAACAGACTGAGATAAATATATAGATAGATAGCTATGAACAGACTGAGATAAATATATAGATAGATAGCTATGAACAGACTGAGATAGATATAAAGACAGATAGATATGAACAGAATGAAATAGACAGAGATGAAGAGAGATAATGAAGGACCAAGGATGATAGATATGAACAGACTGTGATAGATAAAAAGCAAAGACTACAATAGTTTCCCAGTATTGAAAAAAAGAAAAAAGTAACCTCAGGTGCCTAACAGTAGATGGAAGGAATGTTTGTTCTTGTTTCTTCACCTCCTCCCTCCTTGATCTTGTTAAGACCAGCTGGTTTATTAATTTTGCACTTTTTGACCCATTAAATGATTTTTCTGAATCCCCATATTTATTAAGACACTCCTCTTGTTTATTGCATATTGAGAAAAATTCTGACCCCCCCCCACCACCACCACCAATTATTAATCCCCGCTACTTTGAGTAAGAGTACAGGCCAAATTATGACTGATGTTTGTCTTTTTAAATTTTGGTAAACACCCAATGTCTTTATGTCATAAACTTTGAAAAATGAGTCACCTTCAGGCCAAATGATTGTCTAAGTCACTAGTGACAGCCCTAAATTCTTGGGATATCATTGAAACATTTAATAAAAAATTAGCATTTTCATCTTGGTAAGTTAGACATAACAACAGAATGAAAAATACAGACACTTGAAAAGCTGTATTTGGTGACTATTTTTTTAAAACTTTTCACCCCAAGCAACATGGGAGTACTAGTATGCAAGGGGTTACAGAGAGTGGGAGCAAGAATAAAGAGGCATGATAGAGGAAAGGATGAATAGAAGTATGAGGAATAGATCAAGGCATCTGGATATGTCGATCGATACTGCATTTGAATATTTGGAGATTACAGTTATCAGGGAAGTAAGTAAGAGGAAGGGAGTTCCACGGACGGGAAGTGAGAGACATAAAGTTGTTGAAGTAGAAAAGATGGCTACATTTAACCATTTTGACAGTGAAAGGTTGGGACTGAGATACCAACCCAGTGAAACGTTTAAATTCATGCAGTTTGGGACTAGCAAAAATAGCTCATTGGAGCAGTTACCATGAAAGTATTTGTAGAAAAGACAGAGGTGGGTGATGACATGTCAGTGAGTGGCTGTAAACAAGATGACAGATCAGAGCCAACTACATTTCATATCCATCTCTGGATTTAAATTATTCTGAATCAACTGGCCTCATATTGGAAGGTAAGAAAAAAAGAAGTAAAATCAGCAGTCAGTTGGATTGGATGACAATAAAAATTATCTTTTGAGGATGTATTTTCACTATAATTATTTTAAGGTCTTAAATAAGACAATCCTTCATTGGTTCTTATATGCTGGTGCTACAGAATCATAAACAAAAAGCTTTTCTAAAAAACAAAAAAAAAACACCATACTTCCAACAAAAGCAATAAAAATGAGTAACGCAGAGAAAATAATCATATGTTATCTTTCCTCACAACCAAAAACAAAAGTTAGGAAGGAAATCTCTAAAAATGGAAAGAGTGGATACAAAAAAACAGAAAGGAGATTAAGACAAGGATGTGTCTAAATCTGTTCAAACTCACCATCAAGGTTATCCTAAGAGAGCTGGAAACCCTACTATCGGGGAGGTGCAATCTTAATGTAAGATAAGCAGATGACATTGAGTTGATGGCAGACAGAGAAAGGAAACTCCAGGACCTCCTAGACAAGATAGTAAAGGAAAGCAAGAAGAAAGGACTAACTCTCGATTGTAAAGAAGATAGAAATTATGGTTTTCAGCAAGAGAAAATGCCCAAAATATGAACTACAAATTGGAATTGGGTCATTGGTTATCCATCCTCTTCCTGAACTTTTTAAATTCTCTTAAATTCTTATCACACATCTAAATCTCTACCTTGAGTGGCTCTTGAGTCTTGTATTTACTTCAAGAAAAAGAAAAAAAAGAAAAAGAAATCATTACATGCAATTTCTAGCAAAATCAAGTGGGACCCAATGTTTGTGATGAAATAAAAAATGTTTTTGATCTCACAAACTGTGTAGTGGATAATGTTCAAATTGAGTTCACTGGAGGCAAAATTACTATGTGACCTTTATGATCTATTTGCAGAAAAATATTTACATTCATGGAGATGAATTGATAAGTGGAGGTGACTTTGATAGAAATAAATAATGTTATTCTCCCAAGTTCACCAAAGGTCAATTTTGGATTAAAAATAACTTTTTTTTCAGACCAATAAAAGAATTTAAAAACAAAAAAGGTTATTTTCCCTCCATTTTGTTGACAGTAGTGAAAATACTTTATCTAAAATGGAACAATAATAAAATGGAGTAAAACTAGTAATAAAATAACAGTGAATATGCTAATGGTAATATTAGCCGTTTCCCTATAAGGAAACATTTGGCATACATTGA
This sequence comes from Acanthosepion lycidas, assembly GCA_963932145.1. Taxonomy (NCBI): domain Eukaryota; kingdom Metazoa; phylum Mollusca; class Cephalopoda; order Sepiida; family Sepiidae; genus Acanthosepion; species Acanthosepion lycidas. The sequence continues at coordinate 20,685,448 of OZ010597.1, forward strand.
CCAAGCAACTGGTATTACTTTCAATTGAAATTTATAAAATCTTTCTTTTAGAACAATTTTTCTGAAAAATAGGGTTTTCAAATCTATTATCTGTTATCACCCTTTCCAATATTGATTGGGGGGTGGGAGAGATTTCCTTCCTAACCTTTCGGTTGAAGTAGTGTGTAATATTAACATCTCGATTTTATCATTATTTTCTGTTCAAGTTACATGTGCTGTTCATTTTAGTTGTTGCTGCTCTTGGTTGGCCTCAACTGATGTGGTTTCTGTTATTTTGTACAGTTCTTTATGAATCTATAGCACCAGTCCAGAAAGTTCAAAGAAAGATAATCTTTGCCAAGACCCTCAGGCTTCACTTTCTCAAAGCCTTTTTTAACCAGTAATCTTAGTATTCATCTAAAAAGCAACAATAACTATGGTGACTCTTGTGGTCCTACCTAGAATTGAACTCACCATCCTTGGCTCACAAATTTCTGAAGATATTAAACACCCACTCCTCAGATTAATGGATGTTTTCTAAGCAGTAGCTTGACTCCCTTTAGGCATTATTTAAATTTATTGAAGTTTCTCCTCAGGGTGAAATTTTCTGTTTGGTGAAGTATTGTCACTCAGTTTATTGATCAAGGTACTGTTTTAACAGTAAAGACTAAAAGTTTATAAAAATGTACTTATTTTTGAAAAAGTACCAATTATTAAAATCCCTTTTATATTAATTGTATTTTTAAAATATTTAAAAAAATATATTTTATATATTTATATATATTTTAAGAAGTCCTCCCTTAAAATGGTGCAGTAAGTTTATCTTTTTTGAGAAAATGTTTAAATATATATATATTTGTTGTATTTCTCTCATTGCAGGAGACATTTTAGTAGAACTGAATTAGTAGAATTCTTGAGTACAAATAAAATAATATATTTCATTTTGGTTAATTTTGCCTTTTTTCCTTTTTTAGTTGCTTTAGCCACACTAACATCAACAGTGGAGTTAATTTAAATTTAGTTAAAATCTGTGTAATTGCTTAAAAAGTTGCTTAAAAAACATTTTCAAACAACAATTCTAAAATATTCTGAAATAAATTTGATTTATTTCAACTCTTTGATATCCACAACATGATCTGAAACCTCAGAAATGGTAAGTAAGTCTTTGAGGGAGGCTTACTTCAAAGAATGATACAATTAATGAAATAACCTTACAATAGATTTCTGAAGAGGTTCAGCTTTTAAGTGAATTGCCACAGTTCTGGAGCACTTTGGAATCTATTCAGAACCAACCTGAGTTTCTCAACTCTCCTGGGCTGTGTGGTATTTGTCCATACAAGTTTAAATTAAAGATTGGAACACCCATCCTGATTCCCAGAAATGCTGACCCAACCAAGTTACACAATGGAGCTTATCAAACCATCAAGTAGCTTCTCCCACATATCACTGAAGCAACTATCTTTACTGGGTCAGGCAAAAAGGAACACAGATTCATTCAGATGATTCAAATAATTCTGTTGAATTCAAGGGAATTTAATTCCCAGCAAGACTCAGCTTCATTTACAAGGCACAGTGACAAACTTTCAAGTTTGCTGGCTTCAACCAAACTTTTCTATGTTTTTCCCATGGCTATTTTTTTTATTTCTGTGTGTGTGGGGTGGGGGAAGGCTTCAGACGGGCTGCTTTGAAAAACTTATTCAGTAACAACTACTTTTAAATCTGTAAACAACCAAAATTTTTTTTTTTTTCAAATTTCTTGGTTTGTCTAAGATGAAACATGTTGAAAAACATAATTTTTATCCTGTGATTTAAACAAAAAGAACAGGTACTTAGAATCAGGAGCAGCTAAAATTTTAAAATGAGTGAAATTAGTTTTATTCGATATTAATATGGAATAAAACTAATAATAATATAATAGGTATAATGAAAAGTGAATTGACCCAGAGGATTGATATAAAAAGCAATAGTAAGAAGATAGAATGAAGTTTGTGATAACAAGAATAAAGTACGCATTGACACAGATGAATTGGATGAAAAGCAACAGTAATAAGATGAAGCAAAATAATAATAATTATTATTAGTAGTCATAGTAATAATAATTAAAAAAAACTATTAGTGGCACTAGCCCAGAATATTGTGATAAAAGTCAACAATAGGATTGAGTTGAACTAGTAATAAAATAATAATAGAGAAAATGCTTCATCTAAAATACATCATCGGCCAAAAGTTTTGGGGAACTCACTGGACTTAATAATTAGTAAGTTTCATACCATCTTTAATTTAATTTCCTCCTACTAAGCTAAAATGCTGAATCTTTTAGAGTGGGGGTTATCTAAAATTTTAAATCTTCCTGCCCTAAGATTGCCGTTAGCCAGTAAAGTAGATTAGGCAGAAAGAGCTAAAATCTTTAAGGAAAAGTTTTGCTGTAATAAGTTAATTTGATTATTATTGTTATTACTGAATAAACCATTCAGGAAGAGAAAGTCCTGGTGAGTGATTAAACTAGTTTCAGTTTTTAGGTGATTGGTCAAAATCCACAGCAGGGATGGGGTTACACACACACACATTATATATTATATATATATATATATATATATATATATACATACACACACACACACTCACTCACTCACATGCTGGAGGCATGGTGAAGTAATGGATAGCTGTTTGAATTGATGAATCAGAGAGCCAAGTTTGAATTCCAGTTGAGTTCATTGCATTCACTTTCTAACACCCTTGGGAAAGGTATGAATTCATCTCTTCCCACCAGCTATGGGTAAATCGTTGGAAAGACCGAGTCCTATAGCCTTGGGTGGCAACCAGTCTAGGAGAAAGACAATTCTGAATTCAAAACCTCTATCTATGGGTTGAATAGCCTCACCAACCTGCAACTGTCCAAGCTTTGTGACTATCAGAAAATAGAAGCGTACACAATTTATGCCACCCTTATGACAAAACCAATGACTTGCTAAGGCGAGTTATCTCATCCCCTTGCAGCACTAAAAAGATGATTTAATAAGGTGAGATCTCATTTATCTGTCGTAGTAAACTGATGACTTGCTAAGGCGAGTTATCTCATCCCCTTGCAGCACTAAAAAGATGATTTAATAAGGTGAGATCTCATTTATCTGTCGTAGTAAACTGATGACTTGCTAAGGCGAGTTATCTCATCCCCTTGCAGCACTAAAAAGATGATTTAATAAGGTGAGATCTCATTTATCTGTCGTAGTAAACTGATGACTTGCTAAGGCGAGTTATCTCATCCCCTTGCAGCACTAAAAAGATGATTTAATAAGGTGAGATCTCATTTATCTGTCGTAGTAAACTGATGACTTGCTAAGGCGAGTTATCTCATCCCCTTGCAGCACTAAAAAGATGATTTAATAAGTTGAGATCTCATTTATCTGTCGTAGTAAACTGATGACTTGCTAAGGCGAGTTATCTCATCCCCTTGCAGCACTAAAAAGATGATTTAATAAGGTGAGATCTCATTTATCTGTCGTAGTAAACTGATGACTTGCTAAGGCGAGTTATCTCATCCCCTTGCAGCACTAAAAAGATGATTTAATAAGGTGAAATCTCATTTATCTGTCGTAGTAAACTGATGACTTGCTAAGGCGAGTTATCTCATCCATCTTCAAGACTCAACTGATTACTTACTAACACAAGTTATCTTTCCCATGATACTGAATAGATTAAGTCCCACATGTTTCCAGGTAACAGCTCATATTTTTTGCATCATTTACTTTGGAATCAAATATGTGTTTTTGTTGATTACATCAACAAACTTTATATTTTATCAAATGAAATATTCAAGACAGTATTACTTTACCACATGTTTTACTCCATATATCATAAAATTTATCATGAAATCAGGATTTAGCTTCTGATTAGACTGGCACTGCTACTACTATTCATGTACATAAGAGTGAGTAACATAGCATCTATCAATCAAGGAAAAAATGAAGGACAAGTTGATCTGGTTGTCTTTGATTTTTCTGCCAACTGTAAAAGGTCTTTTAGCTTAGTCATTACTAGAGCAAGTGGTAGTAAAAAAAAAAAAAAAAACGAAAAAAAACAGAATAGTGGAAATCGACTGCAAAAGCTAATTTTATTTTTATTTCTGATCTGTGCTATTTTCTGATGACCGTAGACTGACAAAATAGTCATGATGAAAAGTGACTAAAATTACATTCAAAGAAATAGTAGCCAAAAATTGAATCAAGAATAGAGAAACTTTTTTAAAATTTTATTATTTCTTTCTTCATTAAAGCAATAAAAAACTTTTGCTTTCATTTTCTTGTTTTTTTTTTGAATTGCTTGGTATTTTTCAGTACTTCAGATGAATTCCTGACTTGTCCAACAACTGCAAGTCAATGCTTTCTTGTCTGTTGAAATATTTAAATAAAAATTAAATCTAAATGAACTACTATTGTGTACAGTGAGAGGTCGTTGCAGAAGAAAAATAGACAACTTTTTGTTCAGTCAATCATAATTCCCTTTGTTGAGCTTACCTTGGGATACTATCATCTGAGATAAAGTAGGATTCCCACTCCAGAGAAAAAAAACATTCTGTATTTTATTTCAGTCATCTCATGAACAAGACACAAACATGGCAATTCACACATATCAGTTAAGTCACTGTCATTCCTACACGGCCAACAAATGACTAATACTACAATTTATAATACATCTATATCACTACTGAAATTATGGCTCTACTCTTTTTTCATTAAGCCCAGACTTTACTAATATACCAAAGTCTAGTGTTGAGCTAAGGACAGAGGACCAAGTACTGCAAAATATGAATAAGCCAATAGGGCTGCAAATTCAATATTAACGACAATAATTATTATTATAAACTTTATAATCCAGACCAGTGTCGTCATCTTGGCTGTTATACTTACAATGTTTTGGTTTTTGTATGCAATAGCCTTCATTAGGCGACTGATACTGTACTCAATAAATTTTTCAGAGTTCAATGGCAGGGGCTAGTAGTGCTGAAAAATCACATCCTCTTGTTCATTGAAAGAAACAAATGCTGCATTCTGTGTCTTCTCTGGATCTTCACATTACTACATAAAATGTTATCAGTGAAAAGGACAATTTCTTTTGCTCATTCATTTTATTAGGAGAGAGTGGTGGCAGCTTGGATTCTAAGAGGCAGTGGGAGGAATGATGTTGCCTCAGTGTCCCTCTGCAGGTGGCCTTACCTTGTCGTTAACCTGGGTGTCGGAGGCATAGTGATGCTTCAGAATTCTTGCAGCCCTCTGCTGAATTTGCACAGTTTTTGACTTATATCCAAAATCCAGACAAAGGCAAGCCATCCCTGTTAGAATAGCATGCCTATGAGGCACTCTGGTCAATTGCTGAACATTCTGGCCCTGGCCTTCACATTCTGTCACACAAACAACTAACAGAAATAGGAATAAGAATGGCAAGTATTAACAGATATGAGTTATCTCCCTTAACTGATACAAGTTATCTCTCCTAAGCATAGAAAGCTGAATGTGAACAATCTGACACGATAGATTGAACAAAGGGTTCAGAACAAAATTCTGAGAAGGGTATGACAACAGACATCAGAAGAAAGCTGGAGAGTATAACAGCTGAAATATTGTGATTATAACAAGCAAGATGAGGATGCTGGATAGATTAGAAAAAATTATAAGTTATCATAATTTCTCATCTCAAGAATTCTGACATCAATTAACAATACTAACAAATACAATATTTTGATGCCCTCATTTCATTTTGTGAGCATTTGTTACCATTCTACTTCTATGTACCATATCCCTTCAGGATGTTGATGGTCATGGTTCTCCACAATTTCTTGTCCTTTGTAGCTCTTAATAAATGTCTTTTTATTATTTCTCCTAAACCTTGTTCTGTCATCCAGCTCTCTAGGTAGGTTATGCATTATTTTCCTCTATCCCTCTTGATTTCAATTTGTCCTGTGAGTATCAAATATTCCTCATTTTGTGCTCTCCTGGGTATGATGATAAACTACATCTGGCAGTAAAGCCTCTGATCAGGAGGTTTTGAGGATCATGGAACCATCTCTTAATTGCTGTTGTTCCCAGGTCCTTTTGGTAGCACCTGTTAGGGTCCCAGCTATGGGCAACTAGATAACCCCCAAACTGGAGTCAAAAAATGCTGAAAGTGTAAACATTTCTTTAGTACAAATACCAGCAATAGATTCTCATAGTAAAAAAATTACCAGCAATACATTTTTGTAAAAGAAATTACTAATATTCTCAAGAAAATTAAAAATGACCTATAAGGAGGTGATATGCCACTAAACAAACACCTCATTTTGATGTAAAAAATTCTTATTTTCTCTAAAATTTTGTCATTGCTCACATGTTCAGCCTATAGTATTCTCATCATCCTTCAGTAGAATCACATTCCTGTTGTCTCAAGTCTCTTCCTCATCTGTGAGGAGATTGTCCAGCATTCACTACCATATAGGAAGACTGATATCACATAACCATTCAGTACTCTGTTCTTTGTTTCTGTTCCTTCAAGTCTCCTCTTCATCTATGAGGAGATTGTTCAGCATTCACTGCCATATAGGAGGACTGATATCACATAAATTCAGTACTCTTTTCTTTGTTTCTGTTGCTTCAAGTCTCCTCTTCATCTGTGAGGAAATTGTCCAGCATTCACTGCCATATAGGGGGACTGATATTACATAACAGTTCAGTTTTTGTTTCTAACAAAATTTTTCTGTTTCTTAATATTTTGTTTAGCTTTTGGAAGGTATCTTTTACTGTCCCAATATGCTTTTGAATTTAATTGTCACAATTTTCATCTTCTGTTAAAACGCTTCACAGATATTAAATTTTTTTTTACTTATTAGATTTTGTTATCAGCAATTTTCTATCTGCATGTTGGCCTGTTCCTTTTGCTAGCAACCCTGCATTCTGCCTTCTTACAATTGAGATTTACTCCTTTCTTCCCACTTTCCTTCATCAGCTTCTGTAGGACCTTTTGTAGTTTTTTTTTCCATGTCTGCTATCAGCACTATGCCATCTGCATATCTTATATTGAGATTGTGGCCACCAATTATGAATCCTGGTAGGACTTCGAATTCTCTCAGAATCATCTTCCTGTATAGGTTGAATAAATCCAGTGTACCATAACATAGCAAAAGCTATTTATAAATATTTACACTATTTACATTTGAACTATAGTCCTCATCTTTGATGTAGTTATGAAAGCATTTTGGCCATTGTGATCTCCGGCCTTCATCAAGCTTGTATCAATCCCGGTAACAAAAGGAATTCTGAATTAAATCATTTTTTTTTAGTTTACAGACATAGTCTGTTCTCCTTCCACTGTTCATGTCTAGGGATATCACATCTAGTTCTTATTTTTAGTACAGCTCAGTTATTATTCACCCTGTTTATTCATCCAAGTACATACTGCTCAGCTCAGGGATTGAACTTACAATTACTATGTCACCAAATTCATGAAGCAATGAATTTATTGACTAGGCTGTTGTCCTATATAGATTCTAAAAATATGAAATCACTTCGCATAAAAGCATAAGGGCCACTGGTAATGGCCTTTAAGTGAGAAGTAAATAAACAGAAACGATTATTTTAATTTCACTGAAGCATTAAGAATTATTGTGAAATAACGGCAAAATTTATAGCCTTGATTCAGTGTGCATTATTTGATTGGTAATAACTTGCTATCAATTAAGAAATGGAGTAAAGTTAAGACGGAGTAAAAACCAACAGGTCTCTTACTTACTGATTTCCAAATCAGGATCATCATTCGAGCAAATTAAAGGGTCTGGAATCTGATGCAAAACTACAATGAAGCAGGTATTGGCATTTTTTGTAACAGAGTTATGCAGATTAAAGAGAAGATTTGTAAAGAATCAAGTGTTTCTGCCTAATCATTAGGTGAAATGATGAAGACACCACTAATGGGTTCTTTGCTTGATTCTTTGGAAAGGCTTTGGTAAATATCAAAGAATTCTTTGATGGATATTGGGAACTCTGCAGAAAATGAGAAGTAAGAGAATAAAATGAAGAGGATAGAGAAAAGGAAAATTCCAGAAGAACTAAAAAGATGTGAGTGAAGCACAGGAGAGCCCTTGAAATGGTGAGCATGCCGTGGAGAGGAGATGGAAAGAAGAGATCAACAGGCATGAAAGCAGTGGAATGAGAAAGGAAGGGTGGGTAGGCATCAGGGTAGTAAAAAGAGAAAGAAAAGGCTGCTTGATAGGAATTGAAATAGTGAAAGAAAGAAGGATGCATAGGCCTCAGAGTAGTAGAAAGAGAAAGAGTGATGAGTATGAGGGAAAGAGAAAGAGTGATGAGCATGAGGGAAAGAGAAAGAGTGATGAGCATGAGGGAAAGAGAAAGAGTGATGAGCATGAGGGAAAGAGAAAGAGTGATGAGCATGAGAGAAAGAGAAAGTGATGAGCATGAGGGAAAGAGTGATGAGCATGAGGGAAAGAGAAAGAGAAGAGCGATGAGCATCAGGAAAAAAGAAAGAGAAGAGTGACTGGTATCTACTTAGTGGAAACAGAAAGGGAAAACGGATAAGCATTGGGAAAGAAAGGATACATTGGCTTTGAAATAGCATAAAAAGAAACAAAGGGTCAATATACACTGGATGAGTGGAAACAGAAGTGGAGGGCTGATAGGCATTGGGATAGTGGAAATAAAAATTAAATTCTGATAGGCATTGTGATAGAGCAAAGAGGGTTGATAGGTATTGAGTTAGCAGAGAGAGTAATGGAGGGCTGACTGGCATCAGAGTCATGGAAAATGTGAGGAAGTCTCCATGGACATCAAAATAGTGGAAAGAAAAATAAAATCTAGAGTCATCAGTTTATTGAGAAGAGTGAAATAAAACAATGAATTGAAATGGCAATCCATATATGGGAAGAGAACGATGGTTTGGAGAGAGTACATAAAAAGTAAGATTATGTGAAATATTTGATAGAAGGACTAAGTGCTGAAAAAAAGAAGTAATATCATATGAAAAACTCTAGGGACAACTTGGAAGGAGAAGTAAGTGTTGAATACAAAGAAAAATCTGAAGAAGAGTAGAGAGAACAGGAATGTTAATATCGGTCATTTCCTTACAATTGGTTTTGTTTATGGCATATCAAACTCAATGCTTCATTTAATCTCGACAACTTTTTTTTCCTGGTAATATTTTTGTTTTGTCAATTTCCTCTAAAATGTATAGCTGGTAATATTTTATAATGCTTTTTACCTCAGTTCCAGGGTTAACTATTTGCCCATAGCTCGGACCCTAACAGGTGCTACCACCCAGGGTCAGGGTGGACCTGGGAAAACCAACAATTAAGAGGTGGTTCCACACTCCTCAAAACCTGCTGATCAGAGGCCTTGCTGTTGGACATGGTTTATCATCTTACCCAGGATGTCATTTCCATACAAGGAAACTTTCAGCATTCATTGACAGACAAACTGGTGTTACCATTGGGTGAAATTTATAAACAAGTTTTTAGGAAAATAGGTTTCTCAAGTCCAGTAACTACTATTGCTCTTTCTAGTATTGATGGGGTTTTCTTTGCTTGACTTTCGTTTAGGGTAGTGGGGAACGTCAATATCTTATTTTTGTAACCTAGAAATGAGGAATAACCAAAACAGAGATTGGAAATGAAATGGTAATCTTTATAACATCAACAAAATAAAATACTCGCCAGCAGCATGAAGTAGGTAAACCACTGCTAGTGGTGGACAACTTAAGTCAGCATAATACTCCCACTGACAATAGTGTCTAACATATTTATGAGGATTGGAACATACCCTTTAATGTTCATAGCTTTTAGGTTATTCAGTCTTCAAGTTATATTTGCTATCCATTTCTGTTGTTACTGCTGTTGAAAGTTTTCAAGTGATGTAGTTTCTTTTATTTGGTACAGTTCTTTGTTTGTGATTCTGTAGCACCAGTCCATGACATTTCAAGGAGCATTGTCTTTGTCAAGATCCACATGCTTCATTTGCTTAAAGCCATTTTTAGTTTGATTTGTTTGTTGTGTTTCACGGCATATCAACCTCAATGGGTTATTTAATGCTGACAACTGTCTCTCCCCAGTAATATTTTGTTTTGTCAAAAATCTATTTCTGGTAATATTTTTTTTTTTTTAAAAATGTATTACTGGTAATATTTTTTTTTTTTTTTCAAAAACGTATTACTGGTAATAATTTTTTTTACAAAGTATTCCTGGTATTAAAACATATTTTTACACTTTTATAATGCTTTTTACCTCAGTTTCAAGGTTAAGTATTTGCCCATAGCTGGGAACCTAACAGGTGCTACCACTCTGGGTCAGGGTGGACCTGGGAACACAAGCAATTAAGAGGTGGTTCCATTCTCCTCAAACCCTACTGATCAGAGGCCATGCTGTTGGACATAGTTTATCGTCTTATCCAGGACATGGATGCAGTTTATTGTCAAAACCAGGATATTTAAAGCCATTTTGAACCACTGATCTGAGAAAATGATTGCATACAGCTGAGAGTTTAGATATTTCTAAATGAGTTTGGCACGAGGCATGGCATTCAGATGAAGTTGCACTCTGACCAGGTTATTTGAAAACAAGACTCAAATTTTTAGGTTAATGTTTTAGTTTTGTAGCCATTTACCATTTTGGTAGTGGTTAAAAAAACAGTGGTTAACAGTGAAGAGGTAGATGCATTGTAGCACTGAGGTGTTGGAGAGGAAGATGCCCCTCGATACAAAGTTAGCAATATATGCAGACAGACTATAACAGTAAAGGATGGTAGGAAGAGGGTTCAAGACCGACAAAGAAACAATCATTAAATCTAACGAGCCACCACCACCTGTTACAGAGAAAATAACGAGAAAAAAGTGTTAAGCACCTGAAATCAAAGATACGAGGTGTTGGGTTGGTACTGGGTGTGGTCATGGGTAATGAAGGTAGGGTGGGGCCACACCGATTATAGAAATCAATAACGGAGAACCTGCAAAGATTTATGATAGATTAAGAATTTGGTGTTGGTAAGGTCAGTACAGCAACAGTAATGAAAAAAATAAGAAAAAAAAAGAAAACTTTAGCTATCGCTTTTGAAACTCTGTGAGGAATAGTAATTCTGTTTTCTGAAGATTTTGATCACTAATCAACCAAAAATAAAAAAAAAAGAAAAAAAAAAAGCTATCTTCCACCACTCACTTCCCCATCATGTAGCTGTTTTGTGTTCTTCCTTAAAACAGGTGATAAGGAAATTGAAAAAAAGAATAGACTGTGCTTGGGGTTGTTTTGTTCAACACTACAACATGCCAGAAAACCAAAATATTAGCCAAAGGACTTGAGTCCTTATACTATAACAATGAAGATGAAAATAGCTGTTTGAAATAACTGAAGGATATTGACAATTAATCTGAATTATGAAAATTGATAGGAGTTCAACATAATAACCAATTTCCCTTCAGGATGCTGACAGTGGATACTGGAGTTGGTTAGATGTGTTCTTGTCATCTAGTGATCATAGTTTCAATCCCTGTATAAAGAAGGGAATGCATAATAACTGGAATCCCAGGCACAAAATAATAATCAACAGATAACTCGTGTCAGCCAAAACAATGAACACCTGATGATGACTAAAGAAGTACCTGGCTGAAATGCGGTGTCTATAATAACATTAGGTACATCACCCAACCAAAAAAAAAAAAAAAAAAAAAAAAAAAATCTATACCTAAGGTTTAAAAAGAATTTTTAAAAATGAAAAATCTTTTTTGAAGCTTTTATTTTAGTTTTAGTTTCAAGCTAATAGATTAAATTTAATATTTATAATAGTTAAGAAAAGAAGAATAGTTAATATTGATTAAAGTATATTGACAATGACCCAAGAAAAAGATTTTATAAATGTTTCCTTACAAGGAAGCCACTAATCTGACCATTAATAAAAATATCTTTTTTTTAGTATAGTGTTGTATGGATACAGAAGGTGCTTATCTCCCTTTGGTAAAAATAAGTCACATGGATTACATGACAGCAGCTTAGTGCCATCACTCAATACACTGACAAAAGTGGCAGTCAAATTCAATTCAATTCATTTTACATTAGCCAAACCAAAAGGTTGCTTTCTTTAGCCTGTCCTCCTGCTCATGGCCCAGGCAGAGGCTAAATCTGCCTCCCCAGCAGCTCATAAGTCCATGGTACCATTTCCTTTTGGGAATATATCTTTCCCAGATATAGAAAGAAACTCCAGCTTGCAGTCCTTAATTTGGGAAGACCCAAGACTCACTGTTTCCCCATTTGTAGAATATGTCCTCATCTGGAACATTGACAAATTCAGCCTGTTTGAATCTGGAATCCTCAACATGGCATCTCTAGACACAGGAATATCTTCATATTATATGTAAGCTCCTTCCTTTTTGTTTTTCCATACACTCTGCTTTGCAATGTAGATATATGTATATATAGTTTTGTGTATGTCTTAGTGGTATAAAATTCACTCTAAGAACAAAGTATGTTTGTCATTCCTTTTCCTTTCATCCATTCTGTTGCATATGTGAAATATCAGTATTATTATATCATGGATATAATAATGCCCATAATGGGTGAAATGTAATTGGGAGAATACGTCTTTCTTCCATAGCTCAAACCTATTATAGTGTATAAAAATTAGCCTTTATAAAAGATCAAGTTAAACCATACATGCTTAATATAAGAGCCATTAATTATAATTAACTATAATTAATTTTAGATAATTGAGAAGGTAAATACTACAAATATTCCTCTGTAACTGTTGCTGACTCAAAATTCCATTCATCCATCCAATATCCACTATTCCACCCATCAACACTGATGAACAATGCCTCACTCAAAATGACCATTAAAATTTTGATTTAATTTCTCAAATATATTTACTAACGAGGAACATTAAACTTAATTTAATGGTGTTGCACAATGTGTAAGTCTTATAAAGGTTATTATTGTGGACATAAAAGTTGATGGATCATTAACATTTTGACTAATTGTTATATCAATACTAATGTCTTTGGGAAGGGCAGGAATGCACCTACTCTCCTATCAAATATAGTTTAAATAGCAATGTAGACAGGGCTTTCTAGTCTTGGATGAGAAGACAGTCTATGAGAAGAACTATTCTGAATTTAAAATTGTGGAGGAGGCAAGGGGCAACTACTTCACTGTCTTTCCTAAGAAATGACATTTACAGATATAATTAAGAAAAGGAAACTTTGGAGGATCATGATCTCATGCATTCTTCAGGGACATGGCACTTAAAAAAATATTAAAAAAAACGCACTGCAGTTCATATCTGGTAAATGATTTTAAAAATTAACTTTTTTCTTAATTATCTTTTAATTGTAGTAAAGAAAACTAGCCATCATATTTCCCCAAACTACATATTAAATGGCATAGAGTCAGTAGAGATTATACAGTCTGTCTCAGAATAAACTTTTTTTTGTTTTTTGAAACCTCACTTTTATTTCTGTTCATCATGTTTAATATGTTAGAAGTGTATGCATTTCTAATTTTGTTTAAAACCATAATTTTTAGAAATTTTTTCTAATTGTATTTCCTTTCCCTTTCAGAATCCTATTAATAACGAATACACTAGAATGAATCTTTGTTGATTCCATCACTGGATTTCTTTACATGGGGTTGCATAAAAACAAAGGTTGATCACCAAACGATCAGTAGTTAGCCATGCAAGAGATAACTCCTGAAATGCTTTCAAATGTGTTTTGCAGGGGTAAGGAGAGATTTGAAATCTGCAGGCATACAAATGGAGCATTTGTTGAAGATTTTCAATAAAGTTTCAACGTATGATTTATAAATCTATTTGTTTTCTATCATAATTAAGTAACAAATATAAAATTGTGTTTTTTTAAATTTGCCCAATTTCATTGAAATAGTTAATTCTAAGACAGTAATGTATAATATATTGATTGCAACGTCTTGTCAGGCGATTGCCACTCCTCCATTGATTGACAGTCCGTGAAGCCATTGATGACTCTTTAGTCCTGTCAGCGACTTGCACATCTCGGAGCAGATTTGGCACTCATAAGCATTGGTGTTGGTTAAGACAACAGACATGGTGTTGGCATCACTTTGTACTTTCATGTGACGCTTAAGACCACTAGCTGATTGGCAAACTCTAGAGCAGTGGAAGAATGACAAGTTTCCATCCTATATGGAAATGAATGTACAATACAGAGAGCATATTTTATTAATAAAGTACCCAATAAAAGTACAAAATAATAAATGCTAATAAAATACATTAGAGAAAAAGAACTTATTGTCAAGAGAATAAATTAATTAATGAATAAATAGTAAGTAGTTAAAAAAATATTTGTTAGAAGTGTATATATTTCTAATTTTGTTTATAACTCCTTTACAGTTTTTTCTAATTTTATTTCCATTCCCTTTCAGAACCCTATCAATAATGAATACACAAGAACGTATCTTTGTTGATCCCATCACTGGATTTCTTTACATGGGGTTGCATAAAAACAAAGGTTGATCACCAAATGATCAGTAGTTAGCCATGCAAGAGATAACTCCTAAAATGCTTCCAAATGTGTTTTGTAAGGGTAAGGAGAGATTTGAAATGTACAGGGATACAGACGGAGCATATGTTGAAGATTTTCAATAAAGTTCCGACGTATGATTTTTAAATCGATTTGTTTTCTATCATAATTAAGTAACAAATATAAAATTATGTTCTTTTTAAATTTGACCAATTTCATTGAAATAGTTAATTCTGAGACAGTTTATATAATATATTGATTGCAATGTCTTGTCAGAGGATTGCCACTCCTCGTTTGATTGACCGCTCGTGAAGCCGTTGATGACACTTCAGTCCTGCCAGCGACTTGCTCATCTTGGTGCAGATTTGGAACTCATAACCATCGACGTTGGTTGAGACAACAGACACGGTGTTTGAATCACTGTGTACTTGCATGCGACACTTAAGACGACCAACTGATCAGCAAACTCTAGAGCAGTGGAAGACCACGAAAAGTTTCCATCCTGCGTGGTAATAAACGCATAGTATAGAGAGAATATTTTATTAATATAGTACTCAATAAAAGTACAAAATAAATACTAATAAAATACATTAGAGAAAAAAGAACTTATTGACAAAAGAGTACATTAATTAATGAATAAATAGTAAGTACTTAAAAAATGTGTTTGAAGTGTATATATTTCTAATTTTGTTTATATCTGTTTATAATTTTATTTTTAATTTTATTTCCTTTCCCTTTCAGAACCCTATCAATAATGAATACACAAGAACGTATCTTTGTAGATCCCATCACTGGATTTCTTTACATGGGGTTGCATAAAAACAAAGACTGATCACCAAACGATCAATAGTTTATCAGTGTTTAAGGAATGCAGTCAGATAGCAGTGCAGGTGCAGATAATTCCTAAAATGCTTCAAAATGTGTTTTGCAATGCTAAGGATAGATTTGAAAATTGCAGTGATACAGACAGAGCAAATGTTGAAAAACTTCAATAAAGTATTGACATAAGATTTATAAATCTATTTGTTTTTTTATCATAAGTAAAAAACATAAAATTGTGTCAGTTTAAAAAAATGCCTGATTCATTAAAACAGATAATTCTAGGCACCTTGTATTTTCCTCTTTGCCATGAGCAGTTATATTTTAGACTAGTTCAGTACAAGCTTACTCCAGTCGATATCAGTGTTCAAAACTCCACACTACTGCTAATTGTGAGCTCCATAATCCTTTCCATGTCTGTATAGTATGTTCATCATCAGAGCTATGTACAATTTTGCTCTTCTCCTAGACTAGCTGCCAAACATGACAAGAGACCAATCTGCCATGGGATTTAACCTATATCTGCAGGGAGAAGAGATTAATACATAACTATACCAAAGATATTTGTGAGAAAGTGAATGTAACTGACTCAGCTGGAATTTGAAGTTGATTCTCCAATTTCTCATTACAAGCCACTAACCATTATGCTATATTCACATCCAGTGTGTAGGCTTTGGATCAACATTGTAGCAAGATTAAAATTAAAGCAGTCTTGCTGTGAATTAAGGGTCAGCAATCTCATATTTTTCTATTCAGTTAAATTTGGTTCTTGTTAGTTGTCCAACAACCTGTTCCATGTTGAACAATGCCAAGGGAAGTCTGTTTTAACAGATTTTTTTTTTTAATCCTTTACCCCAAGCGAGACAGGAATGACACTAGTAAGCAAAGGGTTACAGGGACTGAAAATGAGAGAAAAGACTGAGTACAGGGAAGATTGAGGAAAGGACAAAAGATGAACGACATTCAAAAAGAGAGAAGATGGTGATTGATGCTGCATTTAAATTTTGTGAATAATTTCACTCCAAGCAATGCAGGAATGCCATTAGTATGCAGGGGGGTTACAGGGAGTGAAAATGAGACAAAAGACTGAATATAAGGAGGATTGAGGAAAGAACAAAAAATGAATGGGATTCAAAAAGATAGAAGATGGCAATTGATGTTGCATTTAAAATTTTGAAGATTGTATTTATCAGGGAAACAAAAGGTAGTTTCACAGGAAGTAAGTGTGAGAAAAGGGACTGTTTGAGTAGAAATGGGAAGTGCAAGAAAAAAAACTGTTGGGGTAGAAGTGGCGGTTCCATTTAACTATTTCAACAGTAAACAGGTGGGACCTACATGCCAATCAAGTAGCACACTTAAATTTATGTAGCCCAGGCACCAGGGCAAAAAGCTTGTCAGAGCAGTTGCCATCAAAATATTTGTAGAAAAGACAGAGAGAATCAACATCACATTGTCATTTCCTCAATCCTCCCTATACTCAGTTTTTTCTCTCATTTTACTCCCTGTAATCCCCTACATACTAGTGTCATTCCTGCCTTGCTTGGGGTAAATGATTAAAAAAAATACAACATACATAGTTTGTAATAAAAATAAAATTAATCCTAATGTGAGCAAGGGTAGGTGGGGTTGTTATAATATCCAGATTTTCTTGGATGCATATAGGCCTCAAAATCTGAGGGACTGCTGAAAGGTTAAAAAAATACCAATCAACTCCCTTTTTTTATTGAACATTATCACATGTAACCCATTTTACATCATCTATAATATATTTATGCATTTTAAAAGGTTGTGTCTTTTATATATTAGGTGGGTACATGTTCATATGTAAACAATTAAAGAAGAATCATACAAAAAAAAAAAGACCATTTATTCTCTTTTTTTTTACATAAACTATAGTGAAACAAAGTTCTTAATGTTTCTTGGATATATCAGTTTCCTTTTTGATTCAGAAGTTAGGGTAAGTATATATAAACATCTTATAATGGTTAAGCTCAAGTCATCCTTGTGTAGTGTTGGAACAACCAAAGAAAAGTTTGTTTTAGTTCATTGCTGAAAGATTTAAACATGGTTATGTTATGTCTGTTTTCCTTTTCTTGGTTCAGAAGTTAGTGGACTAGGGAAACTAGTGTTCCCCAACAGGAATATAATTACCATTTGGTTCTACATATTTGAGTAAAAGGAGAAAGAAGATCAGGACAAACATGTTTGTCTTTTAATAGACTTAACCAGTGCTGCCTAACGGCACTGCATGAAACCAAATGGGCTAATCATATTTCCTGGTCCTTAATTCTTAGTATCATGAGAAAATGTATTTCCTTTTATTATTATTATTATTATTATTATTTTCCTACATATTTAACCCTTTGGCATTCAACCTGCTCAAACCTGCTTTGTAAATATTATCTCTCAAACTCTCACTGTTTGTGTGAGTTCCTGCAGGATTTGTGATGATATATCATATATATTATGACAAAATATACATGGGGTTGGCTATGGTGGGTTGAACATCGAAAGCCAGTATTCATAAGGTGGATTTGGGTATGTTGAATACTAAAGGTTTAAGAAACGGTTACTTTGATACATTCATCATTAGAATTGGTTCCACAAAATGGAAATTACTTAAGATTCACCCTAAAAGCTCAAACTATCAGCAGAAGTACACTGATGAGCCCAAACATTATGACCACCTCCTTAAGAAGACATGTCCCTGTTAAATAGTCTGTATTTGATCAAACACAGAAACTGGATTATTGTCATAAATTTATTGACCATCATACACTGTATATCTCCACATATAATACTTTATTTTTATAGTAGACATTTTTTTCTCTTTTCTTCTAAGGTTTATAAATAAAGAAAAAAAGGTAGACCTTGAAAGTTTGTCACAAAAATTAAACACTAAATGGAATTTTAACTGTTGAATAAAAAACTGCATTCTACCTATCATCCTTCATCAGACTATGTTTTTAAATGAGGCATTTTTGTAACAGTATCTCCATTTAAAATATAAATGCAGAACTTAGACATTTGTCAAAGTTACAAAGTAGACAAGCCTATTAACATAACCTTTTCCTATACTTTGAATATCTATAGATTTTTGTTAAAATATTGGGTAGGAAGAGTTTGAAAAAAAAATGAGAAACAGAAGGGTTTTTCCTTTCAAATCAAAATTTTAAAAACTTGGATGTAGCTTGCAAAAAAAAAAAAAAAAAAAAAAAAATCAAATCAAAAGTGCTGAATTATTATGACGGGTCAACCATTTTATGAATTCCACTCTAGTTAGAGTGAGAAAAGCTTTTAGTACTAACAGAGTTACAATGCCTTTCAGGAAGAAAAGATCTAAGTGGTTGTGCGAAAATGGAACACAGGGGATTTGAGGGGAAAATATATTAAAAACAAAAATTCTTTTGCAGAAAACTGTGTTCAGAAAGTTGTAAAGAAAACAATGAACCTCAACTTCAGATAAAAATAAAATATTTAAATACATATACCTTTATTCACCCCAGCAAAATAAAAAAGACAAAGAAAGCAAAAAAAAAAAAAAAAATTAAAAAAGGCAAAAGAAGAAAGTTTAAGAGAAGATAAAGAAAGAAAAAAGAAGAAATAATCTTTTTTTGACAGAGTTGCTGAGATGAACGACACAGATAAAAACGAAACACTGTCCTTTCTCTCAAATTCAAATTTATTTGGACTACTTCCTTTTTCTTTCATTTTTTCTTTAATTGACTGCTAAGCTGAAAAGGGATTAGACAAGATAAAATTATCTTTAGAATATTGGTGGGTCTATTTTAAGCTTAACAAAACCTCGTCATCTTTGCTTGTAACATCTCAAAGAAAAAAAAGTTGTAAAAGAAATTGGAGAAGTAAATCGAAATGTAGATAAAACACTTATTAAATAACAATAAAATGAAAAGAAGTTTGATAATACAAGAGTGGGCTGAAAAGTTCATAGGTTAGTATGCAATCTTGCAAGCATTAATTTCAACTATTCTTATTAATAACTGCATTGTTTTTTTCCAGGATTCTTGAGCTGTGCAATCTTGCATGCATTATTTCCAAGTTTTCTCATTAATAAATGTCTCATTTCTTTATAGTCTATGAACTATTTAAGCCCACCCTGGAACTTTCCTTAAAAGGAAAATACAACCAATTAAATGTTGAACTGAATGGCTGATCTCATATAGAAAAAGTAGACCATGATTCCTTGTTCGTATTTGCCCTTTTGGAGATTGATTATATGTATATATATTTTTTTATACTGATATCTTCCATGGGAAAATTGGTAATCAGATGCTTTGGCTATAGGAGTGTTTTCCCTGATGGAAAAAGCTGATATACAGGTTCAATTCCTGTCAGGTAGTACATTTTCCTTTCTAGGTCAGTTGTTTGGTTTGGTTTGTTTTGTCTTATGGCATATCGACTTCAATGGCTCATTTAATGCCGACAACATTTTTTTTTTTGTAGTAATATATTTGTTTTGTCAAAAATCTATTTCTGTTAATGTTTTTTCAAAAACATATTGCTGGTAATATTTTTTTTTCTTGAAAAATTTATTTCTGGTAATAATTTTTTACAAAGTATTTCTGGTATTAAAACCTATTTTTACACTTTTATAATGCCTTTTACCTCAGTTTCTGAGTTAACTATTTGCCCATAGCTGGGAACCTAACAGGTGCTACCACCCCAGGTCAGGGTGAACCTGGGAACTCCAGAAATTAAGAGGAGGTTTCATGCTCCTCAAAGCCTCCTGATCAGAGGCCTTGCTGTTGGATGTAGTTTATCGTCTTACCCTGGACGTAGATGTAGTTTATTGTCATACCCAGGATGCAGATGTAGTCTCTGTTTCGGTGTTAACTATTTGCCCATAGAATATATACTAAAAAGTTCCTTTTGAGTTCATATGAACTGAGATGAAAAAAAAGTAGCTATATTTCATTTAACCTCCCACCAATACCATTTCTAATCCACTTGCTTTTCTCCTCCCCCTCTATCACACCTCACATTATGCACTTATTTTTAATTGATATAATATTCATTAATATTTTTTTTTAAATACAGCTTCAAGAAAGCAATTGCAGTTGAAAAAAGTTGAAACCAAGGTAGTGTAATTGGATGATCTCTTCGTTAATATATATATATATATATATATAAAACTTATATATTAATATATAATATTATATATTAAGCTTATCAGACGTTATGAAAAGAATTTACATAAAATAAATAAACACTTGTCTATATTATTTAATGAAACATGTATGAATATATATATATATATAAACAGATTATTATTGCCACACTAGGATAAAACAATCTTTAAAAAAGGGGGTCATATTTTATTCATAAGAAAGGATACAAAAGTGTTACAGTGGTTAAAATTTTAGGTACATTTTGATTGACAGATCTTCAAAATAAATAATATTTCTGTCAAGTAAAATTAAGTGGTTGTAAAGAAAAATTATTTTCAACAACTGGTGTTAAAATATACCAAAACTAGGGGAGGGCACAAAAAAAAAAAAATCATAGCATCTCATCAGGCAGGAATAAAACATATATATATATATATATATATATATATATATATATAGAGAGAGAGAGAGAGAGAGAGAGAGAGAGATGTGTGTGTGTGTGTGTGAAAAATTTCAAATAAAGTAAATCTGTGAAAGGACAATGCAAATAAAGAGAAAAGAAAAACTTAGCTGATGCAATTTTTCCACTGTGGGACTTGATTTGCCTTGATATGACATTTGCACTGAGAAAGTCCTTCAGTGAATGAAATGCGTCAGCTAAGATAAGTTTTCCTTTTGCCTTTATTCATAAATATATTAGTGCATATTTATAAACTTGTTTATATCAATATCACATATAATGTTTCTTTCCAGAACCTATCATACATATTTATAAATCTACCATTTGTCCATGCATTGAATATTGCTGCCACAGATGGTCTGATGCTTCTGTTATGTATTCAGAGATTCGTGATGAAATCCAAATAAGAATTTGCAATATTATTACTCCTGACATGGCATCTCTACTTCAGTTACTTTCTAACCGCCATAGTGTAGCTTCCCTTTGCCTTTTCTATAAATACTTTCATAGTAATTGTCTGGATGAACTCTCGCCTTTATGAATTTAAGTGCAGTACAAGATTGGCAGCAAAGTCTCATCAATTTGCAGTTCAACTGGCTAGGCATATCCGTAAGTTCTATGCTAACAGTTTCTTCTCATTTGAGGAATTCTCCACCAGCTCTATGTTTTCCAGTTAATATCGATTTTCAAAAATTTAAATGCAATGCCAATCCTTATCTTCTGACTTCTTGATTACCATTCTTCTAATATTCTTGCACCGTAATAGTGTTTCTTTTTTCTTATTCTTCCACACTCAGTAACTCTTTGTGTTTTAGTGGCTTTACATGAGGCAAAATGATTAATACATATATACATACATACATATATATATATACATATATCTCCATCCTGGGTATGATGATAAACTACGTCCAATAGCAAGGCCTCTGATCAGGAGGTTTCAGGAGTGTGGAATCACATCTTAATTGCTTATTACCAGTAATACATTTTTGAAAAAAAAAAAAAAAATAATACCAGCTACACATTTTTGAAAAATGAATATACCAGTGACGAAAAGTTATTACCAGAAATAAATTTTTTGAATATTACCAGAAATATATTACCAACAATGAAAATTTTGTCAGCATTAAATGACTCATTAAGTTTGATATGCTGTAAAACAAACCATATATATATATATATATATATATTAATATTAATCTCCGGGTAAAATGAGAACAAATAGAGTATAATTCCACTGTCCATAACATTTAAGAGGGCTCAATACAAAGTAGAGCTAAATATTATTTATTTTAGGATATTAGAACCAAAATACGTTAAAAAAACACTACATAATTACAGTTATGTTTCAACACTACAAATGTTTCTCCTCAGCTGGGGCTAAACTACTGGTGAGTGGATGATTATTTTAATTTCAAAAAGCAGAAAACTACCTCTTTTTTTTTTTTTACAAGGAAAAAAAAAACAGAGTTAAAAGTAGGCTTGTGTGCTTTAACATGGTTAACCAATCAAATGTGACCTATGCTAAATTCAAACTCACCGAAGAAAATTTTTTATTATATTGGTCAAGAGATGAAGTTGTCTGAATATCAATTCTAGACAATTTCATTGTAGACAGACAGAAATGGTTACATTATTTCATAAGATGTATAGAAGTCTGGTGTTCAACTTTCCTAAGAAGTAAAACTAAAAGTGGTTGGGAGGTAATTTAACATAATGCTAACTCGTTATATGCTTGGTCAACTACCTACATAAAATTTTGTATTTGATAAATAAAAGGCCCTTTAAAGAAACTGGTAACTTAACCGTTTGAAAAAAACAAAAACAATCATAAATACAAAACTACTTTGGAAAATTAATATGGAACGATTAAGTAAAGAGCATTCATACACGAGGTTAATACTAACGTTTACCAATTTACATGGTTATTTCCACATATTTATAAAGGAATTAATTTTTCCTTTATGTCTGCCTATGTTTAACCGTTGTCTTTTCTGCGTGGTAGTAATCCAAATTATTTTTGGACTGGTGGAGAAAATGTTCCTCTGCTTAAAGAGTAATAAAACTATTAGGATTGGTCAGAGAACGAGTGGGGAAAGAAGGAGGTCTTTGTTCTTATATTTTAATGACCTCTGTATCTTTTTAAAGCTATCTCCATTTTGTGCAGTGCATATGTGTGCATGTGTTTTTGTTAGTGATGTGTTTTATCTGTTAGGATTTCATTGGACTGGGCTTTGTTGATGTTGGCATGTCTACAATTTTTTAAAAGAATTATCTGATTTTTTCTTACTTGATAATGATTTTAGCCAGGTTGTTTTTCTTTCCAAAATATCCCAGGATTTTTCCTCCTCTTATTTGCATTTTGACTCCCATAATTCTGATAGGAATTGGTGAGTTTCTTTGATTATATATATATATATATATATATATATATATATATATACATACATAGGGTGTCCATAAAGTGTGTGTAATTTAAATACTCAAGTATTTTAAATTGCACAGAGACACCATATGCATATATATATATATATATATACATATATATATATTTGTAATGGATAAATTGTTGTCTAAATTATATGAAAATGAAAATAATGCTGACATCTCATTTTAACAGATATATCTTCCAAAATTACACAAAAATACTAAAGCGTTCAATAAAATCATTATTGGCTTGAAACACGGGTTTCAGACAACTTCAGAATTTTCTGCTACATTTCTGGACTCTCTCCTTATTTAAGATGGTGACTACTCCCTTCAGTTCATCTTTGGTATTACAAGGAGTTTTGTTGGTCTCTTGCTCATCTATACCCCACTCATAATAATAATAATAATAGGCTTGAGTCTGTGGCCATGTGCGAAGATGAATGGAGGTATAATGCCGCCATCACTAGTGATCACTTCAAACACATTCATAATCACTCATCCAACACATTCTGAATTTTCTGCACTGTCCTCAGATTGACACCTAAACACTGTGAAATGTTCATATTGGAGTGTCTGCGAATTATGTCATGGTGTTCTTTTTCCCACAGATGGTGCCCAACTGACTGTTATTCTGTGCAGTCAACAAAAGCAAAAATACACATGTGTGAAATTAAAAATATAAAATGGTGACAGTTTACTCATCTCACCCTATATATTTTTTTTTTCTGTTTATATGTTATTTTATAGATATAATTCATTTAAGTAAATGCTCTTTTTTAAATTAAACAGTATTAATTACATTTACCAGCCTGAATGGTCTATCTATATATATATATACACATATACAGGATGGCATTAAAATCACTATACAGTTACTTATAATAAAAAAGCAAAGCACTGAAGCAGGTGGCTTGCCGTTTGAACAGTAATTAATTTACTATTGCTTACCATAGCATTTTACTGTTATTAATAATAATTTTCTGGACTGTTGATTAATTGCTTTGTCTTAATTGTTATTCTAAGTTATTGTATAGTGACTTTATTGCCACCGTATATATTAGGTTGGTGCAAAAATAATGTTGTTTTCTCACATATGTTAATATGTGATAAAACGACATTATTTTTGCACCAACCTAATATATATATATGTATGTATGTATGTATGTATGTATATTATATATATATATATATATATATATATATAGCTTTATTATCTTGCACATACAGATTTCTTTGAGTACATCAGAGCAGCTGACCCCCTACTACAACATTTCTCCACTTTAACTCTGCTTTCATTGCAAAAATGGAGCTTGCAAACTGTAGCCATCATAATTTTCATTTTTTTTTTTTTGTGCAGTCAATAAAATCTCCAGAAACACTATATATGGAGACAAAGGAAAAGAGAAAAAAAAAAACCTAAAAACATTACATCATGAAACATTTTGTTTAGTGATACTTCCATATCATCATAAACAAAAAAAAAAAATAGTCAGAGAAGAAAAAAAAGAGAACAGAGGGTATGGCTAAGAATTGGAAAATAGATTGTGGCAAAGAAATTGCTATCAAAAAAGAAAATCTTAATAGCCCACATTCATATATACACATTTATCTTTATAAATGCTTGCGTATGCAATTACAGACACCTGCCATAAATCAATGAAGAGTAAACAAATTCTCACTAAGTGCTCCACCATTGTGGCCCTTTGCCACACTAAGCTGGGCTTCATAAAATCTATAAACATAGACACACAACCACAGTTTTTAATTTATTAAAAAAAAAAAGCATACAAGAAACCTATGCTCTTAAAGAAGACACAAAAAATGTGTTTGCATAGATTACTAAAAAACATGAAGGAGACTATGAGATATAAATGTCTATATATGAAAACAATTCTAGGTAAATTTCTCCTTTGTATTTAGAGTTTTTTGATAAAATCCAAAGAATAATCTGCACTGTTATCAGTCCTGACCTGGCATTTCTGCTTCAGTCACATTCCCATCACTGTAACATAGTTTCGCTTTGCCTTTGTCAAGGCAGTTATTCTGATCAGCTTTTCTCTTTGGTTTGTGTACATTTTAAATTTAAGTGCAGTACTAAATTGGCAGTGAAGTCTCGTCTTTTTACAGTTCAAAATGCTAGATATAACTGTAGGTTTTATGCTAACAGTTTATTCTCTTGTATTTCTCAGTTGTAGAATTCTCTTCTGGCTTCTTGCCTTCTAGTGAATTTTGATCTTTAAAAATTTAAATTCAGTATCAATTTTTCTTATTAATTCTTGTTCTTTTATTTTCTATCCTTCCTAAAGTTTTCTTTTCTCATATTCTCTCACACTTAGTAATTTTATTGTCTTACTTAATGTGAAATGATTAAAAAAAGAGAATGACAAAGTGGAAAAAAATTCTATGTAACACCTTTCCTCTTTTAAGAGGATTTCATCAGACTGAAGTATTGTTCTTAATGATAGAATGTGAGTAGATATAAACATCAGTTATATTTATGCTCCAAAGAGAAACATTGAATAGAAAGGCTAAATTTTAAAGGAAGGCTAAATTTTAAAATTTCTGGCATCTGACATGTCCAGAAACACAACTTTTATATTTAAAAAGAACAGTGGCAAGGACAAAAACAAAAGCCTGGTAAACTGAGTCCAACGTGTCTAGATTCACTGAACCATGCCTTCTTCTGTCCTCAGCATTCCCCCTTATTGTATGATTAAACCCAATATTAATATACCTTGATCCTCTCCCTATATATAAAAGGTGTTTCAACAACTTGGAACAATTTTAATGTGAATTAAGTTTAAATGTTTAATGAGTTTTTTTCTTTTCCTTTCAGATTTGGTGAACATTTGGGTGATAGTATTTTTCACACATAATTGCTAAGACTTAAATAACATGATTCAGCAGAGAAATAAAATAAATTTTCACCAATAACACTGATTTATTTACTGCCGACTTTCATCTGTCTTCTTGAAACACCCTTATTATTGACTGATTTATTAAAATTGTTGATGAATAAAAACATTAAAAACTGAACGAACCAAATTATCTGACAAGACAATATCTTATCATGAAAATATATATATATAAAAAAAACAAACCTGCATACAATTTAAGATAAATACTGTCCTCTGATAACTTTTTTAGTATAGAGCACATTTAAAATTAGTTTGGCATCAATAATTAGTTTTCTTTTCTTTAACATGATATATGTTAAATTCAATTGATTTGTCTGATCTTGAGTAGTGTATCTGAAAAACTTGGAGTTAGAAAAAGAAGTCTTTTGAATGTTTCTTTATCCATTTTGAAGTAGTATAAATTAATGTCAGATATTCAAATTGTTGTACTAGTTTGATTTTGGTATCTCCAATTTGTAATTTGAATGTTGGGCTGTTTCTTTTGCTGGCAACCATGCAGTCTATCTTCTGGCATTTTATGTTTCGTTACTCATTAAAAAAACATACATGGTTGCTGATAACATTAGCTGAGTTTATTTTCCTCAGATGTTTTTGCAAAAATATTGGGTTATTAGATAAATTTGTTCATTTTTTTTTCAATGTTATTTTGATTAATATGCAAAATATTTTCATTGTACTGTTTTATGGTTTGTGTGTTTCTAGTCTTTCTTTACAATGTTTGTTTTATATTATTGACTGATTTACTAAAATGTTTGATAACAGAATTAAAATAAATTAAAAAAAAAAAAAAAAAAAAAAATTTTTTTTCTAATTACCTAATATAATTCCATCAACAAGAACATTACTTTAGTCTGATGAAGTCCTTTTAAAAGGACAAAATGTCTTCCACAGAATTTTTTCCAATTTGTCATTAAATTACCTAATGAAAATACTTGAAGAAAATAATATTAAAACAGATACTGGATAAATATCTTAAGATTTTAAAATAAAATTTAAATATTTTCCTTTATACTTAAATAACATATAATCATAAATTATATTTTGATTAAAAGTATTCAGAAATTTCTTTTAGCTATTCAAAATTTTGATTCATTCATTAGATAAACATTACATAAATCCATCCTGGGTAAGTCAATAAACTATGTCTGCATCCTGGGTAAGATGATAAACTACATCTGACAGCAAGTCTTCTGATCAGGAGGTTTGAGGAATGTGTAACCACATCTTAATTGCTGGTGTTCCTAGGTCCACCCTATCCCGGGGTGGTAGCACCTGTTAGGGTCCCAGCTATGCAAATAGTTGACTGGGGTTAAAACACTGTGAATGTGTGAAAATAGATTTTAATACCAGCAATACATTTTTGAGGGAAAAATTATTATCAGAAATACATTTATGAAAACATTTTTTACCAGCAATACTTTAAAGGAAAAAATTATTACCAGCAATACAGGTCTGAAGAAAAAATTATAACAAACAAAATATTACAGCAATACATTTTTTTTAAAAAAATTACCAGCAATACATTTATGGAAAAAATATTGCCAGAAATAAAAATCTTGTTGGCATTAAATAACCCATTAAGTAAAACAAAACAAACCAAACCAAAAAAAAAAATCTTTTGTTGGCATTAAATAAACCTTTGAGGTTGATATACCATAAAACAAAGCAAACCAAACCAATCCATTAAATAAATTATTTTTCACATATTCCATATTTACATACTTTTTTGGGTAGTTCATGTCAAACATTTATCGCTATGAAGGTAGACACTGTAAGGACTGAACTTACCTATTAACCATTTCCCTATGTTAGATACCTTTGATATTACTAATCTATCTATATATAAAACAGTGTCTGTGCGATACCTTTTCACTCAAGATCCATCCAACCAATTTTGACCAAACTTGGTACATACATTGTACAATGTAAGAGATAGGCTTTTAGCATAAAAAATTGATTATTAAAAAAAATCAATAAAGTTGATCAAAAATTGATAAATTCAACTTTTTCCTCCAATTTCATTCAAACTTGGTATGTAGGTTATTTCTGTTATGACGAGCTCAGAGAGGTCCTCATTTTTATTTCTATGCCACTGAGTTTAGTGAAAAACTGAAAAAACTAAAAAATCGATTTCAACACAAATTTTAAACTAAAAACTCCCTCAATTTTCAAGCAATCTAATATAAACTTCACTCAATTGTAGCCAACAATAAGCTGATTGTTTAACAGTCATTTAACTTGATAATTGAGTTCACCCATATAATGAAAACCCGCATAAATAGCATAAAATGGCAAGTTTCACTGGTTTCTTTCTTATTTTTTGTTGATCTTTCAACCAATTTTCATCAAACTTAACAATTGCTTTATAAATTTATTCTCTTTTACATCCCTGGTAGCACACTGCCAAATTGAATTTCAAAAACTCCATAATATTTGTGGTCTGAAGTGGGATTTCATGTTGTCTGTGTTACCCTTTCATGTTCTCGGCTAACTTCGATTGAATAAATACAGACTACTTCTGTTATATGAGTAACTGCATTAATTCAAAATGTTTTTTAATGAAAGCACTTTAAAGTAATTGAAGAATATACACTGTCACGTCTAAACATGATGCTGTTTTTGCTCCATTCAAATTGAATGCCTTTTCTGATTGATCAGCTGGGTATGGCTGGGAGTGAAGAGATATTTCTGAATTGTTAGGAGTTATCTATACCACACAGCATGCTTAAAAAATGATACAGAATAAAAGCAGAATACAAGACTGGATCAAATTTGTTTTTTTATTTTATAAAACATTTATATCACAGGAATGAAATAAATTGATTATGGAAATGTATGTCTTCCACTGACCAGAGAGTTTACATGTCTGTATTTGAAAAAAGGAAAGTATTACTTACATTACCATGCTGTAGTGAAATGCTCTATGTGTAAGATAACATAGTAACTGTTTCTGTTGACAGCATCAGTTTATATAGGAACCAGTCAGCTACTGCTACTGTTGGCCAATAGTCTACATCTGGAGATATATCTCACTACACTAAGCTTTACTTTGCCTGGAATATGACCAAAGACATTGAGCACTCAATAAGAATAAACTACATCATATAATGTACTTATGAATATATTATTATATTTAAGTCCTTGTGTAAAGCAGAATTTAACAAAGTAGGTTTGGGGCTGATTATTCATTGCCTCATTGTTTTGACCTTGTACCAGACAAATGTAAGCTATTTCTATCTCTATGTATCTATGAGAAAGTCTGTGAGAAATTTTATCAGAGTCTAGATGCATGCATGTATCTGCTATATAAAACACACACACAAATCAATAACACATATCAAATACAGAAAATACTTAGACGTTAACATATTCCAAAATGAGCAAAACTTTTGTTAAGAAAGTGCTAAAGAGAGAACTGGAATGACAATAAATCTATAAAAGCCCAATCAGCTTATCTTTCAACTGACTTCAAAGTTCTGCAGATACACCACTCATCAGTGTCAGAGGATAAGATTCTAACCTTCTAACCCTGATGAGGAAAACTTTGAAGTTGGTTGAAGCATAATTCAATGACTCAAATGAGAACAAATGCTTGAGAAAGCTCCTCTGCATCTCCTACTGGAAGCACAAAACCAATGGCTATGTACAAAGCAAGGTCAAATGTCTTATGGGCCAATAGGAATCACTTCCCGCCATTATTAAGCATCAGAAGATGTCACGTTCTGGCCATATCACACAGTATAACAGCCTCTGCAAGACCATCATGCAAGGCACTATCGAAGGCGGATGCAAACAGGGACAGCAATACAAAAACAACATCAAAGAATGGACGGTCATGACAATGCTAGAACTCACAGACACTGCCAACAGATCATCCCAGGGGAAGTTCTGTTTCTTCTGCTCTTAGATTTTAACAAATGAAGTCATAATGATGACGATGATGATTGTGCCTAACTAATTTCTGTACTGTTCTGTACATAGGCATTTAAACACAACCAATTATAATTTGTTTATTTATGCAGCAAATTCTCTTTTAGGCAGGTCTGATTAAATTACAGACATTATCACTGCTTATTTTTAATAAAATCCGTTCATATTCACAAATAACCTTACATGTATTGATATTAAAGGATGAGAGAAAGGTGCTATATCTTTTTAAATTTCTTTTATTTTAATTTTCCAAGAACATTTGATCTTCTTCCAAGATTATCTTCAAGATCATCCATTGCGAGACATCTACAACAACATTCCTGTCCACATACCCAATATAAAAAATTACTAAATCGACAGCACAACTATCCTACACTAACAAAACAACAGATTCAGATTACAGATACTAGAAGTAATTCATATTAAAAAAAAAAATTAAAGCTGGCACTGAACAGAATCAAATATGAATACTACAGTTATGTCCTGAAATGCCTGTAAAGGAACAGTTTCTCATGCTTCTCTGCATGACCATGAAATAACATGAAAAAAAAAAAAAAATTCCATAATGAATAATTTTTTCACATTCTAATAAATGCTCAGCACATTGTCAACCATTTTGCATTTAAAAGCATAATGAAAAAATTATGGTAATAGATAACAATGCCCAACTTTGTATAAATACTTGTACTAATAAAAAACATAGTTTTGTACTACTTGCACCCCTGAAGATGATTTCTCTCATCCTTTAATATCAATACACAGAAGGTTATTCGTAAGTATGAATGGATATGGTTAAAAATTAGCAAACATAATGTCTGTAATTTATTTAATTATATATGTGCGTGTGTGCTCACACACAAAACGCAACAGGTAAAATCAACAAGTCTCCTAAAAAGCAAATATAATTCTGCAAAGCTTAAAATAGAGACAGTCATAAGATATGGGTACAAATTATATATTACATTTAATTTATTTTTAATATTTAATTGATCTCAAAAATGACCTACAATCTGTTGTTAACTGGGACAAGGAATGGTTTGTTAATTTTAATGCTTCCAAAATGGAACTACTCTCTTTTACTCATCTGAAAGAACCCTTTTTACCTTCCATCAGCATGACTGATGCTAACCTTCAGGACAGTAACTCATTGCATCTTCTCAAACTAACATTTTCTGCTGACATGAAGTGGTAATATTCTATTGAATCAATTGCCAGGTCTGCTGGGAGAAAAGTTGGGTCACCATGTGATGCAAGACAATTTTTCTCACCAGAATCTATCTTACATATTTATAAGTTTAACATTCATGTTTACTTTGAATGTTACTACCACATCTAGTCTGGTGATTCTGCTATATATTCAGAAATTCTTGATAAAATCCAAAGATGAATCTGCAAAGCTATCAGTTCTGACCTGACATCTCACCTTCACTTATTGCTCACCACCATAACATAGCTTCCATGTGCATTTTCTATAAATATCTTCATGGTAATTGTTTTGATTAACTTTCCTCTAAGGTATCTAGACTTTATGAATTTGAGTGCACTACTAGATTGGCAGATAGGTCTCCTCATTTTATAGTTGAAATGGCTAAATGTAACCGTAAGTTCTATACTAAGAGTTTCTTCTATTGTACTTCTCACTTAACTTTGATTTTTAAAAATTTATATGCAATGTCAATTGTTATCGCCTGTCTTCTTAATTCTTGTTTTTTTTTTTTTATTGATGTCACTCCTGATTTTTTTCTGATATTCTCTAAGACTCAGTAACTCCTTGCATCTTAGTGGCTTTATTGCCTTGTTTGGGGTGAATTGATTAAAAATATAATTTTATATATATAATAATGGACTCTCCCGTCGGTTTCAACGTATAAGGATCTGACAGCATATTGATTCAGTTATGAAAGTTTGTGCGCTAATCTTAAGTGGCATTTAAGACCCGCTAGTGATTTACAAAGGAGGCCACATATGGAGCAAGTGTGAGGATTGTGAGACGAGATCACTGTTAGATTGGTTGACCTTTTAGATTTTGCTCTCACTTCTTGAAGATGATTCAGACAAGCAAATTGATAATTGCTGAGTCCACTAAAACACGTTATATAATATATATATATATATATATATTAGTATAATTTTTAAAACCAAACTCTAAGTCTACCTATGCATATGTTTTAAGATTTGAATCTTAGCATCTTATTTTATAAATTTTAGTTGCTTTTACTGATTGTATATTTTTTTTTATCTAATTCCTTCACAGTGGACCTCAAATTTGTTCAACATTTACTTTTTGGAAAAAACTCCAGAGAGGATGCTTTCCTAACTGTTACAATCTTAACCCCTTCAAACTTAGGGTTAACAGTTATCTTTTTCCTTATACCCTTACAAACTGCATTTAACTCTTTATATAAAAATACCATTCAGTAACTCTCTACCTGGAGTGGCTCTTGGACCTTGCATTGAGAGCATAATGGTAACAAAAAAAAATGCAAGGTAGAGAAGAACCAGACTAACAGCATTTGAAAAGTTTCAAAGTTCATTGAAATATACCATATGGAAAGCAATTCTTTTTCTTCAAGTTCTGTGTCTCTTTAGTATAAGGTGATCATGGCACTCCACAACTTTCTATCATTTGTAGCTCTAATCAATACATGTCTACTTACTACACCTATTTTCTGCAAGATACAAGCTTGTTAGGTTGGTTACTTAATACTTCCTTCTGCTTTGTCTTGAGTATGTCCTATGAGTGCCAAATTCTCCAAGCAGTCTTTCTTCATGATATATCCTTTCATCAGTCTCTTTACTAAGTATAAGTATCTTTTTTATTTCCTTTTTCTTTAAAACTTTCTTCATGCTGATATATTCCATCTATGGTAGTCTGGAGAATTATGTCTCTGTTGCTTTAAATCTCAACATCATCTGTGAGGAAATTGTCCATCATTCATTGCCATATGACAGAATTAATATTACGTAGCACTTTGGCATTCTAAGGACAGCAAAGAAGGGACAGAAGAGAGAAGAAATGAAAGACATGAAGAGAGTGAGATGAAGAAGTAGAAAGAGAGAGCAGAGAAAACCAAGAAGTGATGACAAAAAAACTGAGCAATTTGAATTAGTGAAAAAGTAAAAAAAAAAAAAATAAGGGAAAAATTGAAATAGGAAAATGTTTTTAAGCAAAGTTGAAAATTTAATTTATTTTCATTAAATTTAAATTTTTCTATTTTCCCATCCCGCCACTTCTACTGACAAAATTTGAAAAGAACATTTTTTTTATTATCATTATTATTAGTTTTATTTTCTTTACCTCACAGTCACCTCCTGCAGTGACCATTGCTCTATCTTATTTGAGACGTTTCTTTCAGGTGCAAATAAGTTCAGTTAGTGACATAGAAAAATGACGAACAGAAGAAGTCGGCAAGAAGAGAAAAGAATAAAAGTTCCTACACTTATGAGTTGATTACATTCATTACTAATTTGATAATAAAAAAATTCAAAAAATAAAGAAAAGAAAAAATGAAAATGAAACAAGAATCTAAGATAACAACAAAAAGAAATCATTTTAGTGACTGTGGATAGAATTTTATGTACTTTTGTTTCACTCCCCTTTTCTTTTTCTCTTTGTAATTCACAGACAGAAACACACACACACACACTAAAAGAAAAAGTTGATAGTACTACTAGCATCACCGATAACAAAATCAAAAGTCATAACTATTTAGTTTTGCATCCGAATGTCAATCATAAAAAGAATTTTTTAAAATGACGTTATATATAATTAATGCAATTTCAGCCTGTACCTTTATTTATCATGAATACCCAGTGAGGATCAAATTCCCTACTCAGTAGCAATAGATATTGTTACAATTTGTATTTTCCCTCATTTCTGACTTATTTAAATCTAAATCATTTCAAATTGTAAGAATAATGAATATGAGTGAATAATTCATTAACAAGTTTTTTTTTGAGATAATGATTTTTTTTTCAGATACAAGTCCTGTTATTTAAACTATAGCTGGAGCAAGAAGAGATGGATACATACCTTTCCCAAGGGTATTTGCATGTAAGTGAATGTAAAAAAAACTAGACTGGAATTTGAACTTAACTTTCTCATTTCTCAATCTGAGCTTCTATCCATCACTAAACAACGATCAACCAGACGAGTGTGCTGAACTAGCCCACTTTGCTTCAGCATTATCCAAAAGAGAAAGGCACGAATTTTATAATCTGACATTTATTAAGCTGAATTTTGGTACAAGAACACAAGTATATGTCTTGTATTTTTTTTACAGTAAGGTTCACCCTGTACAAGAACTGAGGTAGAGGGTTACGTTAGGAGGCAGCTTGTACCGATAAGAGAGGAAGGTAATGATTAACCCTAGACTTGAACAGGTTATGATCGCAGTTATCAGGAAAACATCCTCTTGGGAGTTGGTTCCACAGAGCAGTGGTTTGTAGGAAGAAGCTGATCAAGTGTTACTTCTCACTGATGGAATACAGAAAGAATGTGGTTGGTTTGCTACAATTTAAGCAGTATAGCAGGTCCTTGCTATCAAGGTTAAACCTGGCTTAACTAGAGAATGTACTTCATCTGAGTACTTTCCATGAAAGTAGTGATAGAGCAGTGAGAAGCTTGCCACATCTTGTGTGATGGAGAGGCTGGAGGATGAAAAATAATTTGTCACCCACAAGGACTCAGAGATGCTTTTGAACTCTATCGAAGCTGAAAAGTGTGGTCTGTGCTGTTTCTGCCCAAATATGACAATAGTACTTCATGCTTGGCTTGATCTCACTCTTGTAAAAGTAGAGGATAGCACATGGAGTCAAATACTTACTGGAGTGGTGCAGGAAACCAGCCATTTTATCTGCATCTTTAGTGATCACTCATATGTATGAGTTCCACTTCATGTCAGGTGTGAGTTTAAGAATCAATAGTCTCTCAAGGGATGGTGCTTCACAAAAGGACATTCATTCATCATGATTCACTACTTAGTAATAATGGCCAACCAGATAAGGCTGTTACCTATTCCGCAAAAGACAGAACTAGTGCTACTGATGAAGGAAGAAAATGTATATTTATTAATATATTCTTTATAGCTCTGTTATATTACACTGAGCACTATTTTATTAACACTAGCACTAATTTGCAAACTTTTTATATATATATATATATATATATATATATATATATATATATATACACACACACACACAGACAGACAGACACAGAGAGGCTGCAATGGGTAAATTGTTGCCATTTTATATTTTTAGTGTTGTATATGTGTTGTTTGTTTGGTACAGGAAAGTAGAGTCAGTTGGGCACCATCTGTGAGAAAAAGAGCACCAACACAAAATTCACTCCATCAGAAGTTTGGAAGCAGCATGCTGTACTTCTTGGCATTCATACTGGAAGCTCCAAAAGGAACATTTCAGAGTGTTTGGGTGTCAATCTGAGGATAGTGCAGATTTGGAAAGTTGGAGGAGTATAATGTGGATTATGAAGGTGTTTAGAGTGATCGCTAGTAATGTCAGCATTATACCATGTCCCAGGGCCTCAGACTCAACATGGAAACCTACATTAAGTGTCTTGAGGAGGTAGTGCTGCCCAGGGTCAAGATAGTGGCTGCTGGAAGACCCTCTATCTGGCAACAGGACTCTGCATCATGCCACACAAGCAGCAGTACCCAGTCGACTGTCAGACAATTTCTGTGACCACATCACCCCTTATATCTGGCTACCTAACTCCCCAGACTGAAACCCCCTTGATTATTATGTATGGTGCACAGTTAAGCAAGAGACCAAAAAAAACTTTTTGTAACACCAAAGATGAACTGAAGACAAGGATTATGGCAGCATTCAGCAACTTAAACAAGG
Organism: Acanthosepion lycidas; assembly: GCA_963932145.1. Taxonomy (NCBI): domain Eukaryota; kingdom Metazoa; phylum Mollusca; class Cephalopoda; order Sepiida; family Sepiidae; genus Acanthosepion; species Acanthosepion lycidas. The sequence continues at coordinate 20,721,495 of OZ010597.1, forward strand.
AGACCGTCCAGAAGAGTTGCAGGAGATTCTCAAGTCATCTGGAGGACACAGTTGAAGCCAGTGACGATTTTATCAAATAAATTCGCTCTTTACTATTTCAAGATATTTTTATGTAATTTTGGTAAATATATCTGTTAGAATATGTCAGTGATATTTTCATTTCTGCATGATTTAGATGACAATTTATTCATCGCACCCTATATGTGTGTGTAAAAGCAATAATAAAATCTGACAGTAAAAAAAGTTTCAGTTGCATGTAGATCAAGTAATCATCATGCATAAAACTTTATCACAAAATAAAAAGATTATCTTTGCAATATGCAATCCTCTGTAATTTTAAGTTAAAGTTGACAGTCAGTTGTTGACAACTTTCTAGTTGACTCCCAAAGCGACAGGTAAGCAAACCTGGTTGAAATTCCTGCACCTCCAGTTTAGATAACATTTCGATAAGCATCATTTCAGACATCTTTATTAAGATTCTGCATAATCAATGAGTATATCTTCCTATTAATGTGAATAAATTGACCACTCTGAATAATTTTTATGTATTGTACTTTCATACCAACCACCACATCTCACAATTTAACCCCTGTCTCATAGGAGTTTGTTTGCATTCATCAGATGTGAGTCTAGCTGGCAATTCATTAGAATAATATCGATGATTTAAAAGAAAAAAAATGAGAAAAAAGCATCTATATTTTTTTGAGGGAACTGGCTTTATTCCAGTGTGTGTTGTCAGAAAACAAAATACAGAAAGATATTTTTTCTTAACTTTCTTCACAAAAAAAAGGTGTGTTGGCAAAAATAATTACTGATGAAAAAGTATCTTGCGGTTAGAAAAAATAGTCTGCTGGTAAAAAGAAAGTTTATGAGTTGACCATTTTTAGACATTAGCGTTACACACGTAATATACAGAAAGTGGCATTCTATCTCCAAGAACACAACAGAACTAATTCGAATCATGTGAAAGAGATTGTTTGGCAATAATGCTCAAGGATGAATTCACAAATGTTTACCATATTTTCAAGACTTTTTTCTAGTAACAGTTTGATCTGATGCACATGCTCTTGAATCAAAACTTGACAAGCCTTGAAGTGCATGTGTCACACAAAAATCTGGTTTTTAACTCCAAAACTATTTAGTAAAGGCCTCACAAATCCTTCAATATTTCATTAACAGATACATCAAGCTTCATATAATGTAGACACAGTGCTTGAATTTGTTAATGATTGCAAAGATTGCAGAGCCTTTTCAATATAGCATTACAAAACTACATGTAATAATTGAACATGAGTAGATAGCACAAAGCCTATTGGCACACTAACTCTTTAGGCTGTGTACAGTGGTTGAATTTACTAACCATTCTAAATATCACAGAGTATATTTCCTATATATATTCCTATATATATATTTATTATATACTGTTACATTAGAACATGTAGTAATTTGCATACTATTTACATTATTTGGACTATTGTCCTCATCTTTGTTGCTATATTTACCATGTTTTGGACAATTTATGCTATGGTCTTTTTCAGGTGGTTGGAATGTCAAACTGAACCCTTTATTTTGCTTGCTGGGATAGACTGTTCTAGTTCCACATGCCATGTCTAATGGATGTCAGTTATCAGTTATCTCCTGTTAATTCCCCTCTCCACTGCCTTAACCAGGTATTGAACTCACAACTCTTTGGGTCCTGTATGGATCTAACCAATTAAGAGACAGAGGGAAACCATGACATATCTGTGAGAAAGCGACTGTAGACTAGATGCCAGATAATGACCTATCACATTGCATATTTGTCTCTGGATTTTGTCGAGGACTTCAAAATGTACAGTGGGGGGGGGCATCAGACTGTATATAATAGCAATATTCCATGCAAGGATGGATGGCTGATTTATAGATTTGAAGGATAGACTCAGACAAGAAAAAACTTTCTGGCATGACATGGAGAACCAACTTTCCTTGTGGGAGATGAAGCTATTGATTCAATATATTTATTCCACCTCTTGTCAGTGGACAACGCAAGACCAAGCAGGTATAACGAGGCACTCTCAAGGAGTTGGGAATCAGCCATTGTGATGGGAGGCAGGGAGGGTTCTCTGTGCTGGGGAAAAAGAGCAGTTTCGTTTTGGAGGCATTAAAGTTTACAAGACATTTCCTGTCTCAGTCAACCACAGATATATATTGAATTCTGATGACTTGAGCACATAGCAAAATTAGACCAGAACAAGAACAGTGCAGTTTCATTCAAGACACTAGAACAAGTAATGTAATATTTATGCTCAGAATGATAACTGAAAGAGCAATATAAATGCAAAAGAATGTATACCTATCTTTTATAGACTATGCAAAGAACTGTTTGGACTGCTAGATAGGCTTGATTTACATTATTTACATTTTTCGGACTATTGTCCTCATCTTTGTTGCCATATACATTACATCATTTCGGCCGTTGTATGCTCTGGCCTTCTTCAGGTGGTTGAAATGTCAAACTGAATCCTTTACTTCGCTGTAGACTGTTCTAGTTCCAAGTGCCATGTTTAATGGATATCAGTTATCAAGGACACAGTGGATAAAGGCGTTGGTTAGATCCAGTGACAGGACCAAAGAGTGTGAGTTCAATATCAAGTTAAGGCAGTGGAGAAATTAACAGGAGATAACTGATATCCATTAAACATGGCATGTGGAACTAGAACAGTCTACCCCAGTGAGCAAAATAAAGGGTTAAGTTTGACATTCCAACCACCTGAAGAAGGCTGCAGTGTACAATGTGCGAAATGTTGTAATAAATATGGAGACAAAGATGAGGACAATAGTACGAATAATGTAAATAATGTACATAATACCTCATCTCAGAAATATAGACAGATACTGAAAGGCCGGAACGTAATAAATATGGGGACAAAGATGAGGACAATAGTCCGAATAATGTAAATAATGTACATAATACCTCATCTCAGAAATATAGACAGGCTTGATTTATTTGGGAATTATATCAAAATAATTTAGAACTTATACTTAGAACTTTGTCAGCACCTGCTTTTATTTGAGAATCAAGATTGTCATCCTCTCTTTCTATTCCCTTTCTCTCCCTTGGCAATGGTCCAGAGATGGCTGGGAATTAAAGCGTTTGATGAGGCCATTTGTGTGAATTTGATTTTGGTGAACAACTCTGCAAAACAGAAGCCCACATACTTGACCAGAAGTGCTTCCTTCGTGGCTCAAAGGGGATTGAGACAAGGCGAGATCTAGAAGACCTGGCTGTATCGGTCCGTCTGATGACGGATCTATCAAGGTCCACCTTGGCTACACCGGCCTCTTCTAGCCAATTTCATTTAGTTTCTTTTTTCTTCCGTCACTTTTGTTAGTAGATATCCCACACTGTGATAGTAGAAGTTCTACCAGGAATGGTGAAATCTGACAACATTTTACCAATCGTATTATCACAGGGTGGGATATCTACTAACAAAAGTGACGGAAGGAAACAAAACTAAATGAAATTGGCAAGATTAAAAAATAATCTTAAATTTAAAATACCTAGCATTCATGGCCATGTGCATGTGTTGTAATGTCAATAGAACAAATTTAGTCCGATGAAATCATAAAGGATAAAATGCGTCCCAAGAAAACTTTTCCAACTTTGTCATATATATACACACACACAATCATAAAGAACAAATTGCATCAGAAGAAAACTTTTTCAACTTTGTCATACACACACATTATATATATATATATATATATATATATATATATATATATATATATATATATATATATATATACACATACGTACATGTACATAATACCTCATCTCAGAAAATATAGACAGATACTGAAAGGCCGAAACGTTGTGATAAATATGGCGACAAAGATGAGGACAATAGTCCGAATAATGTAAATAGTGTACATAATACCTCATCTCAGAAATATAGACAGATACTGAAAGGCCAAAACCTTGTAATAAATATGGTGACAAAGATTAGTGCAATAGTCTGAATAATGTAAATAATGTACATAATAACTCGTCTCAGAAATATAGACAGATACCGAAGGGCTGAAATGATGTAATAAATATGGGGACAAAGATGAGGACAATAGTCCGAATAATGTAAATAATGTACATAATACCTCATCTCAGAAATACAGACAGATACTGAAGTTAAGTTTAACTTTCTTTAATGTCAGTCTTCTCCCTCACACCTTACCCATCTATATCTAGAGATAACACGTGTTAAGTGGGGTTAAGGATAAAGAATTGAAATGGTACGTCTAACTCACCCATATCTTCTCTCCCAACTCATTTTCTCACTTCGTTGATTTTAAATATGCTTGGTGCGGTCCGTCAAAAATGTGTAAATTTCTTTTCATTTTAACCTTTGGAAGTAAAGTTTGATGATCCAGAGCCCTTTTAAGGGGGTTGTGGTGAAATAACTTATTACATGGAACCTTAAAGTGGTCTGTTTTTATTCAAACATATCTGCTCTGTATCTTACATTGAGCTCTCTGGATATCATCCTCCTTGGGTCTACCCATACGGATTACCTAGTTTTGCATAAACTATATATATATATATATATATATATATATATATATATATATATATATATATATACAGTAAAATAAGTAAATAAAAACACTACATTAGTCCAATGAAGTCATTGAAGAGGATTAGATATATATGTAAAAAGGTGAACATTGAGGTCAACACCATGCATGGACACTATGTCTTATGCTTGAATGCAAACTTCAAGTGTGAAGGCTGCATTCAACCATAAAACAGATTGTCTCTGCTTGGAGTTGATGCTAACATCCAATTTTATATTTATATACACTCTATCTCCGATATTGAGAACTTTTACCCATAAATATAGCATAACATAGAACTAAATTTTTATCTTAAACATTGCTGATAACCCATGAAGAGTGTTCAGACATGTCTGCCAAATATAAAATGTGTGATATATATATATATATAAACACAGATTAAACAATCTTTTGTAGACATTATTCTGATGAAATAAATATAGCAAGGTGATATCTTTTCTTGATGACCAAGACTTTTTTTGCTTTGATATATTTTCTTTGTATTTTCAAAGGTTTAGAACAGAATGAAACTTTAATTTCTCATTAATGCTGGTATTATCTTCTCTTCCCAAAATTTCCTCGCTGTCTTCCTGATGTTGCCCAACTTTTCCTTAGTTTTTAGATGCACATTTTTTCCTTTTTTTAATCAGATAAGACACAAGTGGAATTGAATATATTAGACTAGCAATGCCTGGAAAAACCAAAACAATAATAGTGATACAAGAAATACTTTGGAAAAAAACAATAAGTGACAGCTCAGAGATGAATTTTATGAGGTAAAAAAAAATCTAATAAAAAAACAAAAATTTCTGCTTATTTGCATATAGATACTAAAATGTCACAACATTCAATGTTAACATTCACTCTTGCTCATAGCCATTTATATGTAGAGGTGAGTATTTACTTAAAATGAATTTGCTTTCTTCCTTATTCTGTCACATGAAGGAACTTTGGTCAGAATCATAATTTTTTTTCTATCTCCCTCGGGCTGAAACAACTTGAATAGTCTTTCTTAATTATGCTAATATCAACTCTGTTTACCCAACACTTTCCAAAAGTGCTATCTCATTTAAAAATACACACACACACACTCACTCTCATATATATCACTAATCAAAGTAAACCCATCAAATCTAAACTAGCGATGATCAATAAAATGTATCGATTTTGATACCCAGTACAAGACTTTCTTGTCATAAATCACTAACCTATATCAGGCATACTACTACCTCCTTGAGTAGACTCCTCACATATCACTTATCAGACCAAAGTTCTATAAAAGAACATGTAGCTGCAATTTACAAGAACCCTTGAGAAACATTCTGGTTGAAAACACTAAAATTCTATGTAATTCACATTACTGGAAACATCTCACTATAATACCTGGTATATTAAACATCTCTTTCCCACTATCAACCTCACCTTATTTAGCAGTAGGAATGGTGTGTTGAAAGTCTTTTTATAGAATAATAGAAAAATGCTCACTTGAATTTCAACTGCGCACGACATAGAATGGCTTGGAAAGCACATGGAAAAATGAACAATATGGATCAATTTTTGCACTCCCTTACTTCCACTAAACAGAAAAATGCAAGAACACTGGAAAAGTTAAATAAAAAAAATTAAATTTTCCTTGTCTCTCATATTTAACAAAAGATGTGTAAAAGAAAGGTTGCTACCCAAATATACACTAGTATATATGTATATTATAAAATGGATTAAGTCTGACAATTATTTTAATATATTTTCTGTTTATATATTATTTTTATAGATACAATTATTTAAGTAAATTCTTTTTTATTTTACTCCTCTCAAATTCATGTATCAATTACTTAGTGCTGTTATAAAACTGATAAAGAAAGATGCTGTAGCTTTGGTTATTTCTTTTATTTCCCCAAGTACTTTCAAACTCATCCAAGAACATCTTCAAGGGCAAATTGCTAAGACAAAAATTAATGTAATTGATAGTTGTGAACTTTTTTGTAAATGCACATAAACTGTGCTTGGTTATAATCCATTTATGTTAAGAACATGTAAGGGAGGTAACTTAAATTTTTTTATTGTTAATCTTTCAAAAATACTTAACCTGCAATTATAAAAAAAGAAAAATTTTGTTTAAAATCTTTTTACAATTTGAGTTTATAAAACATTGCTTTTATAGATGTTTTAAAACATTGATGATAATTAATATTATTTAGTGTTGGTTTCATTTTTTTTATATAGAGCACTTTGAGAATTTGAAGTTTTTGTTTTTTTATTTTCATGGTTGAGTATACTTGTATTGTCAATTAAGATGATTAAAATAAAAATAGACTGACATAATATGTCTAGATTATTCAACCAAACATTATATATATATATATATATATATATATATGAGAGAGAGAGAGATGAATCAATGGATTTTTTTATCCCACATTATTTTATACAACTCCAAATGCTATTTTGTAGATACACATGTTTGAATAGACACTCCATTTAATTTCTTAGGTCTACCATGAATTATGCCTGTTGGTCTGTGCATTCAAGTGACTTAAAGAAAATTTGTTTTCTGGCAGAGTTTGAGCATATGTCCATTCTTGTAAGGGAAACCACCATCTGGTATTGAATGTGAAAGTTTTGGTGGTCTAGTGGTTTAAAGTCAAAGAGTGGTTTTTCCTACAAAGAGGGGGAAAAGTTTGAAAACTGCCAGGGAACAAATTTTGTTTGTTATGTCTCTTGCATGTGCAGCCTAGTAGATCTAATTCCCAGTTAAAAAAATAGACAAAAAAACCCCAAAAACCAGGGCATCTGCTCGAACATGAGTATCCATAAAATAACATTTGAAGCAGTAAGAGATTTTATATATATATATATATATATATATATATATATATATATATGTGTGTGTGTGTGTGTTGGGCACCTTGGCATGGTGTAATGGTTAGTGGCTTGTGCCACATCTAAGCAGCGCTTAGAAAATCACTATGTGTGTGTGTATGTGTATATATATATATATATATATATATATATACACACACACATGACTCATGTCAGCTCTAAGCTTAGATCTATGGATGGCATAATCAAAAATATCCAAATATTGGACAATATTTGTCTTTATTTTCTCCTGAAATTAAATCAACTATACAAAGTTTAGTACAGTTCATGATTAAACAAACATTCCTTGTCTGTTATATATAACAATATGTTTGAATATATATGTATGTATATATATATATATATATAAAAAGCAAATAATCATTTTTTTTTTTTTATCCATCATTATTTCTTATTACTATAAATGCCATATTTATTGGGTACATGTTCGAGTAAACATCCACATTTTTTTGCATCAGTGAAATTCATGCCTACCAGCTTAGTCATTAAAACTTATCAATGAAAATGTACATACCAACAGAAAAGAAATCTGTATTACCTTTTTAATCTAGATTAAATACAAATTATAATGATAGGAAATTATATATTTTTATTAAAGTGAGGGCTGCAAAGATAAAATATAGATTGGATCAACAGAAAAAAAACATTTAAACACATATTATAACCATAAAATATTTATGGAAATGTATGAGAGTAGTAGTACCTTATCAAGTTAAATATGGGAAGCAAACAGAGAAATTGAACATACTTAAGACAGTATGTTATTTACACTATTTATGTTCAGACTATTGTCCTCATCTCTGTTGTTGCCATCACAATGTTTCAGCTGTTGTGCTCTCTGGCCTTCCTCAGGTGTATAATGATCTGGGTAACTTACAGAGAATTTATGTTGATCTGGGTAATTCTTTATTTAATCTATGGCTAGATTGTTCCACTGCTTAGGGAATATTATCTTATTTATACTACTGCTCAGTTATCACCCCTTTTCATTGAGTCAAAGTAAACACTGCCCAAGTCTGGGATTGAATTCACAACCACTATATCCCCAAATTCACAAACTAATGCTTTAATCCACGAGTCCTGTTGGACAATTTGCTGTAGTGAACTTGGAGCCTTAAACCTAGCATAGCTGCCGATTAATGCTGCAACTGCTGTTGCTGAAGACTTGCTGACATTCGTCTTTCTTTATTAATGGCTCCCATATTGTATTTATTTCTATGCTAGGCCTACTAACAGGATCCTCCTATCCTACCATATATGCTGATTCTAGATGCTATGGAAAAGGACCAACAGTATTTACATTGTTTGAACTGTTGTCCTTATCTTTGTTGCCATATTGAATATGGCAACAAAGATGAGGACAGCAGTCTGAACAATGTAAAAAGTATAAATGATTACAATACCTCATCTCTGAAATCTAGACAGATATTGAAAGATCAACAGGTTGTGTTTGGAGGAAAAATTAGGCATAGTAATGTTCAAATTATAAGTAAAGAACACAACCCCACCGATGATATATAAAAAAAAAACAAAAAAAACAGATGTACAAATTATTTTTTAAAATGGGATGGGAGAAAAGTGACACGAAATATAAAAATAATGAAACCAGCCTGAAGGTCCTAAAGATCCTACAGTAGTGAGTTATTTATATATAAAAACAAACATTATATATATATATATATATATATATATATATATATATATATATATATATACTCCCTCTCGACTCTCCCCACTGTCGAATTTGACATATGAGGGTCAAGCAGATCAGTTCCTAGGAAACCGACAGCCCGACAACAGCACATGAGATTTGATTGTAGTGATGAAGGTTTCATGCAGGACAATCCACACTTTTTGAAGGGCCGAATACAGAGACCTGGTGCACTATGTGCCACAAGGTCCCCAAACGACCCTCCACAGGTTTTGAATTCAAAGTTGTCCTTCTCCTAGACCAGTTGCCATCCAAGGCTATAGAACCCAGTCTGTCCTGCTATTTACCCATAGATGGAGGGAGAAGTAGAGGATTCACACCTTTCCCAAGAGTATTAGCATGTAAGTGAATGTAATGGATTCAACTGGAATTTGAACTCTGCTCACTGATTCCTCAATCCAAGCCGCTATCCATTACTCCACCGTGCCTCCTATATATATATATATATATATATATATATATATATATATATATATATATATATATATATTGTGAAAATAACAATGATTTTTCGAGATAAAAGTCCTACTACTAAACTCATAGTTGGAGGAATGAGATGAATTCCTACCTTTCTATATTTGTGTCTAAGTTAATCTAACAAACCAGACTAATTCAAACTAAGTTCACTGTTGGAGATTTCATATTTTTCTTTAATAAGATTTCTCAAATATTCAATACCATTTAATAAATAAGTGGAGTGTCTACTCTAAAATAGGTATCCACTAAAATAATATTTAAAGAAATTACATTTTATATATATATATATATATATATATATATATATATATATATATATAAAAAGAGAGAGAGATAGAGAGAGAGTAAAAAAACATATGTATTTTTTTCCTCAGTTTCTTCTTTAAATAATTTTAAACTTAATATAGATTAAATTTAAAATTGGTAATTTTGAATTTTATAGTACAATTTAATATTTATCAAAATGAATTCTATTTTAGTCTAGCCCTAACATTAAAGCATTAAATTATTATTATAACCAAAGTTCGTTGTCAAGTTTTTTGAATCCTCATATACTTGTATTTTGATTGGTCATTCCAGCTTATGTAAGTGTGGGGTGTTTGATTGGTTTGAAGCTTTTAAAACCCTTTATTCTACATTCAACACCATCACTTGAAAAGATACAAGAAGTGTTGAAACAAAATGGCTATTTTTGTAGTGATTTTATAACATTTTTATGTTATAATTTTCAAATAAATGATTATATATATATATATATATATATATATTCTACATGGAACCATCATATAACCTGATGTACTATATCATTTAGCTACAGAGGAATCATCTGGTTAGCAAGGTTAAATTTGCTTATGTTAAGATAAGCTTCAAGTAGATATGAAATTTTAGAGAGAAGTCATAGGAGATTTGTAGTTTAAAAACAGTAATATATATATATACACACATATATATATATATATATATATATATATATATATATATATAGTGTGTGTGTGTATGTATGTATGTATGTACAATAATGGCATCTCAATTCCCAGGAACCGGTTCTATAAAAACAGGTAGTCTTTAGCAATCTATTCTATTTATTTCTTTTTCAATTTGAAAATGGAAACAAACCACTTCATATAGTATAAAAAAGAGTAAAACCATTTTGATAATAGAAGACTTTTGTTTATTAAGATATTTACAGATTGAAAAGTATGAAGCTTTTTGACTCTAGTGTCATCAGCTATGTTATGGTTTCTTAGACATATTCAAACTGAATCGCTGCAATCCCAAAAATCCAATGGAAGATCTATCAAATTTATGACTTGAAGATTTGCCTCATTTTTAACTTTGAGATGATTTCTTTTGTTAGTATAAATTATGTTCATTGCAGAAAACCCTTTTTCAGTATTTGCAGAACTTACAGCAATGGTATTAATTATATATTGACTATTAATAAGATTATTTTCAGATAATCCAACAACTGGTTTGCTAAGCTTTTGTGATTTTAAGAATCAGTTCATATGAACTTGTAGGATGCCATATATATATATATATATATATATATATATATATATATAAAATGGATGTTGATTTCAACATATGAGGATTTGACAACCTCATTCAATTTTTATGTTTGTGTCTTATGTGAAACTTCAGTCCCACAAGTGACCTGCATACAAGTCCACATATTGGACAACACTGAGGATCTTGGGACCTAGCAACAGGAATATTTGCTGATACCACTCAAGCACAAATATCTCCAGTTATTTCTATCCAGGGCAACTCACTTGAATTTAGTATAATGCACATTGACAGCTGAGAGGTTACTTTTTAGCTTGTCTTTATACCTGAGCCATGGCTGTCCAACTGTCCTTTGTCCTTTTGTCAAGCTGGCTATACAGGAGAACCTTAAGTATTCTATCATCATTCATCCTTGTATATATTATATATATATATATATATATATATAGAGAGAGAGAGAGAGAGAGAGAGAGAGAGAGAGGGAGAGAGAGAAAGGGGGGAGAGAGAGAAAGGGGGAGAGAGAGAAAGGGGGAGAGAGAGAAAGGGGGAGAGAGAGAGAAAGGGGGAGAGAGAGAGAAAGGGGGAGAGAGAGAGAAAGGGGGAGAGAGAGAGAAAGGGGGATAGAGAAAAAGAAAGGGGGGATAGAGAAAAAGAAAGGGGGGATAGAGAAAAAGAAAGGGGGAGAGAGAGACAGAGAGAGCTTGTGTGTAATATATAAAGCTAAAATTACAACTGTTTTCAAATCAGTGGATTACAGTAAAAATCAGTTTTGTTTTGTTTTACTCTTGTTGAAAAGCAAAATCATCTCAATGGAAACATTTCTAGGCAGCCAGTATATCTTCCTTAGTACATTAACATAATCTAATTTATTTGTTCCATTATCTACTTAGAGAAACTTCTTATCTTTATTTTTATTCCATTAACTTCTACCTATGTCTGATTTAAAAAATTTTTTTTTTTTTATTTCTGTGCTTTCCAAGTTGTATGATATTTTGAGTTGCTTCTTAACTGTCAGTGGTAAAGTTTGCTTCCAGCCTCAGCAACTATTTTTCATTGTAAATTTTTTTCAAATCCTTTATGAATTGAAAATTGCCAATTACTTTACAATATTTTGGCTATAAAAAGACTTAAGATTTTCATAATACAGATGATTAAGTATGAGAAATTTAAGTCACAAACTCCAAATCTGTTGGACTATAATAGTGTTAATTAGCCATACACATGCAGGATTAATCAACCTTGTCTGTCAATGGACTTTACTCAATATCCACTAGATCGTGTGGCAAACAGCAGTACAATAGGGAAGAGGCTTAAACACTTTTCTTCTTTGTTTTTACTCTGAGATGATGTAACAACAGAAATAAAAGTTTTCTATTCCAGGGTGCTACTCTCCAGGGACGTTAAATGCTTAATTTCACATAACCACAAAGTACTTTTGAACTGTCTGCACCCACATAAGTATAACTTTGTGTGGTAGTTAAGTGCATTTAGAGTAAGATTAAATGATCATGCTGGTTCTCATATTAGCCAAGCTGAGTTTTTATGGCAGAGTGAAAAGTTTCCTCTGCTAAGATGCTTGTGTTACAATAAATCTATTGTAATTACTAAACCAAAGATCTGGAGTGTTCATCTCAAATCAGGATTGCTATATTAACAAAATGATGTCTGTTTTGGATGATAAATAGAAATTTATTAAACTGGAGCTGGTGGAGTTATTTGATAAAGCCCAAACAATCATAGAAAAATTTTCATAAATGTCTTCTAAAGTTAATGAAAGAGAAGTTTGCTCCTGGTAGATATTTATGAAGTTGTTAGGTCACTGGGTTCATTGCAACCCTGGCTATAGATGTTACCTAAAACCTATAAAGGTGAATATTCTTGTCCAACCATCTCGCCAATGATAGGATCTATCCAGCATAAATTGACCAAACTGTTAACCGAGTTGATACAGTTTTAGACATATATTCAAAATATTTTCTTAAGGACTTGTTTACCTTTTTAAATTATATTCAAAATTGTTCGTTATCTTTCCAAGATTAATTCATGTCTTCATTTGACATCAGCAATTTATTAGTGTTCCACTTCAGAAAGCTATATATATATATATATATATATATATATATATATGCATGGTAATAACAAAAGAGAACAAGAGAAGGCTTAAGAAAGCCTTATTATGCTTAGAACAATTGATACTAGTGTAGTGACTATTTATAATCCTCTACAAATAAAAGAGTCTCTAAAGGGTGGTAATCATAAAACAAGGGAGATTACTCCTGATTACTTTATTACATGTGTGTTGATGATTTGTATAATTTTTATTCACACTCCATATCTTGGAAACTGTTTGCTACCATGTCTGGGGAGTTTAGCTTGAACGATATTATGTACAGACAAATTGATGGGATAGCTATGAGCAGCCTTTTGTAGCCTACTTTGGCAACTATTTTCATGGAATTCAATGAACACAAATTATTTTCTATTGCTTGCCAACTGTTATGTATGATATATTGATGATATGTTCTGTGCATTCAATGATGAGTTGGAGGCAGAGGTTCTTCATAAAATATTTAACAGTTTGCATCCTTCTCTGTAGTTCACTACTGAAAGGAGGAGCGATTGTTCCATATCCTTTCAAGATATTAGTAGTATAATCTTTGTACAAAGATAAGTTAACACAAGAGCTAAAATTCATTAGAATGATATTTTGTGATTTAGGCTGCTATCATCTGGATATAACTTAGTCAAGTGTAAATGTCAAGATTATACAATTTTGTGGGCTTAGACATTTTTGCCCTGAAAACTAACCTGTCTATTAAAACTGTCCTGGATTGGTCAAAATAGTGCAATTTTTGCAAATTAAATCTCAGCCAGTATTTTGCAAACTGATTTTTCTGCTAATCTAGAATTAATGTTCTAGTCTTGGCCAATGTTGAAATCTTATCTGTTTCCAAGGACAACCTGCCTGTCCTCAAAGGAAGTTCTGTTATTTATCCTTTTAAATGTCACTGCAATGCTGTCTATATTGGCAGGACAGTTCAACTTCTTGAGAGGACAATTTTTTCTGCATGTTCTGGCATTTATCAAGAGGGGTTTTGTAGTGGAAACAAAATGCATATGAAGCAACCAATCACTACTGATAACAGTACCTGCAGAAGAATATCAAGAATTCTGTGGATGGAGTGAGTAAGTAACAAAGTCTTAAAGAAAATGGTAACAAAAAGAACACTTATACTCAGAATAAGAAAGAGATAGCTAAAATTTCTTGGATATATGATGAAAGGAGGCTTGGAAAACTACACCATCACAGGATATATTGAGAACAAGAAATAGGAATTCACTGAGTCACTTAACTGATGGGCTTGTGTGAATAGATAATGAAACAGATGGGAGGCTTTGCAAAGAGAGATACAAGGGATAGAAAGATGTGGAGAGCAGTGATCACCCACGTCTCGAAGGGACACAGCACATATAAGAATTTTAAAAACCTATAATCAACTTAAAAATTATCATATATACTACAAATTCAAAAATTCAATTTCTTATACAACTTACAACCTTTTTCAAGAATTCTACTTCTGTACGAGTAAATTGCAAATTGAAATTTGCATATCCTAATTTCTGAAATCAAATTAATTGATACCAATTAAAAATCTGTATTATAAAGTAATTTGAACATTAAAAAGGTCACAGTGTGCAAATTTAAAAATACCAAATTAGTTTAAAAAAAAAAATAAAACAGAGATAGACAACTTTTAGGCATGTTGTAAGATGCAGAAGCTGTCTGAATTTTTCAGCAGGTATAATTAACCAGAAATCATTTCTGTATTTAAAATCATCAGTAATACAATTATAATATAATTATTATAATACATAATTATTATAATACAATTATATTATAATACAATTATATTATAATACATAATTATTATAATACAATTATATTATAATACATAATTATTATAATACAATTATATTATAATACATAATTATTATAATACAATTATATTATAATACAATTATATTATAATACATAATTATTATAATACAATTATAATATAATTATTATAATACAATTATATTATACATATGCATTGGGATGCAAAATTTCTTAACCTAATAAAAGAAAGGACTCCATCCCAACTAAATTCTCATATTTGTTCATTTGGTAAAATATCATTTTTTTTCAGGTTGATAACCTCTCAGCAACCCTTAATTATTAAAACCTGAGCATCAACAATTTTTTTTTCTATTTCAATACATCTCTCGAATAAAACCATTAAAATTCATACAAAAATAGTCCTTTTGTCAGTGTGGACTGTATTAATTCTTGACCTTTGACAATCCCTTTTTCTGACTTTTGTTATGCTTTTTCATAGTAAGATAATTTTCAGTCCATTTACTTTATACTTTATGCATATAATAGGCATGTTTTATCAGTAGCATACAGGTGGTGCAATGGCTATTAGCTTAGAAAATGGGATCAAAGAACAGAGTTTAAATTCCAGGCTTGTGTTCTGCATTCACTAGCACTAATGATCTTAGGAAAGGTAAGAACCCATTTTTTCTTCTCGCAGTTATGAGCAGTAACCAGCCCAAGAGAAAGAAAACTCAGAATTTCAAAAATGTGGAGAAAGAAGAGTTACATTCCTTAGACCAACTTGTTCAGACCTTCACAGCTAGCACCCCCTCCATGCTATGTTTTTATAGTGGTAAGCCATTCCTATTCTCTTTGTATTTCTTTAATATAAAGCAAGTTCCATTTAGCTTCTTCTCCAGAACTGTTATTCTGCAGAACAAACTCCCAAGAGAATGCTTCTATGACAACTACAATATTGGTATCTGGGGGTCAACTAATATCTATCCTACACATCTACATAATACGTTCTTATTTCCCCCTTCATTACAACAATCTCACACAGTAACACGCTACCAAGAGTGACTTTTGGTTCTTGTACTGGTAGAAGTAACAGTAAAAAAATTTCTAACTTTAAACCAATCTACTGTCAATCCCAAGACTAAATAACACTTCAAAAATAATGAAGAAAAGGAAACTGTAGAAGTCATGATCTGCATCTTGGACAGACATGACATGAAAAAAATTTAATTGCTGACCGTTGATAGGTTTTCTACAGTAAAATTTAATAGCATTTCATGCTGATGTTAATAGCACCATCATTGGTATATATTACTGGCACCTTTATTTATATATGTTATGAGCATTGTCATTTATCTATGTTACTGGCACCCTTATTTATATGTTATGAGCATCATCATTTGTATGTTACAAGTGCCATCGTTTGTATGTTACAAGTGCCATCTGCCTATGTTACTAGCACTGTCATTTATATATGTTACAGGCACCCTTATTTATATGTTACAAGCATCCCCATTTGTATGTTACAAGTGCCATCATTTGTATATGTTACAAGGATCATCATTTGTATGTTACGAATGCCATCTTTTGTATATGTTACGAGTGCCAATATTTGTATATATTACGAGTGCCAATATTTGTACATGTTACGAGCACCATCATTTGGATATGTTACGAGCACCATCATTTGGATATGTTACGAGCACCATCATTTGGATATGTTAAAGAAATCTTAGAATTGTCTTCAATGAAAAGAAAATCATGGCCAAAGACAGGATAGTCTTCAATAGTTACTGGCTTGTTTGAATGACACAAACTATTGTGTAGTCATGGGAAAAACAATATTTTCTTTAATCAACTGTATACACTGCCCAGTGATGTGCATAGGTCTAGCAGCGTCCCGGGTGAGAATTGTGACTGATGCCCCCTTCCCTCACCACAAACAAAATCGCAACATATACTTAGTTTATTTTTCAATGGTCCCCACAAGTGAAAGAAGGATCTACTTTTACAAAGAAAACAATTTAAAATTTCATATTACATTAAAAGATTTAAAAAAATGTAATTTTAAATATGAAACAAAGATTAAGAAAAGAAAATTTCTAGCAACTGATTTACATTTTTTTCTTAAAACATGTTTTAAATTTCTTTAAATTAGAGTTAACAAAAAGAAAAGAAAACTACACTTATGTTTATATTGGTGTCAAATTTTCTTTGGCTTTTCAGTTTTTAGTTAAAGTTGACTCTATGAGAAGGAAAATGTAACTGTTTTAATAATAACCAAGATTTTTTTTTAGTAGTCTTTGATTTTATGACATTCTCTTTCTGCATTCACCCATTATCATTTGAACTTTCTTTTCACTACCAGTTCACAGACATGAAAAATCAAAATGAAAGAACTGACTACAAAGTCTTGGACTTCTCACATAGGTGTGAAAAAAACTTTGGATTCAAATAGGTACCAGTACACAAATATAGACATTTCAAAACTAAAATTAAAAACTATTTTATTTATTTTTATTATATAATTTTAGGGGTATAATTTGCTAAATAAAAACAAATTCATTATTCTTTTTCTTTCTTATTGCAACAAAAATAATTTACTCCATCGTATGTACTGCTCCTCCCCAGGGAGTTCCACTTCCTTTGCACACCACTGACACTGCTGCACAAAAAGTAAGGCATGTTAGTGTGCTCCAAATTTATTATTAACAGATTAGTAGTTAGCATGATATTGTGAATGTCTAAGAGGTGTAATGGATAGTGGCTCAGAAAGAGAAACTGGAGAGCTGAGTTCAATATTCAAGTCTGATTTTTTTACATTCACTTACATGCAAATACATTATGATTTAAAGTCAAATGTACATCTAGAAAAATCATAGTTATTTTAAACAAATATTACTGCAATATTCACTTACAAAAAAAAAAATCTTACAATCCAAAATATGTTCTAGGTTTAAATATTCCAGAAAAGGTAAAAAATAAGCAATCACAAAAATCATTGTATGATATTACAAACATTATGAAAGTTGGTTCCAAGAAAATGAAAATTATGTACATTCACTAAACCTCAAAGGTTAAAGTCCACATTGACATAGTCAGTTATGTGCCATGTGTGATACATGCCAGGCGATCATGTATCTTTTGATACTTGACTGACGAGGCAGATTTTTATTTCTGCTGTAGGTTGCCATCCAAGGCTTTAGAAGCTGGTCTGTCCTGCTATTTACCCATAGCTGGGTGAGAAGATGATTCATAGCTTTCCCAAAGGTATTAATTAGCACATAAGTGAATGCAATGGATTCGACCGGAATTTGAACTGGGCTCCCGAATTACTCAATCTGAGCCACTATCCATTACTCCCCCATGCCTTGTTGATATAAAATAGCCATTATAAAAAAATGATTTAATTGTGCCTAATTAATTCCTCCTAAAATAATTACCTAATTATTACCTAATATTAAACAATCATCAATCGTGACATTCAAGATTATATTGTTCATGAATTAAAGTAGATTTTTAAACTTTATGATAATGCTGAAAAAAGAAACAACACTACCATCAACTTATTTTATTGCATATATATATATATATATATATATATATATAAAGTAACGATAAAAAATATAATGCAAACAATCATGAAGCCAACACATAGTAACAAGCATCTGCAATTTGTTATCTCTTTTAAAAACTTTAAAACAAATCCACTATATATGACTAATATTGTTTAAAATTCCCTTGTCTTACCGGAGACTGCATCTCTGAAAACAAGATATGACAAATGAAACTATAGGACAGGATTGTGGTTGTATATACTATATAAGATATTGTTTTCTTTTACTGTATTTATTTTAGAGGGTTGTGCTTGTATATCGTACATGACAACCCTCTGCCATAGATTCATTGGTCATATGTCCAACCAAAACAATAACCAGCAACACAAAAGTTTCACTAACAGAAGATAGCTCCTAGTTTTTTTTTTTAAATCAGCTTCATCCCAGGTAAGGCAATAAAGCCACTAAGATACAAGGTGTTACTGGGTTCGAGGAATTAGGAACAGAAACAATAATAATGAGTGGGAAGAGGAAAGAGTAATCCGGAGAACAGTAGATAGTGACTGACATTGCATTTAAATTTTCATAGATTAAAGTTGACTGGAGCCGGAAGGGAGATCCACAAGTGAGAAGTGCAGGAAAAGAAATTGTTAGCATAGAAATTACGGCTAAGTCTAACCAGCTTACCTGTACATTGATGAGACCGCAATGACAGTCTGTACTAAAATTGAAAACATCTAGGGACCCTAGCAAAGAGCTCCTCCAAACAATTACTGTGAAAGTATTTATAGAAAAGGCACAGGGAGGCAACCTTATAGTGGTGAGGAAGTGATTGAAGCAGGATACACGAGATCAGGACCAAGAGTATTAATGATTCTTTGTTGGATATTATCATGGAGCTCTAGATAAATAACAATTTACATTAACACCAGTTAATCTGAATGTAATGTCATATTACTGGAAAATATACCTTTTAATCTTAAGGTGAAATGTTTATGAAAATTGAACTCTGCTGAATTTAATTTATTAAAGATTAATTCATAATTCAAATCAAAACTTAATATAATAGCAGCGAGTCAAACAGTATACATAAAAAAAAAAAAATTGCAAATTTAAGTTAATTGTTTTTAAAAATTAAGACAGCCAATATTCAACAAAATCACTAATAATTTAGGAAATCACAATTTAAAATGTATTTGGTGTGAGGAATTCACTCTCAATTTTTGTAAAAGTATTTTTGATACACACTGTATATATGTATGTGTATAGTATATGCAACCAAAACCCTCTCCCATAGATACATTTGTCATATTTCTAACTGAAACACAAGACATATGTTGTTGATGAAAAAATTTAATTCAAGGAAGATTTGTAAACTTTATAATAATGCTGAAAATAGTAGAAACAACATTACCATCAACTTATTTTATTGCTAACATATATGTAAATATAATATATAAATTAACTATAAAAATATAATCCAAACAAACATGAAGCCAACAATTAGTAACAAGCATCTGCAATTTGTTATCTCTTATAAAAAATTTAAAACTTATAATTTTGTAAGCAATAAGAAACATACAATTGACCTATGTATGACTAATATTGTTTACAAATTTGCTTACCCTACTGGAAACTGCATCACTGAAAATAATATCGTATATAGCATACACAACCACAACCCTCTCTTATAGATTCATTTGCCATGTCTCTAACCAAAACAAAATGCAGCAACACAAAAGTTTCACTAACATATGATTGTATTTTTATATTATCAACCACAAGCTGTCAAACAATTTGCATAAAAACTTGCAAATTTCAGAAGTTAATTGTTTTTAAAAATTAAGACAGCCAATATTTAACAAAATCACTAATAATTTAGGAAGGCACAATTTAACATGCATTTAAATTCCCAGAACCTACCGAAATTGTGATTTCCTAAATTATTAGTGATTTTGTTAAATATTGGAAATAAATGTAAATACAGTATATATGTTTGTGTATTTTATTTTTAAGTTACTATATACCTTTAAATAAAGTTTGAAAAGTTTTTGAAGTTAAATTCAGAGTCCGTTGGTTCTGAGACTGTTAATTCAAGGTTTTACAGCGTATATATATATATATATATATATATATATATATATATATATATATATTAGGTTGGTGCAAAAATAATGACGTAATAATATCGTTTTTTGACGTTAAAAATACGTCAAAAAACGACATTATTACGTCATTATTTTTGCACCAACCTAATAAAATAATAATTCAAAGAAAAAAATGGTTTTAGTCTTATCTGTATAAAGACATCTTTCTTGTGAGCTCATTTAAGAAAATGTGTTTTTCTGGTCCAACAGTAGGCAGTCAGAGAGAGTGAGTGACTTTTGCAATTTTGTGCCAAAACTGTTTTTCTAGTGCATTTTGGAATTTAGTTTCCCTTCTGTTTACTATAACCTAACAAAACAGGGGATGCAACTCCTGCTTCTTATTTATGAATCATTACAATATAATCATTCCACTTCATATCAGTGGAAAACAGAGAAAGCTTAGTGAGTTACACTACTGGAGGCTAGCATCAGCCATACTGTTGGAAAGGAAAAAAGATTCTCTGAGATGATTTAAACAGAGCAGTTCAGTTTTAGAGGTGTTAAAACCAACAGGTCATTTCTTTCACTGGTTCATAACAAGCTGGAGGTCATTTTCAATATCAGCTGCCCATTTGACTTTACTGAACTGATCAAAATTACCATTAAATTAGGAGTAAATAGTTCTATCATCAGTATAGATACAGATAGTTGAGAACTGATGACATCAGGAAGATTGTTGATAAATATAAAAATATATATATATATATATATATATATATATATAAAGTATATGAACAAATATGGTTTTAGGTATACTATATTTATGGGATAAAGTGCTCAGTATTATAGAGTGTATGTAAATATAAAAGTGAACATTGAAGTCAACACTCGGAGATGACAGACTGTTTGATGCTAAATGCTAGTTTGTCACCTCTGAGTGTTGACTTCAATGTTCACTTTTATATTTATATAAGGTATATATTGCCAGTTACTGATTGTAACTTTGCAGAAAATATCTTCTTGAATTTCAATATCAAACTTGTCTTTTGTTTATTATCACCAGAATATTTTGGTTTTGCATTTCATGGAATCATTAGGCAGAATCAAAGTTTACATTAATTTGATGAACAAATCCTATTTGTGACAGAAAACAGTAAATAATGAAATTAAATAAATGAAAGAAAAAAAAACAAAAACAAAAAAAAACAAAAACAAAAAAAACAAAAACAAAAGAAAAAAAAACAAAATGAAAAAAAACAAAATGAAAAAAAACAAAATGAAAAAAAACAAAATGAAAAAAAAAACAAAATGAAAAAAAAACAAAATGAAAAAAAAACAAAATGATAAAGAAACAAAATGAAAAAAAAACAAAATGAAAAAAAAATAAAATGAAAAAAAAACAAAAAGAAAAAAAAAAAAAATAAGGTGGTTCTTCCTTCAAGAAAAGATACCTGGGTATTTTTTTTCTGAAGGAGTCTATTGAAAGAAGCAAAGTTCATGCCATTTTGGATTTGTTACATAGATTTATCAATACCTTTAATCCTTTGGTGTATTCCAAAATAGAAAAAAAAAAAAAGATGCAGGAAAAAAGTTCCAAATCCTCAACATACTTATGGGACAAGGTAAGTGGAATAATCTTTTAGAACCTCTGGTTAGTAGCCAAAAATAACTTACGCAAAATATGCAAATTACCTTTGAGGCGACGACAAGAAAAAAAAACAAACTAAAAACATCTTTATTGCTTTTTGTTGATTTCCCAAAGGCCTTAGACAATTTTTCCCGTAACTATATATATATATATATATATATATAAAAACAAAGTTCAAAGAGGTGGGGTTGGGTGATAAAATTCAATGACTTTTATGAGGTTAGAAATAAAGTTCTGTGTGAAAAGTTGATAGGGTAAAAAACTGTCCTTGTAAAAATATGGAAAGAAAAAGGAATGAAAGCAAATAAAATGTAAATCCTGAATTTTTAGATTCCAGAAATTGTTGAAATGTTTGTTTTTTCTTCATTTTTTTCTTAATCCAACACTTATCATCCACTGAAATAGGAAAATCCACCCCAAAGTTAAAACTACACCAGGAAAAAATTCTGTTCTTTATTTGGTGAGATATAAAGTGCTAAATCACAATAAAATGGGGAGAAGTATTGTTGTCTATTGGACAAATTGCAAAAATATTTGCAGAAGAAGCACCTTGTGATTAGTTAATACTAAAGGTATGTTGGTCTTACATAATAATTCAAGGCTGCATACTACCAAAGTCATTTAGGTAAAATTATGGTACTTAATATGAAAGATTTTCCTCATCCTCCTCACTCTCCTGACATTGTTCCATCTATCATCTTTTCAGATCATTCCAACATTTTTTTTTAGAGAGAAAACTGTTTATTAATTTCAAAGAGGTTAATAATGATATTGAGTATTTCCTTGACCCCAAATTCTGAAGAATTTTACACCTGAGAGATCAACAATTTGCCAAATAGTTGGGATTATGTAATAACTTATAAAGGAAAATATCATCTTGATTAAAGATATTGTAGGGATACAGAAGGCGATTATCTCCCTTTGGTGGAGATAAGTCATATAGGTTATGTGACAGCAACTTAATGACATCACTCCATGTAGCGATGAAAGCAGCAATCAACTTCAGTGTTTACAGCAGCCAAATGGTTGCATTTTTGGCCTCGGTCAAGTGACCTGGGCTAAGGCGAAATTTGCTTCCTTCAGCAAATGTTACAGTTTACAACATCCATGGTTCCGTTTCTTTTTGGAAATATATCTTTTCCCAGATATAGCAATGTACAGAAGGAAAGTAAACATTTGAGTTGCCTAGGATTTACTACTATTAGGTTGGTGCAAAGATAATGTCGGTTTTTGACGTTAAAAAATACGTCAAAAACCGACATTATTTTTGCACCAACCTAATAATTCTGGTTTGGGTACTGGAGATCCTCCCCAAAGACACTACCGCTGAGATATCTGCAGAAAGAAACTCCAGTTTGCAGTCCTCAATTTGGGAAAACCCAAGACTTTCCATTTCCCCTTTGTGGAATATGTCCTTGACTGGGACATAGAAGAATCTGGCCTGTTTGAATTTGGAGTCCTAAACATGGCTTCTTCCAAAATACAGAATAATTTCCATATTAGATGTAAGAGCGTTGCCTTTGCTTGATGTGTAGATACATTATTCTCCATGTGGGACATGTATATATATGTATTTATAATTTTGTGTACAACATAGCATTATAAAAGTTTTTCTGTGAACAAAGTATGTTTATTATTACTTTTCCTTTCAGCTATTCTGTTTTGTCCATGAAATATGGTGTTACTATATCATGGATATAATAATGCCCATAATGGGAGAAATGTAAATGGAAGAATAAACCTTTCTGCTATAGCTAACTCCCATTATAATATTAGGTTGGTGCAAAAATAATGTCGTTTTCTCACATATGTTACTATGTGAGAAAACAACATTATTTTTGCACCAACCTAAGACCAAAACGGTATTTATTTCTATTTGTTTCAAATTCAACAGGACTTTCCTCCAAATCTAATTTTTTTGAGTTTTTTTCTTCCTCAGTTGACATACACTCTTTTTTTTGCCTGCTTTTCCATTTTTGAAAGTAAATTAATTTCTATGACATTGATAATATTCTGATACAAAGACTTTTTGGGAAGACCCAGTTTTTTTAAAAATCTCAATATATCTGTATTTTTATTCTCAGTTTTCATCTTGATTTTTTTTTCCACTTCATAAAGAATGCACTTATAACCTTTTAGCATCCAATCCAACTGACAAAATCTTCTAGTAAGTTGTAATCCTTAGTGTACATGATGGGGTGCTGAAAATTTCAGGGCCCAACCAAGAAACCTTTCAAAAAAGAAAAAAAAAATTTAAATAAAAGTAACCAAAATCTGATGATTGGTCATTTGTTCAGATTTTGTGAAGTGTGTTGAGCTGAAACCATTTCAGTACCATCTTGCAATCTCACTGTTGACATAGTCCTTAATTAAGACAAGCAAAAACAAAGTAATTTAGCAAAACAGTAAGTCAAAATAAAGTAATAAATATAAAAAGCAAAACCAGTCAACTATGACAATCAGAGTAATGTCAAACATTCACCAACCATAATTCCAAATAGCCCACAGCTACAGTATGTTAACAGAGTGATGTCAGAAAGTGAATTGTGTCAGATTATTTTTTTGTTTTTGTTTATTAAAAACTTACATACTTATAGAATTATCTATGGTTTTAATGGATGTCATACAGAACTGACCAATGAGAATTGATCCAAACAAAATACCAAAGTTGTGTCTTTTTGTCTGTTTTCTCAGTGTTCTCTGATGAAGTTTTAATAAAAGTGAAACATGTTAGAGTGATAAACATTTCCTATCGTTCTTTATCTGTCGGATCCCATTCTGAATTTCTCATATATTTCATCATTAATTCCTCTTACTGCCATGTGGAAGATAAATTCATAAGAAAAATTACCCACTAATGATCTGTTTACTCCCCTCCACACACAATATTATTTTTTTCTTATTTAATCATCAGTTTTTTTTTTAATGAAGACTTCAATTTGAAAATCTTGCTGAAACCCAAAACACCAATGTGTTCAATTGCTAATATAACAGACAAAAATAAAAGCAGATAAAAAATACATTTATTTTTTACTTACTTTTGTGCCTGAAGAAAATATTCAAGTCACTTACCTGAAATAAAACAAAGAAAAAAATGTTAGATTTAAAAATATATTTTACTAAAATGTCAGACAAAAACAAAGAAGCACAACAGTATTTGAAAAACATCATAATATACATAGAAAAACTGATCTTGGGACAGGTTTACTGTAAAATGTACTGAAGGAAAGTAAACATTTGAGATGACTTGAATTTCACACTAATTGAGTGCTGGAGATCCTCCCCAAAGACACTACCTCTGAGAATTTTCATTACAAAATATTTCTTGTCGTACAGGTACTTGTAGATTTCTATTTTTAATGAAAAGAGAGAAAAAAAATTGTGCATTTTTGGCAGTGTCTGCATAAAAGATTACTAGATTGTGTGAAAGTATAGTTGAGCCATAGGTACATCCTGATGTCTGCATCAAAAATCCTGATATTTTATCATCTAAATAGAAAATGTATGAAAGAAAAGTAGTTATAGGCAACAACCCTAATATCTTAGGGAAAAAAGACTAAAGCAACCTAAAATCATTTGCTCTCTGAAGAGATCCTCTACAAATGTGAAAGTATAGTTGGTCATAGGTACACCCTAATGTCTGAAGAAAAGAAATCTGGTATTTTTGGCAACACAATATCTTATATAGCATACACAACCACAACTGTCTCTTATAGATTCATTTGCCATGTCTCTAAACAAAATAAAATGCAGCAACACAAAAGTTTCACTAACATATGATTGTATTATTATATTATCAACCACAAGCTAAGTCAAACAATTTGTATAAAAACTTGCAAATTTCAGAAGTTAATTGTTTTTAAAAATTATGACAGCCAATATTTAACAAAATCACTAATAATTTAGGAAGGCACAATTTAAAATGTATTTAAATTCTCAGAACCTACATAATGTGGCATTGACATGATATCATAAACATATTCATTCAAAAGTATCATGTTCATATGGCAACAAATACATTGGCAATTTAAAAAATTAATGCACCTTATTTAAAATGGAGATGTGAAGCCATTCCAGGATTTTAATTCTTGGCAATGAGTGAAATCAATCAAAAGTTTGAACTATTGGCAACTTGGTCTCATTGTTTTACTGTTGAAATAGCTAGATGTTACCATGTTTTATTCTAATAATTTCTTTGCTTGAACTTCTCACTTGTACTCCTCTTGCTTACTTGACACCTATAAACTTCATAACTTTAAATGCAACATCAATCACCATAATCTGTTTTCCTGAATACTATCCCTTTTCTTGTCCTTTCTCCTCACTAAAGTCGTCTCATTCTCTTTCACTCCCAGTAACCTTTTGTGTCTTAGTGTGTAGTTAATGTGAAATAAAAACTCCCTTCACCCACTTCCTTCAAATACAGAGGACTGAAGAAAGAAAGGAATCTGTGAGCTTATGTGAAATTGTTTTTGAACCAATGAAAACCTTGCTTTCACAGAAATAAGCCAAGAAGAAAAAGAAATGTAGCAAGCCTAGCAAAATTCTTTTTCCTATAAAAATGAGGAGAAAAATTAAATTAATGACAGAAGTGAGTCTATAGTCATTGATAGATTTCATTTCTGTTTCTCGTGATTTGTGTTGAAGTTCTTGCCAGTGTCATATTATTTGCCATTATATTATCAGCCTCTAACCAACATGTAGCACTTCAAAGAATCTTTTGACAATCCAAGAAAGCTAAGTATTTCAAACTATCTCTACATCTACTTTTGAACATATGAAAACCATATATCCCTTTGGTGAGTAACAAACTCTCTTACTTTTGTTTTAAACATGTTTTTAATATTATTTTGTGTCAGTTCATTTAATCTGTTGTATGAACATTTTCTTTTCATGACAGTTTGTTAAACCTATGGACTTTAAGAATTTTGATTTATTTTCCTGAAATTACTAGGTTGGTGCAAAAATAATGACATAATAATGTCGTTTTTTGACGTTAGAAAATACGTCAAAAAACGACATTATGACGTCATTATTTTTGCACTAACCTAATACACCAAGTGTGTAAATTTGTGAATAAATTCTTAATCTTGTTTTGTTAAGATTACCTGTTTGTTTCCTCATTATTATCATACTTCATTAATCTTCTTGATATGGGTAAATCAACTGTTCATTTTAACCACTATGCCGCATGCCACTGTAAGTGGCATTATCGCATTGCTTGGGGTGAAATAATTAGAAAAAAAAAAAAAAAAAAGAAAGAAAGAAAGAAAAAAAAATACAATGTTGTTCTATTTCTTATGGACCAATAAATTATTTGTTTCAATGGACTAAGAAAAAAATTCATAACAAAATTACTTGAAATTTTGAAAAATTAATCAAAACATTATTGCAATTGACTTTTACTGTGAGTATTTTTTTGTTTTTTATGGATCATCAACCCTTTCTAGGTTATTTAAAGGAGGGATTTTAGATTGTATGAATAATTCTTTTTTTGCAAGTGAATATTACAAAAATAATTTTCTGAGAATGACAATGACTTTCCAAGCTCTATTTAATCCATAGCTGAGGGGCAGATGGATTTATACCTTTCCAAAGGGTGTTTGCACATAAGTGAATGTAACAAACCCAGCTGGAATTTAAAATCAGCCCTCTGATTTCTCATTCAAAGCCAATATTCATTTCATCATCAACATATCCAGCTTTTTTTTTTGCATAAAGATAAGCCATTGCATTCAGGCTAAACCCAGAGATAAGGCAATTACTGAGTGTCTAAAGTCTGTTTTCCATTGAAACATGGTGAGATTGAATGTGTCTACAAAATGACAATTTGTAGACATCTATACCAACCAAGTAAAGGTAAGAATAATTTATTTTAGATTTTCTAGGCTGAAGACTATTATTTACACTATTTACATTTGGACTATTGTCCTCATCTTTGTTGTTGTTATCACAACATTTCAACCTTCATCAGGTCTATATCAATCTGTGTAACTTACAGAGAATTCAGGACTGACTCCTTTACTTCATTTATGGGAGTAGACTGCTCCTGATCCACTATCTAAGGATATATTGTCTAATTCTTATTTTTAGTACTGTTCAGTTACTGCTCGCCATGTACCCACTGAAACACTACCCAACTTAGGGATTGAACTCAAAATTACTATGTTACTAAATTGATGATTGTAGAAACAGTCTCCATTGCTTCAAAACAAACCCTTGCAAAAAAATATGATCCTTAATCTTTTTAGATGTCCTCTCAGCCCACTCAAAATTACTTGTGCTATTTGAACACTTCATGCAGGTGTTGTTCTCTATAAATTTCAGTCGGCATGCAGAAAGATTCAGTACCCTATTCCTGGGTATGATGATAAATAACATGTAGCAGCAAGGCCTCTGATCAGGAGATAGGTTTTGAGGCGTGTGGAACCACCTCTTAATTGCTGTTGTTCCAAGATTCACCCTGACCTGGGGTAGCAGCACCAGTTAGGGCTCCAGCTATGGGCAAATAGTGAAACCCGAAAAAAAAAAAATATTATGAAAGTATAAAAATATATATTTTTTTATAGTAAAAATACCAGCAATACATTTTTATAGAAAAAAAGATCAACAATACCTATTTATAGTAAAATTACCAATAATATATTTATATTTAGTTGAAGGCATACAACTGCTTTCAGAATATATTTTGTTGAAGCCATAAAATTTTGTTCAAAATTTTTAGATTTTGGCATTAAATAACCTATAGAAGTTGATATGCTGCAAAACAAAATCAACAAACCAACAACATTCAGTAGTCATTTTGTCCAATTTCAACAGAAAATCCAAAGGCACATTGGGATAGCCAAAAATACATCCCAAAAGATGGACAGAGTATTATGAAACATTAAAAATTTCATTAGAAACAAAGTAATGAGTGCTAAACTTTTATGTGATATCAGTCCTCATATATGGGGTAGTGAATGCTGGATAATCTTCTTCAGATGAAGAGACTTGAAGAAACAGAAATGTGGTTCTACAGAAGGATGCTGAGAATACCATAGACAGAAAATTTGAGCAATGACGAAGTTTTAAAATAGAAACAAAAAGGAAACTTATACTTAAAATCAGGTAGAGATATTTGAAATTTCTATGTCACATAATGAAGAAAGACAACTTGGAAAATTTGAACTCATAAGACAGATTGAAGGCAAGAGGGACATTGTATAACATATGTAGTGAGCTTGATTATGGTTTGAACAAGGTTTAGGAGAAATAACAAAAAGCTAAAATTTATTAAGAGCTATGAAAGACAGAAAATTGTGGAGAGCCACGATCACTCACATCCTGAAGAGACATGACACATAAGGAAGAAGAATTCTCACATCAAAATAATATAATAATATAATATAATAATTATAATATAAAGGAGTGCCCTTTGCCATGCTGATGTTGCTACATGCCTTACTTCTTGCCTATCTCACACTGCAAATTTTTTCTAAGCACTATACTAAAATTAAATCTGTTATGAAAAAAGAACTAAACAAAATGAACACAAAACGATCAGCTTTAAAAAAAGGACTCATAACTGGAAAAAGTGAATGAAAAAAGAATGTTAACAACAAATACTTTTTCACACCCAACCCAGTTCTGCGGAATCAGAATCAACGTTTAGTTTAAGCAAGTGAATGAGCCAATTGGAGTAAAGTGCCATGCAGATTTAAATTTTTCCCCACTTGTGACGAATGCAGCTATCGATTTTTTTGCATGCTAGTTAACATTCGTGTCAGTCAGCTGTTTGCTCTCACACTGGCCAATAGAATCTTCCTGCCTATTCGTGGCAGCCAGCTATAGGCTCTCCCTCTGGCCAGTAGAAAATGGCCGCAAACTACATGAAAACTGCCGTAGAAGCATGAAAAATTGATTATTTTCACTATCGATGGGAGTTGGGAGATGGGAGATGCAAAGTTGGTCTTGGCCTTCCCGCTAACTTGGAGCATGTGCATGTATATTTTGGTGCAAACCCATCGAAAATTGCGGCCATGCATTCGTTATGCACACACACACATCCTGCCTTTTATAGATAATTGGCATTTTTAGTGTATACTTGTATTTGAATAGACGCTCTGCTTATTTATTTAGCAGTCTACTCAAGAATTTTGTTAACTGGGAAACCCAACATTTTTTCCAGCAAAATACCACTATTTTGCACTCTCTTTAACCACAAATAAAAATTGTTAAACAGTTATTTCAAGCCTGGGGTTTTGTTCATTCTACTCTTACTGCTGAACACAACCGGAAAAATTTCTATAGTCTGTGTGTCTTATGAAACAAA
The DNA here is from genome assembly GCA_963932145.1 of Acanthosepion lycidas. NCBI lineage: Eukaryota > Metazoa > Mollusca > Cephalopoda > Sepiida > Sepiidae > Acanthosepion > Acanthosepion lycidas. The sequence goes on from OZ010597.1 coordinate 20,752,145, forward strand.
AAAATTGGCCTGTTTCCTCAAACTTCAATTTCATGGTCAAGTACTGTAGGATGAGCTCAGTGGAGAAATAAGAGCAGAGTTTCAAGGATAAAAATGAGATCTCTGAAAACTGAGGTCCAACAACATGTTACCAAAGTTTGTCATCTTCAACATTCTCTCACCTTCACAAGAATTCTATTACCATTTGAATGTACATGCATATGATATGCATCTCCTCCTATAAACTTCTGTTAGCATTTATACTCAGAATTATATCAGAAAGAGGCGTATCTGTATTTTATAGATTATGCAAAAGTATTTGATAAAGTATGTCACAAAGATCAGTTGGAACTGCTAATTAACCATAACTTATTTGTGAATGATATTAGAATAATCTTGAACTTCAAACTGGGAACAAACTACCTGCGAAGTAGTTAATTCAGTAAATACATAAAATTAGAAATGGGCTTAAAAGAAGACTGCATCTTTTTAATGAACTTATTCAACCTATACAGCAAGGTGAGCCTGAGAGAATTACAAATCCTACAAGGATTCATTATTGGTGGCCACAATTTTAACAACTTTAGATATACAGGTGACACAGTGTTGGTTACAGATATAGAAACAAAACTACAGGGACAAAAGTTAATAAAGGAAAGCAAGAAGAAAAGACTAAACACCACCCTTATCTTTGCTTTTCACCACAATATTCTGGGTGCGTACACTTTTCAATGACTGGAGCGAACAAGTTATACATCAAGAAGTAGCTTCCAATGAGATATCTTTCTGTATCTGACACCTCAGCAGTTTATCTTTCAATAACATGGCTTTCATTATTTTTACCATAGAAACTTCAATGTTAATATGGAGCACAGATTAGTAGTGATTCTACCATCTTTATTTTAGTGTGAAGTTGTTGTAATCCTAAGTTGAATCTTTTTTGGGGATTAACTGTTTTCCTGTTATTTTCACATTAAAAGAAAATAAGGTGGGGAATTACTTCTTCAGAATTTCACAAAGAACTGGTAGATAAGCTTGATATATTTGCAAAGGATAATCTACAAACTGCCTACAAAGGGATATAAAATGAATTCAGTAAATATACAAAAATAGAAAGGGGTTTAAGATAAGAATGTCTTCTCATTGGACTTATTCAACCTTTTCAGTGAGGTAATCCGGAGAAAAGTACCAGGATGTGGCATTGACAAGATTACAGTAATATTAAATACAATATACTACAAAGAAATTGTCTTATTTTTCCTACAACATTTTATTCTCTTTTTCTTCCCACAATAGACACTCCCCCACCAATACCTACCTCACATTTCATCTGCACTTGACACATTCATCTGAGCCAGACACCAATATTACTCAGCTTCCAACTTGAATCAGTCTCTTTCCATTTTTATTAACTGCCCAATTATGAGATTTTGATTGTATAAAGAGAAGAATTCTTCCAGTTTTCCACATCCTGGTCATCTTTTGGCAACTGTCAAAATTATTTTATCACAAAATGTGTGATGTTGTTTAATTGCCCATAAAAGTTCTGTTTTGGCATAATTCTTTAAAGATATTTTTTGAAGGATCAAAAAAGAGAGAGAAGAAAGGTTCTACCCATTCCTCTCTCAGTGTTACATTAAAAAAAACAATGGAACATTAAAACCTCATATCTTCTATGTACCATGTCCTTTCAGGATGTGGTGGTCATGACTCTCCACAATTTTCTATCCTTTTTTTTTTTAGCTCTAAATAAATTTAATCTTTCTGTTATCTTTCCTAAACCTTGTTCCACCATCCATTTATTCAAACTTGCTAAGTAGGTCAGGTGTTGTTTTTCCCTGTCTCTTACATCTGTCCTATGAGTATCAATTTTCCAAGCCTATTTTCCTCATCATGTGCTCTAGGAATTTCAACTTTGTTTCTAAGTATAAGTGTTTTTTGTTACCATTTTAATTAAAATTTCCTTGATGCTCACATTTTTGTTCCATGGTATCCTCAGTATCCTTCTGTAGAACCGCAGGTCTGTTACTTCAAGTCTCTTCATCTGTGAGCAGACTGTCCAGTATTCACTGCTATATAAGAGGACTGATATTACATAACAGTTAAGCTCTCTGTTTCTAATTAAATATTTCTGTTTCTTAATACTTTTCTTAGTTTTTTCAATGCATCTTCAGATTTCTGTGTCACTTTTTCCAATGTCAGTTATGACACTACAATGTTAAGTTTCTGTACTTGCTCGATTTTAATGTCTCCATTTAGTAATTTGCATCTTAGACTGTCACTCTTACTAAAGTCAATACATTGTCTTTTGATAGTTGATATTCCTTTCTTCCTGCTTTCCTTTGTCTTGGAGTATCTGCTGTTTTGTGTGTGTATCATCTACATGTCTTATATTGTTAAGATTCTGTCCACCATTAATGAATCCTAGAATTAGAGCATTGCTTCATGGCGGCCAGAACAACCACCATGGCCGACCAAATAACCGGTCGTTTCTTTTTCTTCTTTTTTTAAAATTATTCCAACAACAGAAACAATCTGTCTATATTTCTGAGATGAGGTATTATTTACATTATTCGGACTAGTTCTCCTGAGCTGACCAAGCATAGAAATAAATACAATATGGGAACCAGTAATAAGGAGTGCCAGAGAAAAGCAATGATAACAACAAAGTTGCAATATGAGTTCTGGTAAAAAACATGCAATGATAACAGCAAAATTGCAATATGAGCACTGGTAAAAAAATGGTTGCTGAAGACATTAGGTTTATAATACCCAGAAATTCATACACAGATGTCCTCAAGTGGATAAAGGTGTTGGTAAGATCCAGTGACAGGACCCAAAGAGTGTGAGTTCAATACCCAGTTAAGGCAGTGGAGAACTTTCAGAGGGAAATTAACAGGAGATAACTGATAACTGACATCCATCAAACACAGCATGAGGAACTAGAACAGTCTACCCCAGTGAGCGAAAGAAAGGGTTCAGTTCGAAATTCCAACCACCTGAAGAAGGCCGGAGTGTAAAACGGACGAAACGTTGTGATAAATATGGCGACAAAGATGAGTCCAAATAATGTAAATAATGAACAGAAACAATGTCAAGAACAAACACAACAAAATGAAAGAAGAACATGGACAACAAAAGACAACAAACAATTCAAAGAAATACAAAAATGTAATGCAAACAAAAATCATGGGTAGAATACAGGAAAGGAAATAAACGAAAGGAGAACAGAACAAAATGCACGAATATATGAACAAATAAATGGAAAACAAAAACTGAAAAACTTGTAAAGAGTTTTAGAAAATAAAATTCAAAAACTTAACAGTTCATTTGTCAATAAAACACACTCTTGTCCAATAACCTCAAAGACCTTCTTATATTTGCTTGTAAAGGCAAGCCAGCTACATCTATCTCATTTATAGGAGAGTACCTAATGCAGCAGGTGGGTTAGTCCACTTTGCTGGAATGGACCTGCCCAACACATTTGCATGAGTGGACGCTATTCATTCATATATCTCTCCATTAAATGACTCAGGGCTACTTTTTAAGCTTGAAGCAACTACACCAGGCTACTTGTGTATCAGGCCATTTGCAAGCTAACCAATATTCTACAAAAGATTAGACAAATCTGGTGAGATAATATACACTTGTCTTACACTCCTTTCTATCTTTTGTCCCGTGGAGTAATTCATAAAAAATTCAAAAAGCACCATTAAAAGCTTGTTTTTGTATAAAAGGCAATAGACTTTAAGTTTCATTCTTCTTCATCAGATTAGGTGGGGATCAGGGAGGGGGAAAGATTCAAGGGCAGTGATAGTGACAGTAAAGTGAAAAGAATGGGGTTTATAACTGAAAAAGGCAGAGTCAGCACAAATCAATTCACATATAAGTCAAATAGTACTGTAACATTTTTTCAATGATAATTTAAGTAAACATAATCTATACACATTACGAAATGGACAAAGTCCGACAATTATTTTTAAGACATTTTTTATGTTTATACATTCTTTTTTATAGATACAAATATTTAAGTAAATGCTCTGTTTATAATAAACAGTATTAAACAACATTTACTGGCCTGAATGTGTGAGAAATTTTCATAGAAAATATATATCCTCCGACAGGATTCGAACCTGTATCCTATACAGAGCTGTCATATAGCCTGACGTTCTTTTACCGATTGAGCTACAGAGGAGCGTTTCAGCTAGCAAGGTTGATTTTCCTGTTTTTAAACTCCAATTCTCCATGATTTTCTCTCATACATTCATATCTGCTTGATGCGTATCCAAATGTAAACAAATGACGTCACACATTATGAAATGGACAATTATTTTAAAAAGAATGTATAAACATAAAAAAATGTCTTAAATATCATAGTCTAGATATGAAAGCCCACAAAGGAAGTAAAAAAACAATATTTACCAATGACAGAGTTGATAAATAGAACAGTTGAAAATGCATTTTATAGAAAAAAAATACAAAGCAATATTTCAGTATTGTTAAGGTGAGTAGACATAAGCAGGTTCACAGAAATACAAGAAAAAGAAATAGTAAAAACTACAGAAGTCTAACAATAAGTTATTTTATATTTGGCACAAAACATTTGTAACATAAATGACTAAACATCATTTCATCTAAGGTACTCAGGTGTTCAGGAATATAAATTAATAGGATAGCGAACATATTGGAGTTCAACTTATCTAAGAAAAGGTTCTGTAATGTTATAGGTTCTGACCTATCATCTTGACTTTGGTAATTTTCCTATCGCCATGGCATGTCTTCCATCTGTTATTTCTATAAACATTTTTATGACGATTGTTTCTAATGAGCTTTCCTCCTTTGCATCTTGACCACATGAATTTAAATGTATGAATATATTGGCTACTAAGGTCTAATTGTTTTATTATGGAAATAGTTAGATGTAACCATAAGTTCTATTCTAAAAGTTTCTTTCCTCACACTTCTCACCTGTGGAACACTTCTGTTTTTTGCTTCCCTGTCATCTATATCTTCAAAAATTTAAATGCATTGCCAATCGCAATCTTATGCCTTACTGAAACCGGTTCTTTTATGGTCTTTTCTCCTCATTGAAAGTCTCCTCATTCTCTTTGACTCCCCTTGTGTCTTAGTGGCATTATTGCCTTACTATACCACTTACAGCATTCACTGCACTTATCATAAAGACACAGAAAAGAACTGCTTCTTTATTTTTAATTAGGAAGCATATACAAAAACTCATTTAATTTATGATAATAAAGAGCACAACATATACAACATATGATCGACTCTCCCTTCGAGATTCGACGTATGAGGGTCAAGCAGATCAGTTTCCAGGAAACCGACAGCCCGACACCGGCACATGAGATTTGATTATAGTGGTGAAGGCCTCGTGCAGGACCATCCACACTTTTTGGAGGGACGAATACAGAGACCTGGTGCACCGAATGCCACAAGGTTCCCAAACGACCCTCCGCAGGTTTTGAATTCAGAGTTGTCCTTCTCCTAGACAAGTTGCTATCCAAGGCTATAGAACCCAGTCTGTCCTGCTATTTTACCCATAGCTGGAGGGAGAAGAAGAGGATTCATACCTTTCCCAAGGGTATTAGCATGTAAGTGAATGTAATGGATTCGACTGGAATTCGAACTCGGCTCTCCGATTCCTCAATCCAGGCTGATATTCATTACTCCACCTTGCCTCCATATATATATATATATATATATATATATATATATATATATATATGGAGTTATTAAATAATCAGACTTGGTTTATGCAGGTTAAACCACATTGCGTATGTAATGCACAAATCACTGAAACCAATTTTGTAAATAAATAATGGTTTTAGTGGTTACTCATATTTGAGCAGAAGCCTCATTTATTTATTAAATAGTATAAATATTTATTTTTGTTTGCCAGGGCAAATTGTGAGAGGTTTATATTTGAGAACAGTTTGTTGTGACTTTGTTCTGATGATACATTAGCCTGGTCTGAATGCCCCTTTTTTTTTTAAATATATATGTAATTTTGTTTTGGGTTTAAAAATACATCTCAGCCCCACAACAGAAATATATTAATCACAAACAAATCATATAAAAACAATAAGTGTAAAGAAAAATGATAAAAGGCTTTTGTATGCATTTCATAGAAAATATCATATATTTTAATAAGGTATATGTATAGAGAGATAAAAAAATTGTGCTTATTTTGTGGGAGTCACATGGTCTGTTAAAGTACTATCCCTGGATTGTTTGGCCATCAAAGGTGAAGAGAGAGAAAATTTGATTTCTGTTTCAATTGGTGGCAAAAAAAAAACAAAAAACTGTTCCATTGCATGATAGGAGTATTCATATTTATTTAACTATTTGTTTAATCTTACTTTTTCTTTCTTTATTGTTAATTATTATTCTTATCTACATCTTAAAGAAAGAGCCTCATTTTGAAATTCTAGAATCGAAGTCAGCTTATTAAAGTCTTTAAGTTTTCTTTTTTTTTTTTTTTTTTTTTATCTTTTGAATGATGGGAAGAGTTTATTTTTTACTTTATTTGTTTTATTTTATCAGCTGGACTACATACCCAAGACACACTAAAAAAAAATTTAATTTAAAATTTCAGCATCCCCACTCCTTCATGCACATGAGTAATCACATCAATGTAAACATCACTTTAGTCTGATGAAATCCTTAAGGACAAAACTTAACGCACAAATTTCTTTCCACTGTCATAGATACTAGACACATCAGAGGCCAGAAATTTAAAATTTTAATTTCCCCGTATCTTAAGGGGTTTTCTTCTTATGGGTAATTAAAATGTTTTAACAGAATTTTCTTCTGTTTTAACGCAGCAACAAAAAATAGTACCACTGTCATATTTATGAGGTTTCGGCTGAACAATATAAATAGTGTAAATAATTGCAATTCTGCATCTCAGACATATAGACAGAAAGGGAATTACATTGCAGTGAATGGCGACTAAAAAAAGGTGCTAATCAGCTATTTTATATACAAACAAAAACTCCTTCCAGTCAATTTAAATTAGTTTTGAGATGTAGCAAATTATTTTGTTTATTTGAGATATTAAATCTAATCCATAAACTTTAAATTAAAGCTAAAATAAATGTTTCAAGAAGGATTTCCATTTTCAAAAATTCATTTTAAACCTTAGGTATCATTTTATGTTGTTATTTTGTTTTAGGTACCCATATATATATATATATATATATATATATATATATATAAATTATTACCTGTAGAACAACATTTCCGCCTGGAAAAACACGATTTCAAAACCCATGCCAAATTCACTATAATTGAGAGAATAGAAAAGTTCAGAGTATATATATATATATATATATATATATATATAGTGTGTGTGTGTGTGTGTGTGTGTGCAGGATTGACTAAACAGAAAGATAGAAAAGCTTTCTGATAACATTTATCAGCTATATGCAGGTTTCCGTGTTGTGCATCTTATTTACATTTTTATTCCCATCTTCTATAGAAATAGGATTTCATCAATAAAAATACCATTTAGTCTGAAGAAGTCCTTTTGAAGGATGAAACTTATTACATGGTACTTTTTTCCATTTTGTCATTTAATTATATATATATATATATATATATATATATATGAACAAATATAGTTTTAAGGTGTGGTATATTTATGGGATAAAGTGCTCAATATCAGAGATAGAGCGTATGTAAATATAAATATAAAAGTGAACATTGAAGTCAACACTCAGAGGCGACTGGCTGTTTCATGCTGGATGCAATCATCAGGCAGCCTGATCATTGCATCTAGCATGAAACAGCCTATTGCCTCTGAGTGTTGACTTCAATGTTCACTTACATATATATATATATATATATATATATATATATGCACCCCACTCAATTTGTGCAAATTAATTTAAACAACAGTTTTGGTTTCCTTTCTTTCCCCATATGATCAGTGTTAGAGCAACTAGAGTAACAGGGTGTAATAAATTTCTATTTTTTCCTGAGATTAGGTCATTTGCAGTGGTGTGAAATAATATAAATCTATTTTCAGAGTGTATGATGAAATTTGTTTGGCCTTGAAAAATATTGTGTCATCTATAACTGCATCAGATTTTGATCACACCCATACACTATTGTCTCAACTGTTGATTAGTTGTTCTACGGCCATTGTCTGTTACTCCAAGGAAGTGTACAAAAATTGTAACGCTGCATGAACACACTGTTAAGCCTTACCAGTCAGCAAATCAAAGTACAATATAGACTGGCCCGGAAACTCTCCTGGTTTAAATCTAATCAAGAATCTGTGGTCAATTTGCAAGGAATGACATCATGGAATGAACATATGAAGTACTAAGATGTGCACTGGGTTATGTTTCATTGGAAAAATGTGGAAAAAAGTAAATAACGAAATTATTCATTTTGTTTCAATTAATTTGCACAAGGGTGTATGTGTGCATATATATATATATATATATATATATATATATATATATATATATGAACAGCAGCTCAGATTGAGGAATTGGAGTACCAAATTCATTACATTCACTTACGTGTAAATACTCTTGGGTATGAATCCATCTCTTCTTCTTGAGCTATGAGTAAATAGCAGGACAAACCAGGTTTAAAAATTAATTGATAAAATTAATGTTCAGTATTGTAGACTATTCATTGCTAGGCTAGCTGTTGTTGTTACCTATCTCTCTCTTCTAACAGTTGGCCTATGACTCATCTGAACTTTATGGTTTAGTACAGTTTATTTCTTTACAACTTATTTTTTTCTATTTTATTGTTTGTAAACTGCATTTCTTGTTTATTCACATGTTTTTGCTTGTAAAACCCCAGACAAATACAAAAATAGGACTGAGTTTTAGAAAACAAGAGTGATTTTTACAAGCCCGGAAATATTCCCATTGATTTAAATGGGGAAAACTGATTTGAGTCTTTTGAGTGACAAGTTTGGCCTTGGAACAAATTAAACTCATATCTCAAGGCATTACTGTATTTGGTTTGATTTGGAACTAATTCTTTAACTCAAATGGAAGTTCTCACTTACATGTCTATAGCTCAGATCTTAATTTCACCTGGCCCCCACCTACCCGGTTCTGGAATACTGCCCCAAAATACCAGCGTTATAAAAGATAAGGCTCACACATTTTTCCCAACAGCCATATCTGAGCCATTCACTGACTACATAGCCAATGACAATTTTACCGACAATGGTAGATTTAACTCAGCTCAGCTGACATCAGTGATGGACCCTCACGGCAGACAAGATTAACCAGATGCAACAGACTACAAGACTTTCTTGCCTACCGATAGCAACATAAAGGCCCTTCCCTCAATGGCAGTGCCTTTGATCAGCAATAAAACAAACAGCAAAATAGACTAACTCTCAAATACTACTATGTGATTATTCATAGAATATTTATTCCATATCTCTATCTTGATTACTAACTTGTGTTATAGCCTGAACAAACTCTCTATCTTCCACAACTGATATATGATATCCTGGAAGTAGTAAATAATTGAACTTTGTAAACCACAGGAAATCTCAACTATGTCTTAAATGCATTTGTTGTTTTGTCACTTCCTTTCTTTTTTTCTTTTTTTTTTCTTTTAATCAATGATAAGGAAGTTTCTAGAATGTCCTAGTAATTATGTATTATTCTTTCATGCATGGATACACAAAATATACAAGGATGCTTGAAGTTGTTTATCATCATACTAATTTAATCTTACTAGTTGCTTTGTATTTGTAGCCTTGTGCCAGATTATACTCAGGCTTGTCACTATGGTCGGGGTCTGTCTTCTACTATGAAAATGAAGTGAGCTAATTTTAGAGTTTATATTTTAAGAATTAGCACACAAAGTTGAACCCATTTCCAATGCTTCACAATGTTTCTTTTTCCATTGTAGATATTCATCATGCAAAACCTTTTACTACAAATAACAAAAAGCAGAAATTGCTTATTTTTATTTATGACTTATGAATCTGGGAACTAATCACCATTACCCCAAACTATTAGAATTTGCATAAATGCATTAGCATAAGACACTTTTAATCATGGAGGCCACCCCAACAACTTAAAGACCCCATCCACCACTTCAAAACACTCATGACAGGGCTGACAGTGCTCAGCTTAGAATATATCAGAATGTTAAAATGAACATCTTCATTAGAAAAAAAGAGGCAAGATTTAATGACAGCAAAGGTAGAAAGAGAAGGTGGGGAAAAATGTGGAAGAAGGAAATAAAGAGAACAAGGAGGTGTGAAAAGCGATAAAGAAACAAGTATATAATAAAATAAGAAATTGATCAAGCATAATCAGCTTATAATAGAGTGTATTTGCTGTTGCTATTTGATTTAGCAGAAAAGTGTGAATGTAGACATCATGGCTGCCGTGATGAGTATTGCACCAATCGATAATTCCTGTTCACTGAGTGGAGTACAAACAAAGTTGATGGTATTTAGTGTGCGGCAGATATTATGTACACAATTAACAATAAGTTACAAGCAACAGACACAAGAAGTAGCCATAGCTGGAACTAATTTGACATTGAGGTTAATAATAACAGTGACAACATCGGCCATGTTTGCTTCATATAAACGCATGTCACCACTTATATGGTGTTGCAGTTTATCTGTACATTTTTGTTGACACATTTTTTTTGATGTACATACAGTAGTGTGAGATGGGCTGGAAAAAAAAGAAAGATAATGTGGTGGGGGTGGGGGATACAAAAACAATGAGGGAGGAATTAAAAAAGGGAAGTGAAAGGGTAGAGAGAATGAGAGATGACAAGGAGAGTAAAAAGAAAGAGATGGTAGAAAAAGTATTATAGAAAGAACAAGTGAGATGGGAGGGAGAGAGAGAGAGAGACAAAGAAAAAGAGATAAAAAGGAAAGTGAAAATGAGAGAGAGCAGAAACAACAGAGAGAGAGAGAGAGAGAGAGAGAAAAGGGAAGAAACAACAGAGAGAGAGAGAGAAAGTGGGCAGAAACAACAGAGAGAGAGAGAGAGAGAGAGAACAGAAACAGAGAGAGAGAGAGAACAGAAACAGAGAGAGAGAGAGAACAGAAACAACAGAGAGAGAGAGAGAACAGAAACAACAGAGAGAGAGAGAGAACAGAAACAACAGAGAGAGAGAGAACAGAAACAACAGAGAGAGAGAGAGAACAGAAACAACAGAGAGAGAGAGAGAACAGAAACAACAGAGAGAGAGAGAGAGAACAGAAACAACAGAGAGAGAGAGAGAACAGAAACAACAGAGAGAGAGAGAGAACAGAAACAACAGAGAGAGAGAGAGAGAACAGAAACAACAGAGAGAGAGAGAGAGAACAGAAACAACAGAGAGAGAGAGAGAGAACAGAAACAACAGAGAGAGAGAGAGAAAGAGAACAAAAACAACAGAGAGAGAGAGAAAGAGAACAAAAACAACAGAGAGAGAGAAAGAGAACAAAAACAACAGAGAGAGAGAAAGAGAACAGAAACAACAGAGAGAGAGAAAGAGAACAGAAACAACAGAGAGAGAGAGAGAGAGAAAGAGAACAGAAACAACAGAGAGAGAGAGAGAGAAAGAGAACAGAAACAACAGAGAGAGAGAGAGAGAAAGAGAACAGAAACAACAGAGAGAGAGAGAGAGAAAGAGAGTAGAAGCAACAGAGTGAGAGAGAGAGAAAGAGAGTAGAAGCAACAGAGTGAGAGAGAGAGAAAGAGAGTAGAAGCAACAGAGTGAGAAAGAGCAGAAAAGAGATTAAGTATGCAGAGTAATAAGAAGAGAGACTGTGCACAGAGAGAACATAAGAAAAAGATTGCTTGGAGAGAGAGAAAAGAGAGGACAGAGAAAAAGTGAGATGGCTAGGAAAGAGACAGGAAAAAAAAAAGAAAAGAGAGAACTGTTCAAGAGCAAGGGATATATTAAAAAAATGCCTAATAGATGACTGGGTGAAAGAAAGAGAAGGTAAAAAAAGTGATGCCAAGAGGAGAAAGAGAAAAAAGAGAGGTTAGGGAGAGGCAAGAGAGATATCTGGATGAAAGAGAGGGGGGAAATAGAGAAAATGAAAGAGCTGAGAGAAAATGAGAGACAGCAAGGGCATAAAGCAGAGAGAAAATGAAACAGAGCAGAGAGAATATAAGAAACAGTAAGGAGACAGGACAGACTAAGATGAGTGAGTGATTGAGAGCAGAGTAAAAGAGACAGAGATGGTGGGAAAAATGAGAGGGAGAAGAGAAAAAAAGAGACAGTGGGCAGTGTGAAATAAAAAAAAAAGAGATAAAATGGAACAGTAAAAAAAAAAGAGAGAAAGAGTGAGAGAGAGTGGGACAGGCTTGAGGAGGAAGAGAAGCCAGAGAGAGAACAAGTGGGATGGAAAAGTATATACAATAAGTAGAGATGGAGACAGAAGAGAGAGAAAAGGAAGGAAGAAGTGAAATCATGTTCAAGAACATAAATAAATTTCATCTTTTTTTTATTTATTAGCATCTTAAGAAAAAAAAAGAAGAAAAAAAAAGAAAAAAGAAAAAAGAAAAAAGAAAAAAAAGAAAAAAAAAAGAAAAAAAGAAAAAAAAGAAAAAAAAGAAAAAAAAGAAAAAAAAGAAAAAAGAGAAAAAAGAAAAAAGAGAAAAGGAAAAAAAAAAGAAAAGAAAAAAAAGAAAAAAAAAGAAGAAAAAGAAGAAAAAAAAAAGAGACATTCTCCACTCCTACATGATCCTACCCTGGGTGACTGGCAACAGGAAGATACCAATTTTATCAATAAAGAACAATGTCTCTGATGGGTGGGGAATTGACACAATTTGAACTCTTGATTAACACATGGCATTTTTCACTGTATTTCTATAAGCAGACACACACTCGGCATTGATTCAAGCCTGAGAGACAGTATGGACAGAGATGAGGATGAGAAGTGTACTGCATGGCATAGTGTCAAGAACTTTCTCAGACGAACAGTAACAATCCGGTTATCCCAAGAGATATATTGTTCAGACAAGACCTCTGCTAAACATTTTCTCCAGTCTTTCCTCCTTTTATATGCCCTTTACCTGCAAGATGTGGGTGATCATGGCTCTCCATAATTTCTTGTCCCTAGCTATTTTAAACAATGCTTGACTCTTTACCATCCCTCTTTTATCACTACTCTGTCATCCATTCACAGAAACTCAGTTACGTTATTTAGTGTTTCCTTCTGTCTCTCCTTTCAATATGTCTTGTGAATGTTCAATTTTCCAAGCCCTCTTCACTCAGAATGCATTCCAGAAATTTCAAGTGTCTTTCTGATGGGAAGTAAAAAAGTCCCTCCTTGTTACCATTTTCTTTAGAACTTCCGCTATTGCTCATATGTTCAATCCATAATATTTGCTGCATCTCTGTAGCTTTGAGTCTTTTTTTCATCTGTAAGCAAAATGTCTAGCATTCCTTGCCACACAAGACAATGGATATGACAGCTGTTCATCACTCTTTTTTTTGTTTTTGAGGACATTTTTAGCTTCATCAATTGCTTTAAAAGTTACACAGGCACCTGACAGACAAGGATAAAAAAAAATTATATGTTAACTGGTGTTGAGATTCACCATCCCATGAAGGCAAAATAGGAATTGCCCAGTTCCTCTGTGGCCTGTGCCAAAGAGGTTGGAAAGTGATCCATTACTAAGTTAAACCCTGCCATAAAGAGCTGGAGATCAAATAATATTTTTTTGTAAAATCATTTCACCTCAAGTAAGGTGATAAAGCCACTATGATACAAGGGGTTACTTAGAATGAAAGACAACAGAGTGAAATGTTCCTGAGGAGAAAGGACATTAAAAAGAACAGGATTTAAGGTGACAAGATGGAAATTGATGTTGCTTTTTTTTTTTTTTTTTTTTTTGTTTCACAGCATATCAACCTCAATTGGTTATTTAATGCCAACAAAATTTTAGTTACTAATTTTTTTTTGCTTCAAAAATTTATTGCTGGTAATAATCTTTTACAAAAATGCATTGTTGGTATTAAAACCTACTTTTACACTTTTATAGTGTTTTGACCCAAGTTTGGGACTTAACTATTTGCCCATAGCTTGGACCCTAACAGGTGCTACCACCCCAGGTCAGTGTGAACTTGGGAACACCAGCAATTAAGAGGTGGTTCCATTCTCCTCAAAACCTTCTGATCAAAGGCCTTGTTATTGGATGTAGTTTATTGTCTTACCCAGGATGGATTGATGTTGCATTTAAATTTTTAAAGATGGTAGTTGACAGTAAATAAACAGCCTGGAAAAGTGTCCCATAGCAAAGAAGAGAAGAAACTAATAGAATATGACTTATGGTCACATTAGTCAATTTCTACTGTAAAATGTGACATCTAGCTACCAATCTGGTTTTACGCTTATTTTCATGAAATCCAGGTACTAAAGAGGAATGCTCATTTGAATAATTGCTATGAAAATATATTTTTTTAAAATGGTAAGTCGGGGAGCTATGGTAACAAAGTAGCCTGATTGGAAACTATAATATTGCAGATTCCTTCTTGGTTTTTCTCAAGAATCTCAAGATACATAGCATAGGCACCATACCAGATGTGATCACAATATTCAATGTATAACTATACAGTTTTTTAACATTTGCACTTTTAATCAGAGAGAGTATGCCTAGATGCCTGCTCACGCATCTTAGAATAAACTCTCCGGAATCATGGAGTGATGGTGTAGCCATGAAGATGTTAAATGGAAATAGTTCAAATTGTGTTCACTTTGCTTTCATGCCCTTGAGAAAGAATCTGTTTTCACTTTTCTCATTGCTTTCTTGCCAAATACCTTGACAAAATATCTCATCACTGGCATGTTTGCTGTTACCCTAATAGTTAAACACAAGTTCTTACAAATTTGTCTGAAGAATTAATACACACATGATTATTAGGGTTATGACATTTTTTTAACCCTATGTTCCGGTTTCATAAATAAATGAACTTTTGTCCAAAAGTAACGAAAAAAAAAAGCATTAATCTGTTTTAGTTTTTGAAAAAGGTTACCCCAAACTGAATATTCAATTTTACCATATATGCAATAAGGGTATATAAAAAACAAAGAAGAAAGAAATCAAAATATTTCAGAAGCTTTATTTTTCAATTTGCTAATAATGTAGTTGGATAGTACTTGTGTACTTTTAACAGTTTATAGCTATAGCATAACATACAACCGAACAAATAAACAATAGTTTAAGAAGGCTCCAGAAAGTTCTAGAAAGTCATAATACTACTATACTTATATATGATTTTAGAAATTTTGTGTTGGGAAGTGATATTTAAAAATAAAATTAACTGAATTAAACCATTCTTCATTAAGTTGGAAAAAAGTCCGCTGAATTATGGTACAGGAAACCAATTATTTTGTAAAAAGTCATAACTAATGATTATCTAATCTGATAGAGATCAATGTTTTTAAAACTGATGTTAAAACACAAAATATAGGTTTTAAACTTTCACTCACTGAGTTTATTGGGAAACTGACAGTAATGTGTGAAGTTTGTCAAAACTTAATTTGATACATTCAAAAGGATATTTAAAAAAAAAAAAAAATGGATCTCTACTGGATTTTGTTGTAGAGCACTGTTAAAAAATAACATTAGGTTACATCTATTATCATTATTCAAATATTAATTACATCAATCTAAAATTCATTCATGCATTCAATACTGCTGCCATATCTGATCTACTTCTACTTTATACTACAATGAATGTATAAGTACTATGAGATTAGCAAATAGTATATATTACTATAAACATTTAGTGGCAATGCATGTTTGAGTAGACGTACCTTTTTTTTAAACAATCAAATTATATATGTATTTTAGGTATATAATATGTCCAGAGAAATGCATCTATTATTCTTTGAATTTGACTTTCATTGTACATCTGCATTTATGGAGATCTTCAGAATTAACTCCACTTGCAAGTAACTCAATTTGATTAGCACACCTAATATTGTGGTTTAAAAAGGAGTAGTTTCTTATTGGGTTATTCTCTACAAATTCATTCTACTGGTTAAAACTAGAATGTAACAAAGTCCTTCTCACTTATTACATGTACACACACAATATATATATATAAATAAATAAAGGTAATACATCTGTTGGTATATAATTTTTGTTGGTTGAAATAGATCTATATTCCATATAAGGTAATTTTGGATTTTATGGTTTACTACAATATGTATCATAAAATATAATTTTAAGGTATGGTAAATTTATGGGTTAAAGTGCTCAATATCAGTGACAGAGCATATATAAATATAAAAGTGGACATTGAATTTAACACTCAGAGGTGACAGACTGTTTCATGCTTGAATGCAATTGTCAGGCCATATGCATTATGTTTTGCTTAACTACTTATATACACAGGTCAGTGATGCATTGTGGGTAGTCTATTGTATTGTTCTAATGTTTATTTTGGTGGGCTGTAATGGTATGTTTTGAATTATTCAAGAGACTATTCAGTGGAAATAATTAAATAAAAAAGTGTTATAAAATTTAATGTAACTAGTTTTAAGTATAGCTAAAATAACTAATGTGATTTCAGACATTACTGTAAATCAGTTGGCAAATGTTTTCCATGAATTGAAAAATCGTATTACCCTTTCTATTGCTAATGATGGAGGACATGTGGAAACTTAAATAAAATTTCAATAAAACCTTAAAAAATTTAGATTTACTTCTTTCTAATCCTTTTTACAAATTATTTCTATCACAAATACAAATAAAGTTATAAATTTTTTAAAATTCACACAAACTTTATGGATACCCTGTACGTATAAATGAGAGAAAGAAGAAATGGATTAAAAATCCACAGTTCATTGCATTTAGCTACCTACCATTACATGAGGAAGTACAATCATAGAATTGAAACATGAAATCTTTTGTGTAGTGATTTAAAAATGTTTTTATTATAATCTCTTATAATAAAAATATTATAATATATATATATATATATATATATATATGTATATTAATAAAAAGAAAGAACAGTAAGATATATAATCCGGTGTTCTTATAGATATTTTTTATTTTTACAAAATAGTGCTCAATGTAAATTTACAGAGCATTAATATTATAAGTTAATAGACTTAAAATATGGTTTTCGCTACACAGTTCCAACCATGTTTCAAAAATGGAAGCTAAAAGCCCCTAATTTAATTTTGTACTTAAATTAAAGACATTAGTTCTATTTCATCATCAAGCGAATTCGCTTGAGGATGAAACAGAACTAATGTCTTTAATTTAAGTACAAAATTAAATTAGGGGCTTTTAGCTTCCATTTTTGAAACATGGTTGGAACTGTGTAGCGAAAACCATATTTTAAGTCTATTAACTTATATATATATATATATATATATATATATATATATATAAAGAAAAACAAAAATGTTGATCGAACCAATGGACAATATGCCAAAACCTAAGACTAAAATCTAGATAAGGTCTTGAATAAAACCAACAATATATGAAAAAAGAAAGAGTAAAAAGACCTGAGGCAAACTTACTGACACAATAAAGTGCTCAAAGGTTAGATAGCTCAGACTGAACAAAAAGTGCTTAACAATGTCAAATCCTATGAAATGATGGCTCTAGTCATAACCAGAGTTTCATCTTCAGACATCTTGAATACAAGTCATTTGCACTCTTTGTTTTAGATATTATGATGGCAGATACAAGTATTGAGTTTTCAGTAATTATGAGGCATTATTTGAAACAGGACATGAAAACCATAAAAATTAGCATTGATTCTTCTTATTATTATTTATGTACTGTGTGCCCTCAGGACATAGGCAATCAAGGCTCTCCACAACTTCTTGTCCATTGTAGCTTTTAATAAATTTTGTCTGTTATTTCTCCAAAACCCTGTTCTACCATCTATTTACTCAAGCCCACTAAGTATCTTATCTGTTGTTTTCCTCTATCTCTCCTGTCTTCAATCTGTCCTGTGAGTATCATATTCTCCAAGCCCTCTTTCTTTATTATGTGCTCTAGAAACCTCAACTGTCTCTTCCGGATGTTAAATATAAGTTTCCATTTCTTCTGAAACTCCAGTGTTGCTCCCATGTTTGGTCCATGGTATACTCAGCTTAAAATGTGAAGTAGAGGAGAAGCCAGCAACCAGCAGTTGAATATTTTCAGAAGAGAAAACATGATTAAAGATGGCATATGTCAAGCACAAGAGAAAAAGAAAATAAATTGAAAATAATTTTCAGACATTCTCTAAAATTTGGAGTAGTTCTCTTTCTGAAAATCTTATTCAATTTAATGCAATAGAATTTGAGCTTTTTTTTAATTTATATTTTCGGCAACGAGGAAACTTTTTTTTTTTTTTTTGAATGTCTTGTCACAAATGTTTTGATTAAAACTGAGTCAAGAGAACAATTGACTGGTACTCAGAAACCACTGTTTGTTAAAATAACCATTATGTCAGAACAAAACCTTTACATCAAAATTCATTAATTCTCATCTGCAGATATTAGCAAAAGGAAGAAAAGAAAACCCAATATAAAGACATTCTGCATGTCAGCCGAGAAAATCATTTGTTTGATCAAGTGATTAATAAATCTATCCTCACAATTATTCTGCAACAAACAAGTATTTCTGTTCAAGAAACTAATCATTTATTTACATATGAATTTACTTACATATCTATATGTGTATGTTTAATGAATGTATTTATGTCTGGTTTTGTTTTTTGTTTTCCATTAGAAGCAAATTGAATGATACAACATTACATTTGATGATGAAAACCTTTTTATTTCTTTTACCATTTTCCCCCCTTTGATCAGCTTTCTCCAGCTCTCCACCCCACAACAAGAAGTAACTTAATGCATGCTCTAATGGAAAAATCAAAAGAAAAAAAAATAAAACCTTAGAGAAAATATTAATCAAAAATTACTTGATATGATTATTATTTATTCATTTAGGTTCCACCCTCCCACCACTGCCGACACACACTTTTTTTTGTAATTTTCTCTTTTCTCCTGAGGGTAGAAAGAAGAAAAAAAAAGATGAAAAAAGAAGAAAAAAAGATGAAAAAAAGAAGAAAAGGAAAAAAGATGAAAAAAAGGAAAAAAGATGAAAAAAAGAAGGAAAAAAGATGAAAAAAAGATGAAAAAAAGAAAAAAAAGATGAAAAAAGAAGAAAAAGATGAAAAAGAAAAAAGAAAAATGAAAAAGATGAAAAAAGAAAAGATGAAAAAAGAAGATGAAAAAGGAAGAAAAAAGATGAAAAAGAAGAAATGAAAGGAAAAAGATGAAAAAAGGAGAAAGATGAAAAAGATGAAAAAGAAGAAAGATGAAAAAGATGAAAAAGAAGAAAGATGAAAAAGATGAAAAAGAAGAAAGATGAAAAAGATGAAAAAGAAGAAAGATGAAAAAGAAGAAAGATGAAAAAGAAGAAAAAAGAAGAAAAAGGATGAAAAAGAAGAAAAAAGGGAAGAAGAAAAAAGAAGGGAAGAAGAAAAAAGGAAAGAAGAAAAGAAAAGGAAAAGAAAAGGAAAAAAAGAGTGCTCCAACTTCCATGCAATTCATAACTAAAGAGAATATACATGAATATAGATTATAAGTTTTCTTGTAACATGCACTTGCATACAAGCTGCATTGTTTCACAATCATCATATATATCTGTTTGAATTTCTGGGATGAGGAGTTATCATTATTTACACTATTTATATTCAGGCTATCTTTGTTGTTGTTATCACAATGTTTCAGCCATTGTACCCTCTGGACTTCTTCAGTTTTCCCTATCAAAGCATTTTGCAGCAATCGTAAAAGATAATATGAGCTTTGTAATTGATTGGTGCAAAGTCAAGTGAATATAGTGAAAGTTTTGAAATTCAGTTGGTCTGTTCTATCCAACAAGTTTAAAAATCTTTTTCCTGTTTTATTCTTGCTTTGTGGCCTTGTGGCTTTGTTATGGAGAACAAAATTTATCCTTCAATTCACTGTGTATGCAACCACAGTTGTATGAAAATTTTAGGTATATTGGTTTATTGCAAATTTCTTAACTGCCATATATGATTAATAGTTAGGATTATACAGTCATCATTACAATTGCTTCCTCAAAACATGAATTATGTAGGACACATGGACTTGGAGAGGGGAATTAACAGGAGATAACTGAAAAATGACATCCATTCATTTTAACACCCATTAAAACATGGCATGTGGAACTAGAACAGTCTACCCCAGTGAGTGAAATAAAGGGTTCAGTTCGATATTCCAACCACCTGAAGAAGGCCAGAGTGTACAACGGCTAAAACGTTGTAATAAATATGCCGACAAAGATGAGGAAAATAGTCCAAATAATGTAAATAGTGATCCAACCAAATATTTCTGACATGTTTCATTTTTATGAAAACTTCATCAAAGAATGAGATATGGAGAAAAAAAGACAGAATTTTTGGTATCTTTACTTTTAAGTAACTTTGATTTTCATTGGGTAATCATGTATCATGTACATTTGACACTTATACATGGGTGACCAATGAAAATCAGCATATATATATATATATATATATATGTGTGTGTGTGTGTGTGAAATGTATATATATATATATATATATATATATATATATGCAATTTATTATATATATTATTTATATATTATATATGCACAGTACTTATTGGAAAGTGCTCAATATCAGTGATAGAATTTGTCTGACAATTACAAAAGCATGAAACCCAGGGTCACAAACTCACATCAATCCAACTCTATATATTTAAAAATTCTTAATACAAAGTTAGCATTTATCTACTTTCAAAAGACTATGTACCAAAAAACAATATGAATTTTTGTACTTATCTGTTTGGCCTCTCTGCTGTTTGTTTGTTATCGAACTCCTTCTAGGGTTTTGGAGACAGACCCTCCCCATAATTATGTATATTCTGAAGCTACATTATCCAGGATATTTGGATAAGTATATTTCATTTTGATCAAAACTTTTTTCCCTTTGATTTAAATTAAATTTGAATGAGCTCAATGTAAAATATAGAAGGAGAAAATGGGAAAATCATTGTTATTCTCAAAATTCAGCTTTAAATATTCCATGAAGTATTGATCAGCTATTAAAAACAAATCAATCAAGAAAGATCTCAATAGAGAACTACAGTGACAATAGTCAATAAACAGAATGAAAAGACAAGTTAATTTTTAATTGTGTTTATTGACTATATACCGGGTGTAACAGCATGAAATAATTGTCCATCCCACAAAATGTTTAATATCTATTAACAAAAAAAAAAAAAAAAAAAAAACTAATTGAGTTTCTTTTTTCCAGGTTTTCAGATAAGACATTTAGCCTTCTTGATACTATTTTTCATAAGAATCACTGAAGAAACATTCTAGTTATTCTGCTAGAAAGAGAACAGGTAAAAATCATTTTGTGTCAGCCCCACTATATCTTCCCAACTAAGCAATGGTGACAGGAAAAAGATCATTCAGGCCTTCAGTAATGGTAGCAACATTCATAATCTGGCTTCCATCTACAAAGTACATTCAAGAACCATCAAGAGAATGGTGAATAAGTTTTAAAAAGAAAGAACAGTAGAGAGGAAAACTGGATCAGGAGGTCACAACAGCAAAAGAGATCATCATTTTAACTGAGAGCTAAATACATTCTTATTGTTCAAAGTATAGTCCAATAGTGTTATAAAAACCTTGCAGATTTCCAGTAAGATATCTTTAATCATTTCTAAGATACAATAGTTCAAAGCTTAATCTAACAACTGAACAATTTTGGTGTTACAGCTAGCATATATATATATATATATATATATATATATAATTTACGCTGACATGCCTTGACCGCTCGGCCACCAAGGATCGTTCGGTAGGCAAGGTCGAATTTATCATGGAAGATTGAAGTTTATAAACAATATATATATATATATATATATATATATATATATATATATTAGTCAAATAATAAATGTTCAACTGTCATATCTTTGATTCCAGAGTTTTGCATATGACCTGGTCATCAGGGTCAGAGAGTCAGATAAAGATTTATTAGATGCTTTGCCACTGATAAGTGGTGATACACAAAACCCTGCAGTCAGTCAAGAGATATATCATTTAAACATTTATCAATTTATTGAATATATATATATAGTAATAAAACAAATTAAATGTTCACTTATCTAGTCTCTGCTTTTAATTTTGCTAACATTATATCCCCCTCTTCTGGAGACTTGATGGCAAAATTTTAATATTAACCCCACCCATGAGTGGCTATTATCCATGCAAAATTCAAAGAAGTGACAAGTGAACATTTAATTTTATTGATTGTTATTTCTGCTCTCTTTATATTGAGCACTTTAATGACAAAGATCAGTTGACCTTCTATTGGTCAAAGGTGAAGTTACAATGCTTTTGTGCCCAATGGAAATGACTTTTTGACATGGCTCAATATAATCTGGGGTCCGGCACATTTTTTGTTCACCTTGATTAAAACTCCATACAATTTGTTACATGATAGAGGAAACAAATTTTAAAAAAATTGCCTTTATCAAAATTTTCTCATACATAAAAATTTGAAAAGTCACATTCTGAGGAATTTTCATTGTTTTCAAGATGCTGAGGGGAACAATCCACACTGATGACGAAAATACAAAACTATCTTTCTATATTTCTGAGATGAGGTATTATGTACATTATTTACATTATTTGGACCATTGTCCTCATCTTTGTTACCATATTACATTTCTCCCCTTCAGTATCTGTCTATGTTTCTGAGATGAAGTATTATTTACATTATTTGGACTATTGTCCTCATCTTTGTTGCCATATTTATTGCAATGTTTCAGCTGTTGTACACTCTGGCCTTCTTCAGGTGGATGGAATATCAAACTGAACCCTTTATTTCACTCACTGGGGTAGACTGTTCTAGTTCCACATGAATGTTATCATTTATCTCCTGTTAATTCACCTCCCCAAATTCCTCATTGCCATAACCAGGTATTGAACTCACAACACTTTGGGTCCTGTCACTGGATCTAACCAACACCTTTATCCACTGTGTCATGAGTCCTTAAGGATAAAATACAAAAGGTTTTAATTATTATGGTGATTTTCTAAGTGTAGCTTAGATGTGGCACAAAGCTGAAAGTATGGGGCACCCAGTAAGGATCGAGCTCACTATTCAGTCATGCTAATCACTATGCCATGTCAAAGTGCCCAAGTTTTGATTACCGTTCTCCTCTCGTTCCTCCCACCTCTGGCGTTCTCCTCTTGTTCCTCCCACCTCTGGCATTCTCCTTTCGTTCCTCCCACCTCTGGCATTCTCCTTTCGTTCCTCCCACCTCTGGCATTCTCCTTTCGTTCCTCCCACCTCTGGCATTCTCCTTTCGTTCCTCCCACCTCTGGCATTCTCCTCTCGTTCCTCCCACCTCTGGCGTTCTCCTCTCGTTCCTCCCACCTCTGGCGTTCTCCTCTCGTTCCTCCCACCTCTGGCGTTCTCCTCTCGTTCCTCCAACCTCTGGCATTCTGCTCTTCCTTTATGAGTAAAAACTAAAATCTCCAGCCACCATTTTGTAAGAATTCAGAAATGTCTGGTACTAATAAAAGATTTGGCAGGTTATTAGAACTGACCACTGCAGGTCATTGTTATCTTCTTTGACGAGAATGAAAAGGGGAAATTTATCTTAGTATCATTGCATAAAGTTTCTGGTCAATTCTCGATCAATCATGAGACCTTGTGTTCAAAATCAGAAAAAATGGTCTCACTTTGATAGATGCTCACAAAAGAAGACAAATAAAAGTGTTTCAAGTGGAGGGAGATAAAACTGACTTGGACCAAGAAACATTAAAACAAAGTCAGGCAAGAATAACTTCAATTTCAATTGTCCCAATAGAATGCAATGCTATTATAGCATAATCTTCAGAAGAAAGAGCAAGTTTTTTTCTAAACATCCATTTTGATGTGAGGAGCTTTTTTTCAGTAAAAAAAATTAAGCTGAATTAATGGTGATAGAAAACAAACAAAAGGCTCAGCATGACACAGAAGTGCTTAAAGGAAGGGCATTTCCCATTAGCCAAAACACTGTTATGGAAGAAATATGGAATTTTAGCATAATAATACTATCATTCAAAGTTTTAAAGTCACGAAAGAATGATTTGAATGCAAGAGCATTATGGTCATAAACTGTCCTTCAATTCAGGACTGGTACGTACTACCTTGAATCACCTGACCGAGGTGGGCACAAGCCTCATTGGGGGTTTTCAGGTAGTGCTTTCATGACTTTCACTATCTTATCAGCATTTACTTTTTTCTACCTACATTTATATACATTACAAATTAAATTAAGTACAACTGACTATTAAGGGATGAAAAACTTTTACAGATTTTGATGTTATCCTGGAGTCTTTTTCAGTCCAAATCCATTGTTTTGCTCATGCTAAGTCTTGAAAAAAAAAAAAGAAAAAAAAAGTGATATAAAATTCATTATTCTTTATCCATAATGTTGAATGGGTTAAAATTATTCAACTTTTTAACTAGAAAAAACTTACTGCAAAACATTGTTGATTAATTTAAGATGGAATGATCCATTATGACAGGTCTCTAATTTGAATTTAGATACATTGTATTTATTTTCAATGTTTTTTAGCTGAATTCTTAATCTACAGTTGCGTATGATCCATTATTGTACATAATTAGGTGATAATAAAGTTTATATTTTAATATGAACACTAACTTATCAAAATTGAGATGTAGTAGAGTGTGTGTGTGTGTGGGGGGGGTCCCAATATCATAGATTCAGGCAGGGGTCCTCAAGTATCTTGCAAGTAAGATAATGGATGTCAGTATAAGTTGATTTCAAATTCCAGTTAACTTCCCCTCTACCTGACCAAAGGTAAACAGGGTTCTCTAGAACTGGGTAGCAATAAGTCAAAGAAAAGAAAAACTGAATTCAAAACCACAAAGAAGGCAATGAGAAACTATATAACTATTTTTACCAAGATGTTATAGTAATCCACAAAGAATAAAGAAAAGGAATCTGGAGGACATTGATCATTGATATTAGGATATTATATATATATATATATATATATATATATATATATATATATATATATATACATACATACACACACAAGATAATGATATATAAATTTTTATATATCAAGAATAATATTGGGAGGAAAATGTATGACAAAGTGGAAAAAAGTTTTTGTGTGATGAATTCCGATCTTTAGACCTTATGTTGACAAAAGAGGAAACAGTTCACTAAGATGAAAATGTTTACAGAGTACCTTGATTGCAAGGTCATCCACAGTAAATTTGCATCCTGGCTCTTACAACATTTCACCATTCTTGGCATATCGTCTATTATTACAGTGCAGGGAAAGAAAAACAAAAAGATTACAAAAGGAAATTGGCTAGAATATATATTAAAAAAAAAAACAATTTAAATTTAAGATTCCCAACATTCCTGATTTGTGTGAATGTTTAGTCACATAAACATAATAAATTTAGTCTGATGAACTCCTAAAGGGCGAAATGTGTCACACAAAAACTTCTTTCCACTTTGCTATATATATATATGTACGTACGTACGTTTGGGTAAATACTACTTTAAATTTTCTTGTTAATTATACTATTATTTTTTTTCTTTACTCTGAAATATTTCTTGGTTTAAAATTTTCCAATGTCTGAGTAATTTTAATTTTCAACTTTCATTATCAAAGACTCTCGGGTTTGTTGTTAGGTTGTTGGTTCAATTTTGAAATACACTGGGTGGGTGAAATGTTCTTCGTCCGACAGACACTTACCACAGTTTGGCCAAACATCAAGTTTCTTTTAGTGAGTTCATTTTTGGTTGCAGCAAGAACTTTTCTGACCGTATCTGTGTGTACATGTATTTATAAGCAGAAACATAAAGAAAGTCTTCATGATTGAAGGGAGTTGAATCTGCAGGATTTTCAATTTTGAGCTGTCATCCATGACACTATGCACACATGCAAGCTTACAGCACCTGGTATTTCCAGGTAATCACTCATCTCGGTATTAACTAGGGTTGATGTTGCTTAACTTCAGTGATATGGCCATAAGCCTGTAGACACTGAAAAGTCTCAACCAGAGATATGCATTTCTAAAAGAAATTGTTATCGTTCCTTCATATCTGGTCTTTTGTGATTTTTATAAATAAGCAATTGTTTGGATTTTTATAATTATGTAATTAATTAGATGAACTCATTTTCAATCATGAAAGTGGCAACTACCTTAGCATTTAAATCATAGGTGTAGAGTATTTGTTAGCTTGCCAGTGGTCTGACACACAAGTAGAGGCAAGTGTAGCCAAAGCTAAAAAACTGACTTGAGGCATTCTATGGAGAAATATGGGTGAATAAAGACCACTCATGCAAATGTATTGGGCAGGTACATTCTAGCAAAACGGACCAACCTAACTGGTGTATTAGACACTCTCCAATAAAATGAGGTAAAGTCAGCTGGCATGCTCTACAAGGAAACAGAAGAAGGCAGCCATGTTGGCAGGTAAGTCACTTGACTTCTACAATAGGAGTAAAAGGAAATAATATATAAAGGGAAGTAATTACTGTTTATATTTTTAACAGAATATTTTGAAAGCTTAAAAAAATATTATGAATAACATTCCGGCATTGCTGACAAAGTTAACCTAGTTGTTGGTCTTGAAAGAGGAATTCCGATCTGTGGTTGACTTGGGCAGGAAATGGCTTGTAAACTTTAATGCCTCCAAAACAAAACTGCTCTCATACCCACCATAGAGAACCCCACCCTGCTTCCTATCAGCATGGCTGATGCTCAACTCCAGTGTCTCTCTGCGCCTCCTGGTCTCACATTTTTCCACTGACCTGAATCAATAGCTTCTACTGCAAGGAAAGTTGGTTCTTCATGTCGTGCCAGAAGGTTTTTCTTGTCCGAGTCCATCCTTCAAATCTATAAATCTGCCATTCGTTCTTGCATTGAATACTGTTGCCATTTATGATCTGGTGCTCCTGCTGTTCATCTCAAGGTTATCAACAAAATTCAAAGACGGATATGCAATGTGATAGGTCCTGATCTGGCATCTTGACTACAGTCACTTTCTCACAGATGTGATGTATCTTCCCTCTGTCTTTTATACACATATTTTCATGGCAATTGCTTTGACGAGCTACTTTCACTGGTACCCTGACTGCATGAATTTAAGCATGCTAAGTTGGCAAACCCTTTCACTGTCAAAACAATTAAATATAACCGCCTGTTATAATCCAACAGCTGCTTCTTTTGCCCTTCCCGACAGTGGAACTCCCTTCCTCTTACTTGCTTCCCTTATAACTATAATCTTCAAATATTCAAATATAATGTCAATCGATATCTTCTGAGGCCTTGATCTTGATCCCCATCCTTCTCTTTATCCTTTTCTCAAACACCCCCCTCTTTATTCTTACTCTCTGTAATCCTTTGCATGCTAGTGGCACTCCTATCTTGATTGGGGGGAAATGCTTCACAAAAAACAAAAAACAAAAATGATATTGACAGCAAGCGAAATGTTTAACCTTATTAAATTGTTTTAATTGTGACAATTTCAAAATGCAGCAAAAACAAAAGACTAGGAATGGGCAACACCAGGTATCACTGCTAGGCAAAAGAATAAATACAAGATAAATCCTAATTCAAGTAAATTTTTTTTTTGAATGCTTAGGTTAATATATTTGATGTTCATTATATTCTAGAGATGTGTTTCAAGACTTATTAAATGTGTCGTCCTTGTATAAAAATCTCTTAAACAGATGGATATTTCTGAAGTCAATATTTTCAGTGGTCACACCTACACAAATATATGGTGATACTCTCGTTTCAAATAGCTCACTTTTCTTTTAAAAAAAGAAAATCATGAACATAATTCTAAGAACTAATTTCTCAAAATCACACTTTCATAGACCGAAAGAATTTTTACATTTCAAAATTACTTTAAAATATAAGTTGTTTGATCTTTTTCTTCGAGTCAAACATTCATATGCACATTCCAATCTGGTAAAGGTAGCTCTTTCGTGACATTAGGAACGTCTTTTGTGTGTGTGGGTGTTCGCATATTTCCAATCATTTCTGAGTATGCCTGTCTGCTGGGATGGCTAGCTATTCCTATTATAATTTCTGGGAGACAGTGCATTATCGGACATGATCAACAATTTGAATGAACAAGGCCAATAGACACAAATTCTTGGTCATAATGACTCCTGACTTCATGCTAGTACAACCATCAATGATCAGTTCAATCTATACAACACCACACACTTACAAGGCTTGGGTCAAACTGTGTCATGGTTTTCAAGCACTTTTCAAAGGTGCTGCATGCTGGGATTGCCTTCCCATGTTGAGAATTTGAACCAAGGACTTACGATCAGAAGGTAAACATTCTAACCACATGACCACGTTGCCATAGAACAGTATAGACATAAATATTAACATTGCATAATGACTGGCAGTTTTACACCTTAAGGATTTATTTGATATAAAGTTTTACTTAAAGTGTGAAAGTATGATTTATATGATCACCAAAGTTAAGCAATGTTGAGTCTGGTCAGTACCTAGATGGGTAACTGCTTGGGAATATCAGTATCTGTAATCTTGGATGTACAGGTGGTGTAATGGATAATGGCTTGGAATTGGAAATTGCTGAGCCAAGTTCCAATTCCATTTGGGTTAATTATATTCACTTATGCCTAAATACCCTTGGGAAAGGTATGAATCTACCTCTTCTTTCCCCAGCTATGGGTTAATTAACAGGACTTGTACCTGTAAATCATCCAAAAGACTCTTACAATCTAAAAAATACTTTCTGGTTCTAAATAACTTGAAAAAGATTAATAAGCTGTAAAAAAACAAATCAATCACACCCACGCACAACTCTTCTGATTGTCACTGTGGACATTTCTCATTTTAAGAAACCAACACATGTTAACATAAACAAATAAACACAGTATACATAAAAAAAAAACCCTCAATGCAATGATTGGAAATACAGTTTTGAACTAATTGATTAATGGCAGAAAAGGAAGCCAGACTGGAAATCCATTATCTTTCTGAGAGAACTCAATCGTAAGAATAAGATGCAAATAAAGAACTCCTCGTTCCTCATCTGTATTCCTCAGTTTTGTGTGTGCAATTTTGGTAATTTAAAAGATTCTGAGTGATGCACTCACTAACAGAAGAGGTTTTGCTACTGTAATAGAATATAGCTTCTGGGAATATATTTTAATTTTTTTCATTCTTAATCAAACAACTTTTGTGTTTGGTAACTAATTTCTAGAAAGATTATATTAAGAATTTGTTAGAGAACTAGATTGTCCTTTTACAGGATTTTACAACATTAAATCTAAAAAGAAGAGACAATTAAATAAATATAAAAAAAAACAAGAGATAAATTATGAGTACAAATTGAGAAGACAAGAATTTTTCTTTCAAGAGTTTAACATTTGTATAGGGTATGAGAAATAAGGAAGATGAAAGCAGCAATGGTAGGTGGAAGAGGAGGAGGATTACAGAGGCAGGGGGAAGAGGAGGAGAACGATGAAGAAAGGAGGAGGAGAACGATGAAGAAAGGAGGAGGAGAACGATGAAGAAAGGAGGAGGAGAACGATGAAGAAAGGAGGAGGAGAATGAAGAAGAAAAAGGGATGAATAGGAGAATGAAGAAGACGGTGAATAATTGAGGCAGGAGAAAGAAAAAGACGATGGCAGAGGCAGCAGAAAGAAAAATACAATGGCAGAGGCAGCAGAAAGAAAAATACAATGGCAGAGGCAAGAGAAATAAAAAGACAACGGCAGAGGCAAGAGAAAGAAAAAGACAATGACAGAGACCATAAGAAGATGGAAAGCATAACAGAGGCTGGAGGATGAAGAAGAAGAGAAATGCGGTGACATGAAAAAAAAGAAGAGAGTGTCTGAGAGATTTGAAGAATGGGTTAGTATACAAGAAACTGGAGACAACTGCACTTATGAAATACTCTCAGAAAATGGGAAAGTACTGATCAAAATTACAATGGGAATACTTGCCAACCTATTCAGACACAAAGAGAGCATGCCAAAAACCACTATTTTCCTACGATTCCCTGAAAGTCCACTTGAACATGTATCCAGAAATAGTACTACTTTTATTATATCGAGATGTAGACGTAAGCAGAGATACTTATCAGCAGATGCATTTGCCATCACATTTTGCCCCAGTGAACACAAGTTTGTCTTATTGTGGCAGATTTGATGAGAATGTTCAATTTGTGGTCAGTCTGAAACAGTGACACTTCTGTCTGTTACTTGCACAGATGAGAATCTTTTACAATAAATGGCACGGATCTTATTTCTGTCAATTGGAGGTGAAACTGAAACAAAGGTGCTTCTTGTAGTTACATGCCTGTAAAGTCACAAGTGCAGATGTCAGTTATAACATAGGAAACTTTACTTCAATCTTTTTGTACAGATTATGTAAGTTTTCTAAATACTTGATTTAATGGGATATTGTTTTCCAAAGCAAATTCTTCATAAAATATCTCCTAGATTTTATCCACCATAGACTACTTGTACTTGCAAGGATCTTATCTCCATAATACTGTAGTACTGTATATAAAAAATAGGAGGTTGTGCTCTACACAGGTAAACTTTTTCTGGAGGGATTAAAATTTATAAAAAAAAATTCAGGAGTTGTATACAGAGTTAACTTATACATGATTAAATACAGTATTTTTTTTTAATATACTAAAATTTACTCAATGCAAGGCATAACCTAAACTGATTATGATGATTGAGATATGTGATATGAATTAAAAAAAAATGTTTGAAAGTGGAGATTATGAGGAGAAACAGGATAGATAATGACTGATCATTGTCTTGAAGTGTTTAAAACTGTCGTATACGGCAAAGAAAATGAAACTTTCTCCTTAAATTTGAAATAAAGTTTCATTGATTTTGTTTGGCAACATATCAACCTCAATAGGTTATTTAATGCCAAAGTCTAAATATTTTGAACACAATTTTATGGTTTTAACTAAATATGTTTTGAATGCAATTGCATGCAATTGCATCAAAAAATAAAATGTATTGTTGATAATTTTACTATAAAAATGTACTGTTATACTTTCATAGTGTTTTATTTTTGTTTGGGGGGTTCACTATTTTCCCATAGCTAGGACTCTAAAAGGTGCTACTGCCCCAGGTCAGAGTGAACTGGGAAACAACAGCAATTAAGAGGTGCTTCCATGCTTCTCATAACCTCTAATCTCACAATCAGAGGCTTTTCTACTGCATGAATGAATGATAGATTTATAAATGTGCAAGATGGATTTGGATAAGAAAAAAAAATGTCTGACACAACACAGCTTCCTAGCAATAGACTTAGCCATTTGATCAAAATAATCCCACTGCTTCATATCAGAAGGTGCAAAGAGTTGCTCTCCTGGTAGATAGAAAAGGTTCCCTATGGTGATTAAATGAAAACAATTTTGTTTTGGAGGCATTAAAATTTACAAGATTCATAATTGTTATAGTGGAACACACCTATTCTATAGTTAATAGACTCTACCACCTATAATAAGTAGGAGTAAGGAGAGTAATGAGGCAGTTGCTCAGTGGTTCGGTCAGTCAGTTGATGCCGGACGACCGTTAGTCGGATACTAAAGTATCAGCGACCACAACTAGATTTCTCTGCGTCATTACCTATTATATCAAGTTCCTAACATTTTGTATGTCGAACCTATTTTAGGACCGACTTAGTACAAATACAAGCCTCCACTGTGAAACCACTCCATAACAATATTTAAATTCATACAGTTGAGGTACCAAGAAGCTGATAAAAACAATTGCCATGAAAGTATTTATGGAAAAGACAATAGGAACCAATGTCATAGCAATGTGAAAGTGACTGAAGTTGAGATACCAAGTCAAAACTGATCATAGAATTTATTTTTCTTTACAGGGTGTACTTAAAGTCTGGACACAGAGAAAAAATGCATATTTTCAAGAAATTAAATTTTCAACATTTTACTGAACTGGAATATTAACAAATAACTTCAATATGATTTCCAACATTTGTGATGTAAAAGTTAACACTTAGCAAGATTCACATGAACTCAATGTAATAACTACACATTGCCACTAATTTTAGCACATCCATTATTTATGCATTCAATCAAGTGTGTTGCATCTGTGATTTTCATTGAGTACACCTTCTCCTTTACCATACCCCAGAAAAAGAAGTCAATTTTTTCTTCTTGTAACAAAACGATGTTTCATTTGTGAAGGTAAAAAAAAAATATATAGTCAATGAGATTTCCTATGTATCCAGGCTTTAGGGACACCTTGCATAAATGAACCAAAGTCATAAGATTTAAACAAGTTTTTTTTATGCTTCGTTGCCCCTTATGTGATTGCTAGTGTTGATACTATTGTGAATATTCCTATTTCATTTAATTTTTATTGTCATATGACAAAGTTTAATGATCCATCTCTAAATGGGATATAGATGCACATCCCGAAATCTAGATAATGAGCTGATCTTTCTTCTAACGGGGGAAAAAAAAACTGACTGGTAACATTGCTGAGCAGACTCTGAATGCTTGCCTACCATGATGAATGTGTGTTCTCTCAAAGAGGCTGCTTGCCAGTTGGGACCCCTCAAGGGGAACTCCTATATATGATCCACTGCTAAAGATGCTGGAAAAATGGTCAGATCCTTGTACCACTGCAGTAAGTACCTGACTCTTACTTTACTATACCATTACAAGAGCCAGATCAAACTGAAACTGAAATATTGATGCCATATTCGGACTGGGGCTGCACAGTTTTCACTTACCGGTTTTGATAGAGTTCAAAAGTATCCATGTGGCCTTGTGAGTGATGAATTATTTCCCACCCTAAAATATCACAAACCACTCGCTACTCTTTCACTATTTCCATGGTGAATGTTCTGAGGAGCTATATTCCTTAGTTCCACCAGTTTGGACCTTTACAGCTCAGACTTGTCATGGAATTTGCACAGTGTTGTATCATCCTCATAGTATTTGTATTTCATTAGTAAGAAGTTCCATTTGGACAGCTTTTTCCCTAAGAAATGCTACTGAGAGAGACTGAAGTGAGAGGGCGGTGAGAGAGACTAAAGTGAGAGGGCGGTGAGAGAGACTAAAGTGAGAGGGCGGTGAGAGAGACTAAAGTGAGAGGGCGGTGAGAGAGACTAAAGTGAGAGGGCGGTGAGAGAGACTAAAGTGAGAGGGCGGTGAGAGAGACTGAAGTGAGAGGGCGGTGAGAGAGACTGAAGTGAGAGGGCGGTGAGAGGGCGGTGAGAGAGACCGAAGTGAGAGGGCGGTGAGAGAGACTGAAGTAAGGGTGATGGGTAAGGGTGATGAGAGAGGAGGTGATATGTGTGAGGGTGATGAAAGAAGAGGTGAGAGAGACTGATATGAGAGGATACTTCTATGATCACCTTTTCAGATCTAGGGTTAACCATTACCTTTCACACATACACTGCACTTCTTAATGCTTACTCTTACTGCTATATTGAGTGGCTCTTGGGCCTTGTATAGGATGACCATTAGTAGACAAAAACAAATAAGAACTAGAGCACACACTGCATCTATTTGACATTAAAAAAAAGGATTTTGATAAAAGAATAAAAGTGTCTAGAATATAATACTGTCACTGCACTAAAGATGCAGGTAAAATGATCAGCTCCCTGTAACACACCAGTAAGTACCTGTCTCCTCATGCTATCCTCTACCTTTATAACAACCAGATCAGGCCCAAAACGGGTTACTCTTGTCATATTTGGGTGGGAGTTGCCCAGTCCTCACAGTCTTGATAGAGTCCAAAAGCATCTGAGAGTCCTTGTTGGAGAAGAATTATTTTCCACCCTTCAACCTCTCTCTCACAGGCAGGATGTAGCAAGTCTTTTGTTGCTCTATTGCTATTTCCATGGAAAATGCTCAGAGAAACTACATTCCTTGGTTCTGTCAGGTCTAAACTTCATGGCCAGAACCAACATGCCACTTAGTAGCAAACCACACATTCTCTCTCTCTATATTCCATTAGCCTCTTCAAACAGCTTCACTCAAAAAGCTTCTTCCCATATACCACTGCTCTGTGGAACAGTCTCCCAACAGGATGTTTACTTGATCTCTACAATCTTAACTAGTGCAAGTCTAGTTAACTCTTATTTTCCCCTCATATCGATATAAAGTACCCCTTAACATAAGCGTCTTGCTTGAGTGTCCTCTGGACCTTGCGAACCTTACTGTAAAAAAAAAAAAAAAAAAAAAAAATACACTGAGGACACGTAAAGAGGCGTGTGTTAAGATTTTAGCCACACTGTTTTGAGTAAATCTTCCAGTTAAATCCATTTCTTTCGCATGAATTTCATGAAAACATTTCCTGCTATCATTGTTTATTTTTAGTTTTAAAATTTGAAATATATATGATTATAATATTAGGTTGGTGCAAAAATAATATCGTTTTCTCACACAGTAACATATGTGAGAAAACGACATTATTTTTGCACCAACCTAATATAAATGTATTTTGTTAGTATTAAAATATCTCCTTCTAGTACCATAACCCACAAGAGTCATAGGGGTATTACAAGAAGAAGCCCTTATTTGATCTGTTCAGTGCTTGGGTCAAGGCAGAACATTTGACAATGTTGTTGGATCATTTTTTTTTTTTTATACCCGCTTCTCCTTGTAGCATGGCCTTGGAAAGGCTTTGAGGTTTGGCTATGCAGCCATATCACTCCAGCATGTCTTTATATAGCCATTTATCTGAAGATTCTTCTGCGTGTGTCTTCATTTGTGGCATGGTCAGTATAGGAAATACCAAGGAGATGTATGAAGTATCTCATGGAGCTTAGTCCTGCTGTTAGAGTCTATGACTCACATACATACAGGAGAACTAACAAGATGAGTTTATGCAAAAATCTTACTTTATTTTTGAGGGTGTCATTTTGTCTTTCCAGATGGATTTTAAATATGCCATGATGGCTATTGTCTATGCAATTCTTTCATTGACTTCTGGCTTGGATCCATGTTGGCTGATGGATCTAAATATAATAAATATTAAACTAATAATATTAGAAATATTAATCTTGTACATGATATATTGTCAAAATAATATTAACTTTGTACATTATTTTTGTTAAAAAGATCTAACCATATCCAAACCCAAAACTTGTTCTCATATTCAAGAATGAATTTATTTCATATTTTTTTATGGATACAGAAGACTCAACAAGTATATAAAAAGGTTGCATATAAAAAAAAAAGAAAATTGCTCAAGGTATTAACATGCAATATGAATTATATTTCATTTATTTTTTCTACTCACTTTATAGTTTTTCTCTTTCATTCTGCAATTGAGATTATCAATTAAATCATTTTCTCAAATCTGAGAAGCTTTTATTTGAGAAACGTTTTTTTATTAATTTTTGTGTGGTAAGAGGGCTCATGATCTTAGAATAAAAACAAAATGAAAACTTTAAAGATGGGATTACTTTTCAAATGTATTGATGTAATAACTTCTTTTTCATGTTGCTATTATTATTGTTATTATTGCTATTAATAAACAGGAAGACAGAGTTATGTCCCTTTGAGACTGCAAAGTGACTCTTTATTGAAGATTTTCCTTGGTTTCATGTTTGATAACAGATTTGATAAATGCCAGAATTGCAGCACTCACCATTCCAAGAAGGATGAATGATGAAGATAAGCATGATCTAGAAAAATTAGAAAAAAAGAAATTGAAAGGAAATATGTTTGAGTGCCAGGGGCAAGATGAGGCATGAGGATATATGGTGGATAATGCTAAGTAG
Source organism: Acanthosepion lycidas (assembly GCA_963932145.1). Taxonomy (NCBI): domain Eukaryota; kingdom Metazoa; phylum Mollusca; class Cephalopoda; order Sepiida; family Sepiidae; genus Acanthosepion; species Acanthosepion lycidas. The sequence goes on from OZ010597.1 coordinate 20,787,941, forward strand.
GGGGAGATGGTGGGGATAGAAGGAATGAGGAATGAGAAGATAACATTTGGATAGGGAGGAAGAAAAAGCAATTTGTGTAGAAGAAAATATTGGGTAAAAAAAAAAAAAGAAAAAAAATGAAGCAAAATTTGATAGTCATAAGCACATTGATATTTTATGCATGGAAGAATAAAAGACTCATCAATGTTGAGAAGGTGACATGAGAAGAGAATGAAAAGCTTCCAGGAAGAAATGGTAATAGAAATTACAAGATGGACTTGTAGGAAAAAAAAATAGTTTGAAAAAAAAAAAAAAATCTGGAGCAACAAGATGGTATATAAAGAAAACCAACAGAAGCTATATGATAAAGAGCTGTATTTTTAAGTGGGGGTGGGGAGAACAGAAAGAGATAATCATAAAAGGAGTGGGTGAGAAGAGTAAAGAGAAAGAAGTATAGGGTTATAGATAGAGAACCAATCAAGAGGAAAGAAGGAGAGAGAGACATGAGAAGAGACAGACATGAGAAGAGACAGACATGAGATGAGACAGACATGAGATGAGACAGACATGAGATGAGACAGAAATGAGATGAGACAGAAATCAGACAGACATGAGATGAGACAGAAATCAGACAGACATGAGATGAGACAGAAATCAGACAGACATGAGATGAGACAGAAATCAGACAGACATGAGATGAGACAGAAATCAGACAGACATGAGATGAGACAGAAATCAGACAGACATGAGATGAGACAGAAATCAGACAGACATGAGATGAGACAGAAATCAGACAGATTTGAGATGAGACAGAAATCAGACAGATTTGAGATGAGACAGAAATCAGACAGATTTGAGATGAGACAGAAATCAGACAGATTTGAGATGAGACAGAAATCAGACAGATTTGAGATGAGACAGAAATCAGACAGACAGGCATGAGATGAGACAGAAATCAGACAGACAGGCATGAGATGAGACAGGCATGAGATTAGACAGGCATGAGATTAGACAGGCATGAGATTAGACAGGCATGAGATTAGACAGAAATCAGGGAGACAGACATAAGATGAGACAGAAATCAGGGAGACAGACATAAGATGAGACAGAAATCAGGGAGACAGACATAAGATGAGACAGACTGAGACGAGACGGTGATGATACAGACCGAGACGAGACAGACCAAGACGGCGATGAGTCAGACTGAGACGAGACGGTGATGAGACAGACAGATGACACGGCAATGAGCGACTGAAATAAAAGACAGAAGCAACCAAGCATGGAGATGAGAGCGGCTGAAAGTGGGAGATGAGAAAAATGGTAAAAAATTATCTTCAGATCTCAAATTATGGACAGAAAAGAACTCTTATTTAAGAATTATGTCTTGAAAACCATTATTATCATAGAGAATTCTATAATCACTGGGAACTCTACACTTCTGACCATTTGCCTCATAAAAGTAAGAAATACCAATATTGTTTTTATAATTAACAATCTTATCTTAATATCAATGTTATAGAGAATTTATTCCTCATTTTGCATGCCCCTTATTTAATGTTAATATCAGATAAATGTGTAACTAAAATGATTTGCTATAGTGAAGAATCTACTCATACAAAACTTTGTTAGTATAGTAGTTTGATTCTCACTGAAAGAATTACAAATTCAGGCCTTGTGCCATACTATAGTGAGTTGTTGTAAATACTTATAACATGAAGCCAATTTAAAAGAAGATAGCAACCTTACTTCTTAGACAAGATAGGGGCAACCTTTTCCAACCAATAGGCCACATGAAATATAGCCAGGATGCAAGACTAAAAAAAAATTCAAGGTAATTTTTTATTGAATGTATGTTAGCTTTTTCCCTACAGAAGCCAATATATGTCTGCCTTAGAAAATTGGAAAAGTTGAATTTTTTTTCTAGATTTTTCTATAATTGAAAAATTCAAGTCTTTATACAATATTATATAATGTCATATTTATATAACTCTTTATATAATGTCGTATTTATATAACTCTTTATATAATGTTATCACTGATGACAGTGTTTAACATACGCTGTTGTGTGTGATACATTTCTAAATTATTAATTTGATAATATAAAAAATAAATTTTTTTTAAATAAAAATTTTATTTCTTCTGCAGAGAAAAAATTATGAATATATTCCTGTTTCTAAAGCAAAATGTATGATCTTCCGTAGCAAAAATTACCAGTGATTTAAAATAATGAAAAACTACATTCTTTGCATTTCCTCCATATTCTATTGGCAAGAAGTAAGTTCCACTCAAATGGCTCCTTCTTGCGAATCCCTGCTCTGGAGAACAGGCTCCCAAGAGGATGTTTCCCCAATCATTACAATCTTAACCTGTTCAAGTCTAGTGTTAACCTTTATCTTCCTCTCCTATCCATAGAAACTACTAAGAGAAGGGGGGGGGGAGAGAAGGCAGGGAGAGAAAGGGGGGGGAAGAGAAAAGGGAAAAAGAGAAGGCGGAAAAGAGAAAAGAAAAAAAAAAAGAATAGAAAAAAGGAACAAAGAAAAACAGGAAAAAATGTCAAAGCAGTTTTCATACGAATAGTCCTTGTAGTAAAAGAAAGAAATGCTACAAAGATGAAAGAATAGAAAAATGTATTTTGATATTTTCACATGAATGGATAATTCCCACTTATATCAATTAAATCTTCCTAAGTTATATTTGAACAAATTACAGATGATGTTATCTTTTTGAAAATGTTGTAATGAAATAAGGTTTGCTGAATGCTTATATAAACGCAGATAAGACGATTCTTGAAGATCTACCATCACAGTAGGAGAAAAATAACTTTCTCTTCTATGGATTTATTTCCTTAATTTATTTAAGACTTTTGATATTGTATAGCAGGACTGAAAAGGGGCACCGTTTTCTTATTTCTAAATATCTAGCCACTTCCAACATTATAGGCTGAAGCAGCCTCTTCCTTACGGAAAAAGAAAAAAAAATGTCATTAGCATAAAAAGCCTGTAAATATTTTATTGTTTGTATTTATTAATGTTTTCACTGGCAAAATCTCCATCAGCATGGAAAGGATTTAGTTGGTCACATGATCAGTGACATGTTTACCTTTTATCTATTCCTCTCACAGAATTATAAAAATGTTCTTTGATCGTACCAGATATGATACTGGGATCTTTGAAATATAATTTTAGGGTTTAACTTAAACAGTTCAGATTTATGGATACAATAATTGAGGGAATTAAATTTATTCAGGAATTCAGGAAATATAAGAAATGGATGATGCCGGTCCAAATTTGAGCTAAAATTTGTTTAAGGAAATTCCTGAGCCCAATCTGCATGTCGCACATAAAGAATGAGGAATGAAGGGATTCTTTCTGGAATGAACTTATATAAACATCACTGAAAGAATCAGCTTATTCTATGTAGAAGATAAATACGCTGCTAAGGATCTCACTACAAAAATTATACTGTGAAAAGTTTCACTATCACAAAAAACAGACTGCTAGAAATTTTCATTATAGAAAATGTATTGTTATTGTTTTCACTATAGAAAATATATTGCAAGCAATTTTAGTGCAGTAAAAAATGAACTGTTAGCAGTGTTACTACAGAAAATGTACTGCTAATAATTTTGCAATAGTAAATGCACGGCTAATGAGTTCATTAAAATAGTGCAGTGTTAATGATTTCCCAGCAGAAATCATACTGTGAGCAATTTTACTGTAGTAAAAAAAAAAATGCACAGCAAGCCAAATTCACTATTGTAAAAAATTCATGGTTTACAGTTTTACTATAGAAAATGCATAGCTCACAATATTTATTGTAAAATATACAATTGTGGCACAAAGCCAAAAAAGGGGAAGGAAGTGAGGCTGGTCATCACTAACTATCTTATATCTAGCTAATCCAACTCCCAACCTGTTCACTCATTACAGTTTTCGCATTCACCATAAAAACTCATCTGTCACCAATCAATCCTCCCTAATACCACAACCGCTCAGGGGAATCTACAGAAAACGCACCCCTTGATGTTAAATTAAAGTATAAAAATACATATGTACAATTCTAAATATGAGAGGGGAGGTGAGATGAACACAAAATAAACTAAACATAACTGATGTTAGTAGGACCCATCTGACCCTCAAAAAAGGGAGAAAAAATGCATAGGTCACAGTCCTAGCATAGAAAATGTATTGCTAATCATCTCAATATAGCAAATGCACTACTAATGGTTTTGTTATAAAGGTATTTAGAATTATTTCATTATAGAAATACACTAAAAATCAGACCAAATGAGATTGTCAAGAATTAATGCAAATGTGACACAATAGGATTATCTTAGGTTGGCCAAAGAGTTTGTTCAATTTATTAAGTAAATTTTCTACTTAATAATTGAACAAACCTTTTGGCCAACCCAGTATATGTAATATAAATTATTTTGCCACAGTAAAGCATTGTAGGTAATTTTAGTCTGTATAACTGTAAGCATAATTACCAGAATAGAAATGATATATTAGGTTGGTGCAAAAATAATGACTGTAAGCATAATTACCAGAATAGAAATGATATATTAGGTTGGTGCAAAAATAATGACGTAATAATGTCGTTTTTTGACGTTAAAAATACGTCAAAAAGCAACATTATTACATCATTATTTTTTCACCAACCTAATACATAAAATGTAGACCAAGCAAAATGATGTAATAAAAATATTGTAGAGGATGATAATCTGATGAAATTATTTGATGATGGAAATCGAGACAAAAAGTCAAATGAAAGAACAAAATGAAGAAAACAAACATCTGAGAGTTGTTGTCTTCTATGTGTGATGTGCCTTCAGGATGTGGCCTATCACAGAACTTCCTATCCTTTGCAGCTAAGTAAGGTTTGGCTTTTCATTACCTCTCCCAATACCTCTTCTATTGTCCATTTACACAAACCTGTTAGGTAGGTTACTTACTGCTTTCCTTTGTCCCTGTGAGTGTCAGACTTTTCCAGCCCTCTTTTCTCATTATGTTACCTAGAAATTTACACAAGCTTGTTTGGTAGGTTAATTTCTATTTCCTTCTGTTCCTTTTGCCTTTAATGTCCTGTGAGTGTTGGATTATCCAGGCCCACTTTCTGCTATGTTAATATCAATGATGATAATTTGTAAATGTTAAAGCAATGCCATTTCTCTAAATACTTACATGGTAATTGTTCAGATGAGCTCTTTGCCAGGTTACCTAGACTTTATGAATTTAAATGCAGTTCTAGATTGGCAACAAGTCTCATCAATTTACTGTTAACTTAGTTAGATATAAGCCTAAGTTTTTATTACACTTCTCACTTGTGGAACTCTCTTCCAGCTTTATGCTTTCCAACCAACTTTGATTGTCAAAAATTTAAATGCAATGTCAATTGTTATCTAATGTCTTCTGAAATACTTATCTATTGTTCTCGCTTCTTAATAATGTTTCTGTTTTTTTTTAATCTTTCACACCTAATAATCTCTTGTGTCTTAGTGTCTTTATTGCCTTGAATGGGTGAATTTGATTGAAAAATAAATAGATAAGAATAAGAAGAGAAATTTCAGAAACTTCTCCAGAAAGGATATTTCTAAGGAAAGCTTCAACAGAATTGGCCAAAAAGAAAGGAAAAGAGAAATAAATAAAAATGCTTACAAGTAAAAAGATGTCTTGTTAAATAATATGCATTTTATCAGACTTTTTTTTTTTTTTTTTTTACTTACATATTTGTTTTGGGGGGTTGACAGACATTTGCGTAGCTTCACTGAAAATGTTACCATGACATTGATTATAGTCAGCTCAGCCTTGCTTAGCTGAGATCAAGTTGAACTCTGAATTTAGTTCACTGTCAAGTCATCAATGAACTGATCTTTTTTTTTTCCCCCACCCTCTGCAGAATATGGTAACAGCGCTTCCTGCACTACCCAGTTTCTTCATCTATGTAGAAATACCACAAAACCTTTTTGAACAATTCATCTCCATCTATCTTCAGTTGGCAGTTCCATCTTACAGAAGAAGTGACTAGATTTATTTTTAGATGTCTTGAAAATTAACAGCAGAGACTGTAATATAGAAAAAAAGGCTAAAGATGTTAAAACAAATGCAGCTTTTTACATTGTCTATTTTTCTTTTTCAAGAAAGTTTCTAACATCCACTAGTGATCTGTTACATCAAGATTGTTACAAGTTCTGTAAACCATGAAGACTAAAGTGGTACCACATGTACTGTAGACATAAAAACAGGGGTATATCTAAAGCAAGATAGCCCAATGGAACCCAACTCTCTTCAGAGTTTTCCTTCCCCTAGACTGGCTGCCATCTCATGGCAAGAGGGCCTAGTTAACCATAATTGATCCATACTTCAAGGCAGATGAATTCATGCCTTTCGCAAGTATATTAATGCAAAATAAATGAAATAAAATTGTTTAGTAAATGAACTCTTCCATCCAGTTTCATTTATATTTGCACAATTTGCACATCCTCATAAGGGATTTACATATAATAGTAAATCAATATGTCTGTAGCTTGACATGCAGTTATGAGCTGAACTTTGACCTGAAATGTTCACTATATTTGTTCTGTGTGATTAATATCCACCAGTGATTTAAGAAGTATAGAGATCATATTAAAATATAAATATTTGTTGTGTAAAATCATTTTTTATGTCCATACGTACAAGAAATGCTCTGAAAATACAATAAATTTTACGTTGTTGTCCCATGATATCAGAGATGTGATTTTCCCATTAATAACACAATTTATTTTGCCTTTTTACAGATATCAATTGAATGGCATTCTGGCAAAATGATATCTGATATAAAAATGTATATCAAGCAGAATTTTCACTGAATTTTATCATGTAAAAAATTACATTTACTAACATTTATTGGCACTTACTGAAAATCTATGGAAACCAGATAGTGGATATGAGCACAGTTAGGTGGTGAATATTACATTTAATCAATAGCAATGTGTACTAAAAAGTGAGTCTGGTGCATGTTTGCTCAAGTTTAGTAGGTAGTGTCTTCATTGTTTGTGAGGTCACTAAGCTTACTGGTGACAATAGAAAATAAAATTATGAGCAAAAACTTGCTATATCCAACACTGCTATTGTGCTTCTTTTATCTGATATAGATAAAAAATGGGAGGAATTATTTTTAGTGAATTATATATATATATATATATATATATATATATATATATATATATATATATATATATATTATATTATATATATATATTTATATTATATATATATATATATTAGGTTGGTGCAAAAATAATGACGTAATAATGTCGATTTGATGTTAAAAAATACGTCAAAAAACGACATTATTACGTCATTATATTTGCACCAACCTTATATATATATATATACATACACACACACACAGAGACAGATGCACATACTCAATATTAGATAAATACATTTCAATGTGACAACTGATTTGTTAGTAAAATTTTCAGTGTTTGGTATTGATACTGACTACTAAAATAAGTGCATTGACAAAGAGATTATGTTGAAAAATATTTGTTGTCTAAAGGAAATGCTTTTTCTATAATTAGACAGAGTTATTTAAATGTGATATGTAAGTGTGCACAGAGTGGCAACAGTGTTTCATGCTTGATCGCAATCTTCAGGCCATCTTGAGGGGCATTCAACCATGAAACTGAACTGTCATCAATCGATTTTGACTTCAAGTGTCCACTTTTATATTTACATATACTCTATTCATGATATTAAGTACTTTTACACATAAATATAGCATAACTTAAAATTATATTTCCTCCTTTATATATATATATATATAGGGAGAGAGAGATAGAATGGAAAAATGCAATGATTGAAAGTTAACAACCCATGCAACAGAAACTATACCTATAATTCTCAAAATGTGTATGTATGTGTGTGATCAGATGCCGTTTATGTGATTCCACAGTTTTCATCCAATTTCGATTAAATTTTTTTGTTTTATAGATAATTCTTCAGTGCCGGTTTTGAGTCCAAATTGGCTGGAAAAAATTATGACCTTGCAGGTGAAAAATTGAAAAAAACTGATTTTTTATACTTTGTGCAAAAATCAAAGCAAAATTTAATGTCTGTAAAAAACAGCATACAATCAATTTAGACAGTTGAAATCTTACGCAAAAGATTATTAGAATTATAAAAAAATTATATTATAAATAAAAATTATTGTATATTATTATCATGATGGTCCATGGAAGGGGTTCTTTCCTTGCAAGATTGAGAATGCAAAAACGGCCCTTTTCAGGTCCACACACCCTCATTTAAATTGTTAATCCCACCATTTGAGGGATGTGCCTCAGTTGCCCTCAATTGTTATTGATTTTTGGGTGGGCTGACTTTAAACTTAAACTGCTCCAACTGAATGGCAAAAATTCCCAGTAATGAAACACCCGGTCAAAGACGGGTTATACTGATAGTATAATTCAATTAACAAAATTGGCATGGTACAGCCTAGCCACACTGAAAAAAAAAAAAAAAAAAAAAAACCTTCAAAAGTGCTCAATATCATGCAAGTACAGAGCAATGCTACCCTATGTTGCTCTATAATTGCATGATATTAAAAACTTTTTAAGCTAGCTTAGAATTTTGGTGTGATATTATGGATAGATTGTCCCAATTTCATGATTTATATTCATTTTGAATGGCTAGATATATTCTGGACAGAACTTCTACATTCTAAATTCTAAGTGTGTACATCATAAGACTCAATTTCCAAGAACTCAAAATGAAAACTTTATCTCTGTTCCTCTGTTATGTTTTCATGTATTTTTGTTGTTTTTGATATAATATTTGTTTTGACAACAAATCGCCAACATTTTTTTTTCTGGAAGATAAACAGGAAAACTAAAAATATTTGATGCACAATTGACTGAATATATTTAAGAGTATTGATAAGTTTCGAGCTTAATGATTTAAAACATGATTTATTTTAACACAACATATATTTTCTAACAATTTCCTTTCCTTTATCTTAATATTGAATGACAGGATAGCAGACCTTGTAAATTACTCTTTTTAGTGTCATGTCCCTTCAAGACTTGAGCAATCATGGCTGTCCACAACTTCATATTCCTTATATTTCTAAGCAATATTTGTCCCCTGAATATACCACCTAGTCCCTGTTTTGCCATCTATTTACACAAGCGTGTTAAGTCAGTTACTCCTTCATTTCCTGTATACTTCATACCTTCAATGTGCTCTCTCACTATATCCATGGAAAGTACTCAGATGAACTACATTACCTGGTCCAGCCAATTCAAACCTCCATGGCAAGGGGACACCATGCCACTTACACAGCAGCAAACCACCCACATTCCCACCCTATTCCATTGGTGAAAAAGAAAGTTGCACTCGAACAGCTTCTTTTTGTGAACTGCTGTCCTGTGGAACAGATACCCAAGACAATGTTTCCCTGATCCCTAAAATTTTAACTGGTTTAAGGCTAGGGTTAGCCATTATCTTCCACTCCTATTTGTACTAATTGCCTCCTCTACCTCGAGTGGCCCCAGGCCTTGTAAAGGATGAACATTAATGTTACAAAAAAAAAAAAATAAAATAAATTATGTGAGTGTCTAATTTTCTTCTTTTCCATTATTTTTCTAAAAATAATTAACTGTCATTCTGATTTTACATATTGTTTTTTTTATTTTCGTTTTCTTCAAAACTTCCTTGCTGCTTACATGTTCAGTCCATGTTATTCTCAACACCTTTCTATAGAACCACATTACTGTTGCCTCAAATCTTCATCTATGAGGAAATTGTCCAGCTTTCACTTCCATAAAGGAGGACTGATATTACATTGCAATTGAGCACACTTTTTGTTTCTAATGTAACTTCCTCATTTCTTAATACTTTGTTTAGCTTTTTGGAGCCATCTTTTGACATTTCAATCTACCTTCACATTTTAGTCTCACATTTTCCATCCAAACATTCGATTTTGATAGACAAATTCACTGCTTGCATCTTGGGTTGTTTCTCTTGCCTACAACTAAACATTCTATCATCTTACAATTGATAGCCCTTTCTTCCAGCTTTCCTTTTGTTGTAATTAGGTTAGGGATGGTTGTCTGAAGTTGTGACATCATGTGTTGACAAAGAAAAAAAACTAAGTGTTGAATTGGTTGAGAAAATAGACAAGCAAAAGAGCGAAACAAAATGAGACAAAAACTTTTATTTTATTGGGAACATTTTCAATTTTGAGGATAATTCCTGAAAGAAAGAGCAAATTCAAGGAATGTTCTTAAGAGAGTCTCTGTAAAAATGATGAAGAAACAAGAACTTTGTTGGTGAGTTAAAGAGTCAGTCATGTGTATAGTCTATGTGCAGCTCGTAAAAGAGGGCTGATTTTACCATCTTTGATGCAAAGTAAAGGGGAACCAGCCTCTTGAGATCCACAGCATGCATAATTTTTTTCTTTTTTATGCATGCCCAAAACGGAAAAGGGTTCATTGCTGCTGACAGGGTTATCAATGCATGTGCATCTAGTGAAAAAGTTTAATATTAACTACACTTTACTACTTTGTGTAACAGTTCCTGCAGTCTGTTAGTAAGACATATGTCTAATAACGAAAAATCCTTTATTTCAATACAACAAATATTTATTATTCAACAAACCCTGGCCTTTAATTCAGAGGTAAATATTAATCATATGTCTTGTAAAGAGAACATATCAGATAAAAATCTATTTGAAATCTTTGTGTCGTTGATCAATTTTTTTTTTCTTAGTTTAGAACATAGAATTAAAAAAGCAGTTTTGTTACCAAACTTTTGAGCCTTGGTCATCTGAAGCTAAAGAGTGGTTACCCTATTGAGAAGTTTTCAGTTAATCTTGCAAACTTTTATTACTGTAGTGATTTTGTTATTCACTGGGTTCCTTACAATTCTGGACTTTTTTTTACATAAAAATGAGAAAAGCAAGCACACTATGGAAAACAAAGTTTACCAATGGCTCCTATAAACTTTTCTACATAACAGCAAATTATGATGGGAGACAACCAGGAAAGTATTGAAGAAATTGGTTAAAATTTCATTAAAACACATTTTTCTTGTTTTTTGTTCATGGTGTTCTCCAAATTTGTCTATAGAAACACATTTATTCTTTGTAGGTAGGTCAGTAAAGAAAATTTGAAAAGAATAGCAACTTTGCGATCAACTTGAAAGTGTAGTGACAATTAAGGATGTAAGAAGACTTGAAGAATTTAACATACACAGTGCACATCAAAGGCAATAGAATCAGAAAGATGAAACAGATAACCGACTTGACAGGTTGGTGCATATAAATAGAGGA
>OZ010597.1:20801735-20821735 GCA_963932145.1 Acanthosepion lycidas
AGATGAATGTCAGAAATACTGACACTGTTGCTACAGCAACCGTGTCATATGCAAGGGATGTATCTGAATGCATCTATAGGATTTGTTGAAATTACAAGATGTGAGTGTTTTCTAAGAGCACTACTACTCTTCTCAACCACCTTATAAGATTCAGTTGCTTAAAAGAGAGGTGTTTGACAAATAGATCTTATTTAAAATCATTTATTCACATTCTCAATTGAAAAAAAACCCAAAAGGAAATAACAGAATATAAATCCATAATGAAATGATAGTTTGGTATGGAAAACCCTAATTCAAGAGAGAATTACTTACATATGCCTTCTTGGAATTGATATTCAAATGGAATATTTGAATATTTCAGGTGGAAAGTAAGAAAATCAAAAGTAGGAGCATATATTATCCAGTTCAGTGAATAACATAATTTTCCATCATTTATAGGCATTCTTTAAATCTACTATTGTCATGACATTGGATATTTTAAAAACAACAGTGACAAAAACAAATCATTGAGAAAGTGAATGAGATTAGCAAAGCTGTGTGGCTGGATGCAGTGCATGCCAAAAATTTTAATATTTAGCATAAGTGCATAAGTATAAGCAACATTTACATCTCTATTTCTGCCACATCCACTTGTGCAAAATACGAGAAAATTTGAATGAAAAGTAAAATCCAAAAAGGAGTATGTATTTGTCAAATAGAAATAAAGTGTCACTGCTGACACTTGGGTTTGAACACGGACTGCCAGAGAGCAAGTACAGTCAACCTCAATAATTAGATTATGTGACAGGTAAAGGAAAAATAAATAGATGGGAATTACCAGCATCTGACCAAGTATTGTTTGAAGGTGTGACTATGATTGTATCTGCAATTTACAAAGTCTCTCCTACAAACAGGCATTACAAAAGTATTATATACAAGTACACCTTTTCAGAAATCTTTATTTGGCTTAAAAAAACCTTATTTGAAACAGCAAGATTGTAAATCTAGTCAGTTTTGATCTCAAAAAGAAGTTTTGTTCTATTTTGATTTTCTTGTTTTTTTTTTTATAATAGTTTCTGTCGTCATTTTTAATGAAAGACAATATTTTATCATCATCAATACATTGAAATATAATGAAGTCTTATCAAACAGAAAAGTATGATAGATTAATTAACACTTTACAAATATATATATATATATATATATATATATATATATATATATAAAAGAATGTATAAACATAAAAATGTCTTAAAAATAATTGTCGGACTTTGTCAATTTCATAATGTGTGATGTCATTTGTTTACATTTGGATATGCCATGAGCAGATATGAATGTACGTGAGAGAATCATGGAAGATTGTAGTTTAAAGACAGTAAAATCAACTTTGCTAACTGTGGCTGAATCGGTTAAGGCACGTCAGGATAAATGATGGTTCTGTATGGGATACAGGTTTGATTCCTGTAGGAGGATGAATATTTTCTATGAAAATTTCTCGGACATTCAGGCCGGTAAATGTTGTTTAATACTGTTTATTATAAAACAGAGCATTTACTTAAATATTTGCATCTATAAAAAAAAAGTATGTATAAACATAAAAATGTCTTAAAATAATTGTCGGACTTTTGTCCATTTCATAATGTGTGACTTTACAATGTATTACCAGCTATGTCCAGTTTCCCCACAAAAATTTAAAAATAAGTTTTCAAAAAGGATATTGGGAGAAGAAACACGCAATGTTTAAACATTTGGTTCATTTACATTCTTTAATTTTGTCAAAAATTAAATGTTTTAGTGAAATATACATATGACTAACATAATATGGTTCAACTTTAAAAAATATTTATGGCAAAATGTCGAACAAAAACCAAGGAAACTCTACCCTCCATATCGCTATCTTTTCATTTTTTTTTATTTTGCTTGATCTCCTGGGATTATTGTGATGGCTGTACTATGGGGTTCTATTATACTCAAGGATGCAATTTATTCTCAGTTTTTAGCTTCAGAAACATGGGGTTGTATTATACTCAAGTTCTGTTATACACAAGAAAATACAGTGTATAATCCCATCAATGAGACAATTTAATCTGACAAAGGCATTTCAGAGATCGAAACATGTTACATATGATTTTTTCATTTTGTCATTCAATTACTCAATATTTTTCTGATATAGAAATTTATATATCATTTACTCATACACAGGAATAATGAAAATTTGTTTTATTGTGATTGGTGAAAATTAAGTTCTTTCTTTGAGTCAGGAAATCAAATTGGTACTCCTTACTCTAATCCTTCAGTGCCTGGAAGCAATTTAATCTGAGGTAATTTCGATTTTTTTTTCTTTTCCTTCAAAATAACAGAGCAATTATGATTGGTTTTGTTGAATTGTTTGGGCACAGCTAAAGGGAAAATGACCCTCATTTGTGGAGACTGTGATGCTGATGTATCCATTTAACCAGGCTTTGAAATCTCTAAGGAAAGAGGATTTTTCTCAAATAAGTATTTTTTGTGCAGTTTTTGGTTTTCCTCAAAATCATTTTTCTTAGATTTATTTGGACTTTTTAAAGTCAGATTCAAAAAAAAAAAAAAAAAAAAGATTTAAAAAAAAATCTCCGGAAAATCAAAGTTACTACAGGTATTCAAATAATTTTCCAACACACTTGGTTCCTGAACCTTGTCAGATTGTTGTTTGTCCATTTGGACAAGATCCCCTGACCCACAAATTATACATCACTCATATCTCTGCAGCATCATTGACTGTTAGAAACTCATATGAAATTATTGCTAAATGCAACACCTGGTGGGCATCAAGTGAATTCGTTTAGCAAGTACATAAGATTCAAATTCCTGCATGGAATTTTGCCTGGATTAAAAGAGGTGCCAGACCATTAGTTTCAAGAAATTCTGTGGTGTACCTGTACTGTAATTAGAAGATAGCAACTGAATTGTTCTTGATGAACTGTAATGAAAACTCAGAGTTTTATTTGGCTTAATGTGCCTTTATTGAATGTAAATGAAGAGTTTTGTCATTTTGGCAAAGATGGTGCTTTTTTTTGTTTTTTTTTACAAATCATAAGGCAGGGGAGGTAATCAGGTTGTCTTACCACATTCTCCCTGTCTCTGTTTTTTTTCCTTTGTCTGACACAAAATCATCCAGGTGACTGGATCTCTTGACAATTCTCTGAGATCGTCTCAATGGCAGCTGATCTGCGCTTTCAGTTGTTACAGGAATAGCCAGCCAGACATATTTTGTCAAATATTTTTTTTTGTTTCCTTCTTGGAGTGGGGTGTTCTGATTCTGAAATCTGATTATCAGAATCTGCGGTAATATGCTCTCACTTTGAGGGAGCTATTCTGATATCGATCTCTGAATCATTACTATCAGGCCCTTGTTTCTCAGGAGAATCCAATAGAAGTGTGTAATCATTACTATCAAGAGGGAGAGATATTGCTTCAGAGGAGAGCTGCTTCTCCTTCTGGTTTGATAATCTCTGAGGGAAATGTTTGACTGGATGCACGCACACAGTGGTTCCGCCTCGAGCAGTTCTACTTTACTCTCAAGTGAATCATACTTGCTTTGTTGAACATGATTTTTAAGTAAAACAATGTCTGGCTCTGAGAGGCAAGAAGAGAGGGAGATCCTGGCCATGGTTTACTTTGGAAATTTTTAAAACCTTGTGAGGTGTTGCATTAGTTCTTGTACACAATAGTATTCTTACAGCATACAGAGTCTTGATTATTATGTCTTCCTAATTGGTAGGTTTGGGTTTTCAAGTGCGAACTATACAGTCTTCCATATTATGCCATTGTATCTCTCACACTGTTCATTCCTTTGAGGGTGGTGTAGGGTAGTCTGGCTTATGGCCACACCTGGTACCAACAGAAATTTTTTTGTTGGTTAGACGTAAAAGAGGTCCCGTGATTTGTATGAATATATGCTGGCGTTCTGAATATTAACAACAGTGAGCAAAGACAGTGATTGGCCATTGTTGCACTTACATTTGGACAGGGAAAGGCAAAAGGGAATCATAAGTACTCTTCAACAATAGTAGATATTTGTTTCAAGATTTAGATGGAAGGGCCCTTAAAGTTCATGCTCAGCCCTCTCAAATGGCTGTGTAGCTCTTATTAGGGTTCTAGGTTTGGGTTTTTATTCGAGTGCAAATCTGACAACCGTTTGTTATTCACTTCACATCCTCAACTGAAAAAGGCAAATTCTTGTTTTGAACCACATACATCATCCTTGTGATGCCTGGATGAAGAGTTCGTTATAAACTTTTTGTAGATCTTTGGTGCACACTATCTCGACAGCACATCCAACGTTGAATTTTCTTTTCCTGACTGATAGAAAACATCAAATGAAAACCAGGAAAGCTCTATCCTTCATCTTGCTATCGTCTGATTTTTTATTTTGCCTGATATCTTGGGATTAACCATAAAGAGACTGACTTTTGATCAGTGATTAATTTAAAGTAGTGACCAATTAAGAAATGTTATTTTAGCACCCCAACAAGGGCATAAACCTCCTTTTTGACAGCGTGACATAGGTTCTGATGTTGAGTTGAAATTTTTATCCTTCTCACTGCAGAAGATGAATAACATTTCATTTTTATAGAAAACTTGTGTCACGGGATAAGCTCACAAGTGACTTGATGCAATTTGTGTTTTTGTTGAGGTCAGTACAGTTCAGACATATTTTTGTATTTATTAACCAATCTGAAAATGCCACTGAAAATGCTTCATCTGGAGCCTATTTTAATGGGGTTTTGGCTGAGATAGGATTTTGATCCTATAAGTGTAAGATAATATTTCTTGACAGATGCCAAAAACCGTTTTCGGTTGTAATAGTGGTTCGTCCAGTCATGGCCACAAACTGTCACATTATCTTTATAGACAAAGGTGCCTTGTAATTTTTCTTCAAGAATTAATTTATCGTCGATCCTTTGAAAACTGAAAACCCTGTTATTAACCCCAAACAGAATCCATCGGAACTGATAAAGTCATCCACAGGCTTCAAAAGCCATATAAGAATAAGCATCCATAAGGGTGTACCCATTTATAGTTTGGAAGTAGTCTATGTCCATCTTTTTTTATTATTATCAGATGATATAAATAATTTTGCTCTCCATGATCATCTGTTTTCTTTGATTATTTCTTCAATTAACGTTCTTATTATTTCGGTTTGAATAAACGCTTTGTCTTCAAGAGAATATTTTAGATATTTGGTGGCCACTGGTTTACAGTTTTTGGTTAAGTTTTTGAAAGAGAGGAGTATTGTACATTTATAGCAGCTAAGCCACAGATGTTCAATGCCGGTTTAGGAGATTAATACCAGAATGCTGTTTAAGAAAATCATAGCCTAGTATGACCTTACACTATAGATTTGGCATCAGGAAAAATTTGGTGTTAGTGATGTTAGATTGATTGAACTCTAGGCCAGTCAAAATATATCCTCTAACCTGCAAAGATAGTGAAGGATTCGCCATAGACATCTGACTGTTACAGCATATGATTTTAAATCTGTTTTTTGTAATATCACCACTAATAAAACTCTGAGATTCTTGCGTCGACTAGAGCATTCATTTCTACCCTATTTATTTTTATCGTTAATGTAACCTTTGAAAGACATTTAAGGTTTTCAGTTGATAATGATCATAATAGGAACATTTGAACAAGGTGAAATTAACATGATCATCAAACCTTAGAGAAAGGGGTCCCTTCTTCTTGCACTTGTGGCATTTAATTTCCTTGGCTGAGCAACAGGACCTGGGGTGAAGTTTGAGACCACAAAAATAATATTTGTCTGGCTGCAGTATCAGCAGTGTATGGAGTGTCTTCTGGACTGAGAAGATATTGAACTGGTAGAGGGGGCGGGCAGAAACAAGGAAGTCTGCCATAGATGACGGTCTGCCATCTCCAAGATAAGTACTTGCTTGCGAGCAGTTGCTAAATCTATTTTCCAGCAATCTTTGACAGATATAGTCCACTTCTAATCCATTTATAAAGGAGTCCCTGATAAAATACATCCTTTGTTGCAGTCTCGACGTAAGATTTTTAAGTGCTGAAGATACTGTCCTAACTCCTTTTCAGGAGATTGATGAGTGGTTGCTAATACAAGCCTGGCAAAGATTATATTTTCTCTCTTCACAAAAATTCCATCCAAACATCCAAAGCACTCTGGTAAGGTTTGCAGTGAGAAATATTGGTTTGGTTTGTTTTGATTTATGGCATATCAACTTCAATGGGTCATTTAATGCCGACAACTTTTTTTCCTGGTAATATTTTTGTTTTGTCAAAAATCTATTTCTTTTAATATTTTTTTCCTCAAAAATGTATTGCTGGTAATATTAATTTTTCAAAAACGTATTGCTGGTAATATTTTTTTTTTCTTCAAAAATTCATTTCTGGTAATAATTTTTCCAAAGTATTTCTGGTATTAAAACCTATTTTTACACTTTTATAATGCTTTTTACCTCAGTTTTGGGGTTAACTATTTTCCCATAGCTGGGACTCTAACAGGTGCTACCACCCCGGGTCAGGGTGGACCTGGGAACACCAGAAATTAAGAGGAGGTCCCATGCTCCACAAAGCCTCCTGATCAGAGGCCTTGCTGTTTGACGTAGTTTGTCATCTTACCCTGGACATGGATGTAGTTTATCGTCATGCCCAGTACAGAGAAATATTGGTATTCAGTAATTGGACAAACTGTTCTCCAGTGCAAGCAAGAATACTTTGAATAATCATTTCCAATATTGCCAGACGTTAGTAGAAGACAGGTCTGCAAAGTCCAAGTTGAGACGTTCTGGTATTTCTCTATAATTGCATTCAATAATTTGTAATGAAAACTCAGAGTCTAGTTCGCCGTAATGTACCTTTATTGAACGTAACTAAAGAGACTTGCCACTTTGGCTAAGATGGTATGACTTCTTTATACAAATCATAAGACAGGGGAGGTAATCAGGTTGTCTTACCACATACACTTAATGGGTTAACTCTGATGTTCCACCTTCCTTAAAAACAAAAAAGGCCCCATCATTGTTGAAAACAGTAATAAAACTTCATGGACTTCAGAAAATTATTCTCCCAAAAAATTGTTTTAGTAGAAAGATTTTATAAATTTCCATTAATACTAAGTACAACTCTCAGTGGAAATTGATAAAATCTGTCTATAAAAACAATCTGTCAAGAAAATAATTTTCTCAGTTAATGGATGTTGAATGTTTCCTTATAAGGAAATGGTTAATATTACCATTTGACAATTGCTGAGTTGGTTGGTATATCAGCCACTGTTTCTTTTATGTTCACCATAAATGTCTATAAAAAAATTTAACATTGTTCGCACATTAAGAAAGCCATAGAATGGATTTAGTGAAACATTTTGCTAACACCAAAAACAAAACAAAGAATGTGTTTAATAGGCTGAACATGTCTTGGAATAAATATTAAGACATAACAAAATTATTCTTTTATTTTTTCTCTGACTTCTCTCTCTCCAAAACATATATTTGGTACACAAGTGTGTATAAAGTAATTACCAACACAAATAATTTCCTCCAATAATCTCACTACCAGCACAGTGTTTATTTAGGACAGCATCCTTATTATTTTTTAAATATTTTTTTCTGTGCCATAATTATCCAGGAATAAAACATTCTTTGATCATTTTAGAAGTTAAAGATTTTCCACAAGTTTGGCTATTCCAGAAGTCAATTTCTGCTCTGTACAAAATAATATACCTCAGAAGACTAACTCTGCTATATTACCGAAAGACTAACTCCGCTATATTATCAAAATTGTTATTGTGTTTCATTATTGATACAATTTATTTGCAATTTTTGTTTCAGATAATTAAATGGTAAGTACATGTACTGACAATTTGAGCAATTTTATTTTAAACTCAGCCTCAAAAATCACTGTTATAACAACAATAATGATAATGACGATGATGATGATGATGGTGGTGGTGGTGATGATTATAAGCAATTCTGGTCCCACTAGGGAATGCTTGGATCAAAATGGATCCATTGGGCAGTTTGAATAAATAAGTTGTTAAGTTTACCACATCTTGCATCCCTTTGATTTTTCAGCAGCCAGTCTCATCTCTTTCCACCCTAAGCCCAATGGAACAGTCACTAAATCTGCTCAGAGAATTTGAGAAGCAGAAGAAAATTAAACAAGAACTGAGGATATAGCATTTTAAAGATGGTGACTGGCTCATGGTCATTAGTAAAAGGATGAGTCCAAAATGCGACTTGCAGGTCAGGAACACTAGAATCAAGCAGACACAGAAGTTTAAATATCTGGAAAGTGTTCTGACAGAGAATGGGAAATGCAACACTGAGATCTGTAGATGTATTGGAAAGGCCAAGGTCACATTCCAAAATCTGGACAGAGTATTGCAAGACGGAAGGATTTCTTTGGTAATAGAGAAAAGAATATTGAGCTGTTACGTGACATATGTCCTTCTTTACGACAGCAAACATTGGACAATTACTTCAAAGATGAAGAAAAGACTTGAGGCGACAGAGATTTGGTTATACAGAAGGATGCTGAAGATATCATGGACCAAGTGTGTGAGCAATGATGAAGTCTTGGAGAGGATGCAAACAAAGAAGCGGCTTATACTTCAGGAAGAGACAGCTGAAGTTTCTGGGACACGTAATAAGAAAGGAGAGCTTAGAGAAACTGATACTCACAGTGACATACCTAGTGGGCTTAAGTGGAGGACAAAATGTGATCTGGGGGAGGTGGCATAGGGAAGGAATTTGTTGAGAGCTGCAAGGGATAGGAGGAGGTGGAGAGCCATGATTGCCTACATCCTGAAAAGACATGGCATATAAAAAAGAAAGACTTGTCTCTTGAAATACAGAAATAGGCAACCATCACTTGTTGGTTATGTTATGGAAATGCAAGTCATGGATTACTATAAAAAACATAAGTTGTTTGCATTCAATTTGATAATGTCAAGTTAGATTTCCAGAAAATTTTTCTTTTCCTGGATGGGCTGCCAAGCAAGGTTAGAGAATTTAGTCTACCCTACAATTCGACCACATTGTTGTTTGAAGAAATTAATTCATCTTTATCCAAAGTCTAAATGAATACTAGGATGAAATTTGAAATCTGCTCATCAATTCCACAGTTTTCTTTTTCCTAGACTGGTTGCCGATCTAAGGCAAGAGAACTCAATCAGCTCTGGTGTTTAATTGTTAGCTTGAGGAAGATGGATTCATGCCTTTCCCAAGGGCATTAATATTAGGTTGGTGGAAAATAATGACGTAATAATGTCGTCTTTTGACGTTAAAAAATACGTCAAAAAACGACATTATTACGTCATTATTTTTGCACCAACCTAATATAAAGTGAATGGAAGAGAGTAGGCTAGAATTTGAACTTGGATTGCCGTTAAACAAAACTGTACATCCAGGAGAGAATTTCTTTAGCTTTAAAAAAAAAAAAAAAAAAAAAAAAAAACGAAAAGAAAATATTAGGTTGGTGCAAAAATAATGACGTAATAATGTCGTTTTCTGACGTATTTTTTAACGTCAAAATTTTTTTTGCACCAACATAATACTTGTCTCTTGAAATACAGAAATAGGCAATCATCTGTTATTGGTTATGGTGTGGAAATGAAAGTCATGGATTACCACAAAATCACTAAGTTGTTTGCGTTCAATTTGATAAGGTAAATTAGTGCTAATTTTATTATCATCAGGGAAAAAATATAAACTAAGTCCTATGTTCATAGAAGTTGTGTACATGCAATGAAACAATATTTACTCTCCTTAACATGTAAATAGTCCTTACGAAGTGACTTCTGACATACGTGTATGCAAATAATTCATTAAAAAATGTGAAGATTTACTAAGAATGAAGATGAGAAAAATAAACCTTGTTATCAAGGTGGAAGGAAAACTTTGCAGAATTTGCAAGGCAGAACAGGAGACACAATTCTTGACAGAGCAAGAATACAAGTCCACTAACTGGTAGAACAAAAATGCGCTGATCTGTTTAACAGCAGAGATCAGAAGACTTTATTGAATTGATCTGACAGTTTGGTTAACTTAAACGACTGATTAAGGTAATTTCAAAAAATGTAAAACATAGAAGAAAAATGAAAAATCAGCATTCATCACTTTCAGAAGAAATTAGATCATCAAAAGATATGTGTAGCAATATTTTTTTTTATTGCCAAATGTCTTTAGTACATGGCAATCATGGTCTCTCAGAGGTTGAGTATTTGCTTTCTTTACGGTTTTGAATTCAGAACTGATAAAGTTCTCAACTGGTTGATACACCAGGCTACAGAGCTCCGTGTACAGTACATGGTTATCCTTATCTATAACAAGGAAAAGATAGATTCCTATCTTTCCCAAAAATATTTGTGCAAAAGTGAATGCAAAATATATGCTGGAATTTTAACTCAGCTCATCAATTTGATTTTCTCTGCTGATAATTACACTACCTCCACTCATGATGTCCTTATCTTTGGAATGTCAGAGCAGCTTTCTGTTGCCTTTTCTATAGTTTAGATTTCTACAAAGTTTCCCTTTTCCTAGATGGGCTGCCAAGCAAGGTTAGAGAAGTTAAGTCTACCCTATTTGACCACATTGTTGTTTGAAGAAATTAATTCATCTTTATCCAAAGTCCAAATGAATACTAGAATGAAATTTGAAATCCACTCATAAATTCTACAAAGTTTTCTTTCTCCTAGACTGGTTGCCAATCTAAGGCAAGAGAACCCAATCAGCTCTGGTATTTAACGTTTAGCTTGAGGAAGATGGATTCATGCCTTTCCCAAGGGCATTAATATAAAGTGAATGGAAGAGACTAGGCTAGAATTTGAACTTGGATTGCCATTACACAAAACTGTACATGCAGGAGAGCATTTTTCAGTTTAAAAAAACAAAAAACAAAAACAAAAGCCAAGAGTTTCTTAATGATAAAAAAATATTTTTCATAAACCCTAGTACATTCATATGAAAAAACCCCGAATAAACTGAGAATAATTCTTCTGTTTATAGATGTGCCTTGTGGCTAAGATAGTTGGAAATTTCTCATAAGATCCCACCATCAATGTGTAACAGTAAAATCTAACATGTCAAACAAGTCAAACAAGTTTTCTACATTTCACCCTTATGGTAATATTACTCATTTCCTTATAAGGAAATATTTGACATTCCTTGACCAAGCAGCCAGGTCTACTGCCATTTAAAATTTATAAACTCTTTCTCTTCAATATTTGTCTGAGATGAGGCATTGTAATTATTTACATTGTTCAAACTGTTGTCTTCATCTTTGTCATGTTCATGACAATTTGGTCATTATATATGTTGGCCTTCAAACAATTTTTCAGAAAAATAGATTTCTCAAGTCCAGTAGCTGTTAATGTTCTTTCCTGTAATGATGGGGGATTTCCTTCCCAGCTTTTTGTTTGAAGTACTGTGGAATGTCAGCATGTTGATTATATCATTATTTTCTCTTCTAGTTATGCATGATATCCATTTTAGTTACTGTTAATGTTAAAAGTACTCAAGTGATGCCATTTGATATTTGGTGCAGTTTTTTATTTTTTTTTTTATTTTGCTGTGCCAGGCCAGAAGGTTTGAAGACCCACAGGCTTCACTTGCTCAAAGCCATTTTTAATCATTGACCTCAGGAAGTGATATACAATCTTCCATCTCCACTATACATCCCTCATTTTTGCATTGTGTCGGACTAAGCTAAGAAAAAAAGATCAGAAAAGAATCAATCAATCAATCGGCTGTAAGTAATCAGCAAGCACTTGCATAGACAGCAAGATTCATCTGAATAGAGTAGCAGTTTCTTGATTATGCAAGCCAGCAGCTTTCAAAATGTCTCTTGCTTTGCAATTAGCTAACAGTGGCTGAAACAATCTGATTGATCAAGACTAGAATTAGCAGAGTAGCAAAGAGTGCATCATGTATTTTACAGACAAATGAACGAATTTAGAGAATGGACATCAAGTGTGTGATGATACCAAATTCTTCTTTAGAACGATATCACAATTGGATTCACTAAGGAGCCTCTAAAGATGCTCACTTAGAGGTGAATGCATGTGCAGCCATGTGTGCAGGAAAAATAAAGAAATGTTTCAGCACAGTATTTTAAGTATTTTTTGTTATTTTTGTAGAAACAGCAACAAATAAATCACTAAATAATATCTAACCTTTAGTACTAGATTATGTGAGAGTACAAAACAAAAATAATAATTAATAATAAAAGAAAAATTAAAATCACTTTAAAATGTAGATAAGAGCGATAATGAACAATAAAGAAAGAAAAAGTGAGATTATAAAAAAATAGTAAAATAAATATGAAAACTCCCATCATGCACTGGAAAAGGTGTTTTTGCCACCAACTGAAACAAATCAAATTCTCTCTCTTCACCATTCCATGGTTAACTGAAGAAGCAGATTTCCAGGGACAGTGTGCTAAGAGACCATGTGGATCCCACCAGATAAGCACAGACTTATATATATATATATATATATATATATATATATATATATGTGTGTGTGTGTGTGTGTGTGTGTGTTCTTTAAAAGATACAGTTATCGCTGAAATGTATATGAAAGCCTCTTATCATTTTTGCTTGTGCTTATTTCATTGTATGTTGTATATGATATGTTTGTAATTTATATATTTCCATTGTGGGACTGATAACATCTTTTTTTACCTCCAAATAGTAACTGGGTTTGCTAGGCATAGCCACCCTATGTTCACCAGTTGTTCTCTATTTATACTTGTCTCTCTCATTTGCATACAATACTACAGTCTAACTTCACCATTATCATTGAGTGTGCATTTCTGTGAAAATATATATTTCATCAAATAAAAAAATCTTTCTCTTTTACTTTTTCGTATTATGTCCCTCTGTACCCTTGGGGGAAGTTTCTGTTCCTCTTTAAATATCCAGATATACCTAGACAGGGTGGTGCAGATACTACATTCACTTAAGCTAAAAACTGTGAAATGTTTTTTTTTTTATATCTGTGGAACTGGTATAGTTCGTGGTGGTGTAGAATTTTAATTCTACATCATTTCAAATAGCTGAAAATAACTTGTCCAAGTTTGTGCAAAATAGTGGATCACAGAGCCTTGATTTTTCTCCGACTCCTGATTGGTCAATTAATACTAATATCATGTTTTCAACTACGTCAGAATTGTATCGACCTAGTTTTTCACCTGAATGAAAATACAATTCTACCGAAAATCTATGTGCTTCAAGCCTATCATGTGACAATATTATAAATACCAAGCAGCATTTTTAACTCTTTCTCTTTTTCCTCTGTTTTTCTCAGAACCACAACTATATAGTTCAGTGAGGAGTTTTACGTCTGTCCCTGATGGGAAGATGCTATGACACACACAGTGGGAAGTCCTTCAACTTTAGCCTTGTATACAGTATTGCTAGGCGGGGGAAAAAAATACCTGGTTTGCTATTTGTTGCAGGTGATTTTTTTTATTAGATTTGCCCTTCAACAGTTTTTGGTTGTGTCCTTCATAATATGCTGCATGTTGGAAATTGTGATTTGGACTTATTTTTACTGTCTTCCTGTGGGAAATTCTATAGAATATATGATTTGCTGCAAAATATTTATTCAAAATGGCAAAAAACTTACAGACACTTTTGGTTTTTATCGGTAAATTAAATGGAGGTGTGGTAAATAAAATTGTTCTTTTTCTTTTACTTCATTACTTTCTGAAATCAGTTTAACATTTTAGTACACTTTAGTCGCCCTACATGTATAATGCCGACTGTCAGGTTTGATATTTTCAAAAAATATGCTCTGAAGATGAGTTGTGCTTATAGGTATTTTATCAATAACATACTGAAGTTGGTTGAATTTAACATTGACAAATTCCAATTCATAATTAATTTGTCTTCAATTGTACAAAAACAGAATTCATAATTGTGAATAAAAGGAACAGTCGAACATGCAAATTACTAATTAGTGATACCAAAATCAAACAAGGATAAATTTAAATATCTGGGAAGTGTTTCAACAGACGCCAAAATTATGACACTGAAATCTGAAGTTGTATTGGAATAGCAAAATATGCCTTCCAGATACTAAGTAAAGTATTAAGAAACAAGAAAAAATTCATTAGAAAAAAAAAAGTACTGAACTGTAATGTAATATCAGTTCTCATATATGGCAGTGAATGTTGGGCAATCTTCCCATAGATTAAGAAAATTAAAGCAGCAGAAAGAAGGTTCTACAGAAGGTTGTTGAAAATACAACCAAACATATGAGAATGATGAAGTTTCAGAGAAAATAGAAATAAAAATGACCCTTATATTTAACATCAGAATGTAATTGTTGTAATTCCTAAGGCACATAATGAGTAAAGAGGGCTTAGAAAATTTGATACTCACAAGACAAATTAAAGCCAAGTGTTGGGTGGTTGATTTTGTTATATCTGCATATCAACACCTCTATAGGTTATTTAATGCTGAAATCTAAATATTTTGAACACAATTTTATGGCTTCAACTACAGATAAAATGTATTAGTATGTATTGTTGGTAATTCTACTATAAAATGTATTGTTGGTAATTCTACTATAAAATGTATTGTTGGTAATTCTACTATAAAATGTATTGTTGGTAATTCTACTATAAAATGTATTGTTGGTAATTCTACTATAAAATGTATTGTTGGTAATTCTACTACAAAACGTTTTGCTGGTAACTTTGCTATAAATATTGTTGGTAATTTTAATATAAAAATGTACTTTTATATTTTCACAGGGTTTTGTTTTTGTTTAGGGATTCACTATTTGCCCATAACTGGGACCCTAATAGGTGCTACCACCCAGGGTCAGGGTGGACTTGGGAACAACAACAATTAAGAGGTTGTTCCATGTTCCTCAAAACCTTCAATCTCTTGATCAGAGGGAAAGCAACTGGAAGAGAGGAAAAGAATGCATAACCTACCTACTAATCTTGAGTAAATGGATGGTGGGACAATATCTAGAAGGTATAATAAAAAGACAAAATTTATCAAGGGCTACAAAGAGGAAATTGTGGTGAGTCACGATCATCCATGTACTGAAGGGACAGAACACATAGAAGATATGATGACAACATCCCATAGTTATGATTTAATTTGTGTTGCATCCTTAAAAAAGGTTACAAACAAAGGTGGCACTCAAGTGAAGGAACAGCAACACGTGCATAGATGAAAGAAAGAGAGGTTTATTTTAAAAGAGAATACACTACTGAAAGACAGGGAATCAGGCTAGTAATTCCAAAAGCAAGGATATTTGCCCCCAATCCTCCACACAATCAGATGTGGTACAAGGCCGAATTTAATGTGGGGTATCTGAGCCCATAGTCTTGGGCAAAAATTCCCTGTAGACCCCGTAATAATTGGGTTGGGTAGCTGTCTACCACCCCAGATGAGAGACTGCCCTTTGACATAGTCTTGTCTGGGTTTCTCTCTGCCCAAAGGCAGTGAGTTTGACCAGCATAGCTAGAGACAAATCTCCAACTAATTGCCAAAGCAAACCCACAGGTATATCCTGTGCTCACTATATATAACTACTAATATAGTCAGTCCACATAGGTGATAGAGAATGTGAGACATTCCATTACAATTTGATATTTATTCAACTGCTTTTAAAATTGTTTCAATTGTAACATTGAACCACAAATCTTTAAACAATTTATACAGATTTTTACTACCAGCACTGTTTTCTTCTTTTTAATCATTTCATCCCTGGCAAGATTTTTTTTTTTTACAATCTTAAAGAGGTTAAAAACGGACAAACGTTCAAGATTTTGGAAAAACATTTGTTAAACGAGTTTCATCATTTTCTTTTTTGGGAATTGAGAGCTGCCAAGAATTCAGGTTCAAAGTTCATTTCAAGTTATCTAGTAAATAGTTCATAAAATGTAAACAAATTCTTTTGTAAATATTAGCTGATGGACCAATCATGAATCTTCAGAAGTCTTTCTCCATCAAGAGAAATTAATAATAGTGTTTGAAAAGACTTGTCTTGACAATTTACAGATATGATGATGAATTGTTCTAAGCAATACAAGATTTGCTTGCTTTTTTCTTTGGACTATTTGCAGAGTCCCATAAAAAACAAAAACAAAGATAGCAAGTCATATTTCACCAAAAATATTTTTGATCAATTTCCTGTGGGAGAGAAGGAGTTTCTTTCATCATTCTGCTGCCAGAGCTGTTGGCACCATATTCTGCCACAATTGGGGTTAGGTAATGGCATTAACAGGTGTACTGTTTGTCTGGACATATACTGGAATGTTTGTCACCTCAGAAGGAAATTTGACAATATAATTTTCCACAAGCCTATATAAAACTGAATGTGTGTGTGTATATATATATATATATATATATGGGGGAGATGTCTGTAAGTAGATATGGCATTGGATTTAGGCAATAAGTTTTCATTCATAAGAGTTTGGTTGAAGACCAACAAAATTCTTTGTACTAGTTATTTTTATTAAATTTTTCTTTGGTGTGAACCATTTTTCTGCTTTCCAGAAATAATGTGAACATAAATTGTCCAACATCTTCTGACCCCAATGTGCTTTCATATGCTACTACCAAATTTTTTTTGTGTGACTTGGGGTGCTTCTATCAATATACATTCTATTTTATTGATTTTCTACCAAATTTATGAAAATTTTTTGTACCCCTTCACTCCTACAACACATAAAAACGTAAGGATGCTGGAAAAAAAAAAAAATTAAAAATTAAATCTTCCTTGTCTGCTGTATTTGATGGAAGATGTTTGAAAGAAAGGTTGCTGACCAAATGTATACATCACACAATGAGCCAAAAACTTTGGGCCACCCTGTGAATTGAATAATTATCAAGTTTTATGACTTCTTTGGTTTAATTAGTAAGCTAGGATACTGAAACTATTTAATCTATTAGTATATGGTGTCCAACATTTTAAGGTGGTGGGGGGGTAGCTAAAATTTAACATCTAGCAGTTCTAAGATTTCCATTATCTGGCAAGGACTAATTGAGCAATAAGTAATAGGTTAATGTTTTTATAAGTGAATATATAATAAAATCCTTCTGGATAGGCAGTCCACCTGGTTTGAAGTGAGCAAGGAAAATTTGTTTGGAAAAAAGCATGTCAACCTCAATTTTTAGGCAATTCTTTGAAATCCAGAGGGTTGCCCTAAAATTGTGTGTGTGCATGTATATATATTTTATGACATTTTTCTGTTTATACATTCTTTTTATAGATACAAATATTTAAGTAAATGTTCTGTTTATAATAAACAGTATCAAACAACATTTATTGGCCTGAATGTCCGAGAAATTTTCATAGAAAATTTTAGTCCTCTGACAGGAATCGAACCTGTATCCTATATGGAACCATATAGCCTTTCGTCCCTTCAACTGTTTCGACCACAGACTTTGTCCATTTCATAATGTGTGACGTCATTTGTTTACATTTGATATGCCACAAAGAGATATGAATATACATGAGATTCATGGATGATTGAAGTTTAAAGACAGTAAAACTGACCTTGCTAACCAAACACTCCTCTGTGACCAAAACGGTTAAAGGCACGTTGGGCTATATGTCGGTTCCATATAGGATACAGGTTTATTGTCTTTGTTGAATATTTTGTGGTGAGTGCTTGATCTTTTCCCTCAAAATTGTTCTTGATATATAAAAATGTATATATTGTTATCCCATATATATAAAACGTAGCTGAAAAGTTCTTGGCCTGACTCGCTTCCAAAAACCTTACAAAATATGGACATGTTAAAGTGAGATGGGGGATACACAAATTGCAACCAGACATAGATGCACAGGCTCATTGCACAGAAAGAGAGGTAGCTACACCAAATACTACTCCCCAAAAGGTAAGGCAGATACATACACTCAAAGAGAGGTAAGGAGACATTGCACTCAACAGTAAGTGAACACATATTGCACGGAAAGAAGTGCATTTACGCATACTATATTGTACCAAAAAAGACGAGGACAGACACACTGCACTGAAAGAGAAATGTACCAGACAGAATGAGCTTGGGGTGGGGGTAAGAATTAGGAAACAAAGAATTTGAGTGTAGAAAAGAGATTTTTGTGAAGACGCAAATGTCTATTGTTAATTGTAGGAAATCATTTTGAGCATCAAACGTAAATGCAATGAAATTCTAATTTTCGATTTACAAATTATATGCAAAAGATTTCATAATGCTGTTTTTCATCTGGTTGTTCAGCATTTAACACTGGGAGGAAAGAGTAGGTGGCGGTGGATATATTATGACAAGATGGATGCCTTTTTTTGTTCAATAAGAATACTAATAATGCAATTTAGTAGTAGTTTATTATTGATTACAAAAAAATGAAAGCATTTCAAAAAAGCTGGCAAAAAACAAAGCAGAAGAAAAATTGAAAAGAAGAGATACAATGAAAACAATGAGGGAATTAAATTTAGCTTGATTCTTTCTTAATAAATTAAATTTCTATCATTACCAAGTCACAAAAGTCATTTATTCAATAATATCATGCTAAGAAAAAAAAATATAGGTGGTCTGTAAAAAGAAGGCAAGGGTTGGTTGGTGCATGTGGCTGGTTGGATCCATTGCTTTAAATCTATAAGCCACATTTTGAGCAGAAAATTCTCACTGTTTTTCTAAGAGTTTATGTTGCTGACCCCAGTAAAATAAACCATGTTTTAAGTTCATTTTACCGGTCTTATTTTACCGACCTTGGTAAAATAGATTCCCAGGCTACTTTGCTGGTAAATATTTTTATTATTATGAAGGCAGGTAATATTAAAAATAACAAAACACAGATTTAACAGTTCATCAACTGTTAAGCCATTTTAAAATTATTTATTCATCATCTATTATTGAAAGAAATATAGAATTGACTCTGAATATTTTAAGAATTTGAGGTATAACAATCTTTCTAAATCCCAAACGTGCCCATGGGCATGATTCACTTGCCAATGCACTTCCAGTGCACCCACTAAAGACAACAGTCACAAACTACAGAATCTATGTTATTCAAGTCCTGTCTACACAGTTCACACAGCCACTGTGCTGATGTGCTCAAATATATTTTTAATTCTAAAGCAACATGCATATTTACTGGCAAAATTGTCCTGGTGTTGATTTTAGCGAGATCAGCAAAATAGCATAAGTGTCAATTTTATTGGCATCAGCAAAGTAGACTTGGCATCTATTTTAAATATAGTTTTAAGACGTGCTATAATTATGGGATGAAGTGCTCAAAATCATATATATATATATATATATATATATATATATATATATGGTTCAACAGAAATAACTCCTACATAATAGGGGCAATGGTTTCTTCAACTAGCTAATGTTTACTATTATGTGGGAGGTATTTCTCGCACAGTGTGTGTGTATATATATATATATATATATATATATATATATACACACACACAAATTATATATATATATATACACACAAAATACACATATATATATATATATATATATATATATATATATATATATATATACACACAAAATATATATATATATATATATATATATATATATATATATATATATATATATATAGATAATATTAGTGGTAAATATACATATATATGCAAAATCCACAGGTGCATATATACACACATGTATATTTTAGAATAAAAAATTTCCGAGAGGATAAAATCCAGGTAGAACTCAATGTCCAGGACAGAGTAAGGATATAATAAAAAGGCTTAAACACTAATATTCCATGGTCATAATTTATTCCAATTTATTTGGGGCGGGTAAAATTAAAATATATAAATAACATATACATATAAATTAGAATTTAAGAACTAAATAAGTAAAATTTCAACAATTTATATATACACATATACCCACATACATAGTTATTGTGTATGTGTGGTTTTGCATGCGTTTTGAACATAAAAATATAGGTCCTCGCCAGATTAGATAATCGTCATATTTATTGTTTACAATATTTGATTTGTAAACTGCAGTCGATATTATTTTTGTC
>OZ010597.1:20826735-20839235 GCA_963932145.1 Acanthosepion lycidas
TGGAATGGAATCTTGTAGAGAAAGAATGGTGAATGGAGCATGATGTAGTGGAATCTGGTAGAGAAAGAAGGGTGCATTGGGCATCATGGAATGGAATCTTGTAGAGAAAGAATGGTGAATGGAGCATGAGAGAATGGAATGTGGTAGAGAAAGAAGGTTGGATGGGGCATCATGGAATGGAATCTGGTAGAGAAAGAAGGGTGGATGGGGCATGATGGAATGGAATCTGGTAGAGAAAGAATGGTGAATGGAGCATCATGTAATGGAATCTGCTAGAGAAAGAAGGTTGGATGGAGAAACATGGAATGGAATCTTGTAGAGAAAGAATGGTGAATGGAGCATGATGGAATGGAATCTGGTAGAGTAAGAAGGGTGGTTGGAGGATGATGGAATGGAATCTGGTAGAAAAGTAGGGTTGATAGAGCCTGATGGAATGGAATCAGGTAGAGAAAAACGTGTGGATGGAGCATGATGGAATGGAATCTGTTAGAGAATGAAGGCTGGATGGAGTATGATGGTATGGAATCTGATAGAGAAAGAAGGGTGGATGGCATATGATTGTATGGAATCTGGTAGAGGAAGAAGGGTGGATGGAGCATGATGGAATGGAATCTGGTAGAGGAAGAAGCGTGAAGGGAGTATAATGGAATGGAATCTGGTAGAGAAAGAAGGGTGGATGCAGCCTGATTCGATGGAATCTGGTGGAGAAAGAAGGGTGGATGGAGAATGATGAAATGGAATCTGGTATAGAAAGAATGGTGGAGGGAATATGATGGAATGGAATCTGGTAGAGAAGGATGGATGGAACATGATGGAATGGAATCTGGTAGAGAAAGAAGGATGGATGGAACATGATGGAATGTAATCTGGTAGAGAAAGAAGGGTGAATAGAGCATCATGGAATGGAATCTGGTAGAGAAAGAAGGTTGAATGGAGCATGATGGAATGAAATCTGGTAGAGAAAGAAGGATGGATGGAGCATGCTGGAATGGAATTTGGCAGAGAAAGAAGGGTGGATGGGGCATTATGGAATGGAATCTAGTAGAGAAAGAAGGATGGAAGAGCATAATGGAATGGAAACTGGTAGAGAAAGAAGGGTGAATGGAGCATGATGGAATGGAATCTGGTAGAGAAAGAAGGTTGAATGGAGCATGATGGAATGAAATCTGGTAGAGAAAGAATGGTGAATGGAGCATCATGGAATGGAATCTGGTAGAGAAAGAAGGTTGAATGGAGCATGATGGAATGGAATCTGGTAGAGAAAGAATGGTGAATGGAGCATAATGGAATGGAAACTGGTAGAGAAAGAAGGGTGGATGGGGAATGATGGAATGAAATCTGGTAGAGAAAGAAGGGTGGATGGAGCATTATGGAATGGAATCTGGTAGAGAAAGAATGGTGAATGGAGCATAATGGAATGGAAACTGGTAGAGAAAGAAGGGTGGATGGAGCATGATGGAATGGAATCTGGTAGAGAAAGAAGGGTGGAATGGAATCTGGTAGAGAAAGAAGGGTGGATGGAGAATGATGAAATGGAATCTGGTAGAGAACGAAGGGTGGATGGAGAATGATGAAATGGAATCTGGTAGAGAAGAAGGGTGGATGGAGAATGATGGAATGGATATGTGGTAGAGAAAGAACGGTGGATGGAGGATGATGGAATTGAATCTGGTAGAGAATGAAGGGTGGATGGAGTATGATTGTATGGAATCTGGTAGAGAAAGAAGGGTGGATGGCATATGATTGTATGGAATCTGGTAGAGAAAGAAGGTTGGATGGAGCATGATGAAATCGAATCTGGTAGAGGAAGAAGGGTGGATGCCGCATGATGGAATGGAATCTGGTTGAGAAAGATGCATGGATGGCGCATGATGGAATGGAATCTGGCAGAGAAAGAATGGTGAATGGAGCATCATGTAATGGAATCTGGCAGAGAAAGAAGGGTGGATGGAGCATCATGTAATGGAATCTTGTAGAGAAAGAATGGTGAATGGAGCATGATGGAATGGAATCTGGTAGAGAAAGAAGGATGGAAGAGCATAATAGAATGGAATCTGGTAGAGAAAGAAAGGTGTATGGAGCCTGATGGAATGGAATCTGGTAGAGAAAGAATGGTGAATGGAGCATGATGTAATGGAATCTGGTAGAGAAAGAATGGTGAATGGAGCATGATGTAATGGAATCTGGTAGGGAAAGAAGGATGGAAGAGCATGATGGAATGGAATCTGTTAGAGAATGAAGGCTGGATGGAGTATGATGGTATGGAATCTGATAGAGAAAGAAGGGTGGATGGAGCATGATGGAATGGAATCTGGTAGAGGAAGAAGCGTGGATGCAGCCTGATTCGATGGAATCTGGTGGAGAAAGAAGGGTGGATGGAGAATGATGAAATGGAATCTGGTATAGAAAGAATGGTGGAGGGAATATGATGGAATGGAATCTGGTAGAGAAAGAAGGATGGATGGAACATGATGGAATGGAATTTGGTAGAGAAAGAAGGATGGATGGAGCATGCTGGAATGGAATTTGGCAGAGAAAGAAGGGTGGATGGGGCATTATGGAATGGAATCTAGTAGAGAAAGAAGGATGGAAGAGCATAATGGAATGGAAACTGGTAGAGAAAGAAGGGTGAATGGAGCATGATGGAATGGAATCTGGTAGAGAAAGAAGGTTGAATGGAGCATGATGGAATGAAATCTGGTAGAGAAAAAAGGATGGATGGAACATGATGGAATGGAATCTGGTAGAGAAAGAAGGATGGATGGAACATGATGGAATGTAATCTGGTAGAGAAAGAAGGGTGAATAGAGCATCATGGAATGGAATCTGGTAGAGAAAGAAGGTTGAATGGAGCATGATGGAATGAAATCTGGTAGAGAAAGAAGGATGGATGGAACATGATGGAATGTAATCTGGTAGAGAAAGAAGGGTGAATGGAGCATCATGGAATGGAATCTGGTAGAGAAAGAAGGTTGAATGGAGCATGATGGAATGGAATCTGGTAGAGAAAGAATGGTGAATGGAGCATAATGGAATGGAAACTAGTAGAGAAAGAAGGGTGGATGGGGAATGATGGAATGAAATCTGGTAGAGAAAGAAGGGTGGATGGAGCATTATGGAATGGAATCTGGTAGAGAAAGAATGGTGAATGGAGCATAATGGAATGGAAACTGGTAGAGAAAGAAGGGTGGATGGAGCATGATGGAATGGAATCTGGTAGAGAAAGAAGGGTGGAATGGAATCTGGTAGAGAAAGAAGGGTGGATGGAGAATGATGAAATGGAATCTGGTAGAGAACGAAGGGTGGATGGAGAATGATGAAATGGAATCTGGTAGAGAAGAAGGGTGGATGGAGAATGATGGAATGGATATGTGGTAGAGAAAGAACGGTGGATGGAGGATGATGGAATTGAATCTGGTAGAGAATGAAGGGTGGATGGAGTATGATTGTATGGAATCTGGTAGAGAAAGAAGGGTGGATGGCATATGATTGTATGGAATCTGGTAGAGAAAGAAGGTTGGATGGAGCATGATGAAATCGAATCTGGTAGAGGAAGAAGGGTGGATGCCGCATGATGGAATGGAATCTGGTTGAGAAAGAAGTGTGGATGGAGTATGATGGAATGGAATCTGGTAGAGAAAGAAGTGTGGATGTAGCATGATGGAATGGAATCTGGTAGAGTAAGAAGGGTGGATGGCACATGATGGAATGGAATCTGGCAGAGAAAGAATGGTGAATGGAGCATCATGTAATGGAATCTGGCAGAGAAAGAAGGGTGGATGGAACAACATGGAATGGAATCTTGTAGAGAAAGAATGGTGAATGGAGCATGATGGAATGGAATCTGGTAGAGAAAGAAGGATGGAAGAGCATAATAGAATGGAATCTGGTAGAGAAAGAAAGGTGTATGGAGCCTGATGGAATGGAATCTGGTAGAGAAAGAATGGTGAATGGAGCATGATGTAATGGAATCTGGTAGGGAAAGAAGGATGGAAGAGCATGATGGAATGGAATCTGGTAGAGTAAGAAGGGTGGTTGGAGCATGATGGAATAGAATCTGGTAGAGAAGGAAGGGTGGATGGAGGATGATGGAATGGAATCTGGTAGAAAAGAAGGGTTGATAGAGCCTGATGGAATGGAATCAGGTAGAGAAAAACGTGTGGATGGAGCATGATGGAATGGAATCTGGTAGAGAAAGAAGGGTGGATGGCATATGATTGTATGGAATCTGGTAGAGAAAGAAGGTTGGATGGAGCATGATGAAATCGAATCTGGTAGAGGAAGAAGGGTGGATGCCGCATGATGGAATGGAATCTGGTAGAGAAAGAAGTGTGGATGGAGTATGATGGAATGGAATCTGGTAGAGAAAGAAGGGTGGATGGGGAATGATGAAATGAAATCTGGTAGAGTAAGAAGGGTGGATGGAGCATGATGGAATGGAATCTGGTAGAGAAAGAAGGGTGGATGGCATATGATTGTATGGAATTTGGTAGAGAAAGAAGGGTGGATGGAGTATGATTGTATGGAATCTGGTAGAGAAAGAAGGGTGGATGGAGCATGATGGAATGGAATCTGGTAGAGAAAGAAGGGTGCATGGAGAATGATGAAATGGAATCTGGTAGAGAAAGCCTGATGGAGTGGAATCTGGTAGAGAAAAGAAGGGTCTATTACGCATGATGTAATCGAATCTGGTAGAGAAAGAAGAGTGGAGGGAGTATGATGGAATGGAATCTGTTAGAAAAGAAGGGTTGATGGAGCCTGATGGAATGGAATCTGGTATAGAAAGATGCATGGATGGAGCATGATGGAATGGTATTTGTTAGAGAAAGAAGTCAGGATGGATTCTGATGCAATGGAATCTGGTAGAGAAAGATTCGTGAATGGAGCATGACGGAATGGAATTTGGTAGAGAAAAAATCCTGGATGGAGCCTGATGCAATGGAATGTCGTAGAGAAAGAAGGGTGGATGGAGAATGATGAAATGGAATCTGGTAGAGAAAGAAGTGTGGATGAAGAATGATGGAATGGAATCTGGTAGAGAAAGAAGGGTGGAGGGAGTATTATGGACTGGAATCTGGTAGAAAAAAGGGTTGATGGAGTCTGATGGAATGGAATCTGGTTGAGAAAGAAGGGTGGATGGCG
Organism: Acanthosepion lycidas; assembly: GCA_963932145.1. Taxonomy (NCBI): domain Eukaryota; kingdom Metazoa; phylum Mollusca; class Cephalopoda; order Sepiida; family Sepiidae; genus Acanthosepion; species Acanthosepion lycidas. Next base: position 20,831,878 of record OZ010597.1, read on the forward strand.
CATGATGGAATGGAATCTGGTAGAGAAAGAAGGGTGGATGGGCATGGTGGAATGGAATCTGGTAGAAAAAAAGTGTTGATTGAGCCTGATGGAATGCAATCTCATAGAGAAAGAAGGGTGGATGGAGCATGGTGGAATGGAATCTGGTAGAGAAAGAAGGGTGGATGGAGCCTGATGGAATGGAATCTGGTAGAGAAAGAACAGTGGATGGAATGTCCATCAAAGTCCAGTATGTTCTTCTGGATGAAAAAGTGGTATAATTGATAATTTATTTGAAATGAGGAAATGAAGAACCAAATTTGAAAGATGAAATATCTAGATATCAAATGGTGACATCATATTTTCTATGTGCCATGTCACTTCAGAATGAGGCAGATCTTAGATCTTTAAGGTTTCCTGCTCTTTGTAGCTCTTCATATTTTTTCTCTTTTTTTTGTCTCTCCTAAACCTACCATAACAAGAGTAGAGGTTTATCCCTTGTTTCCTGTTTAGGATTGAATTTCCCTTTCCTTCCATACTATATTTCTAACATCTCCAATTTAACTCTGAAACATTATTCACTAATTCAATCTTGACCTTTTCAAGTCGAGAGTAAACTGTTATATTTCTTGCCCAAGAATTTGCCTTCTTGTCTTTTTCTCATGCTCATATAACACCTTAGAATAACTCTCTATATTGAGTGGCTCTGTGGTCTTGTATTAAGCGAACATTAGTAAAAAAAAAAATATTGATTCATCTCACTTGATATGTTAAGAATTGTTTTCATCTGTTCCTCTTACCTTCAATCTATTTTGTGTGAAGTTCAGATTTTCTAAGCTCTCTTACCTCATTATGTGCCCTAAAAACTTTGACTGTCTCTTTCTGATGTTAAGTATAAGATCATATGCTACCCTATTGCCATTTGGTTGTATGTGTAACATTAATAGATTCTGTATTTGATAGATATTTGCTGCATGCTTTCATAACCTTTACCACTTTGATGTTAGGCCGCTTTTCTTGCAAGATCAATTATGACTGAGTTGTGAGTTTGATACTCACTTGGTACTCAACACTTTTGGCCACATCTAAACTACACTTTGAAAATTATTTCTTTTCATGACCTTTTGCTCCTCTGGTTTAACAGAAGAGTATTTGTTATGATTTACAGAAAAAAAAATTGTTTGAAACATACTTGATATTAGCAACCAAGTCATATAGAAAATCAGCTTAAAGCTGGGATGGATAAATTGTGGGCTGCTTGATGATTTTTGTGTCACTCACAAGCATAAGAAGCGTTCTTGTTTGAAACTATCTGATCTTAATTTTATAAGTTAGTCATATTGGATAGATCTGAATGTTGGGCTAGAATTTCCTTTATAAAAATATAGATTACTTAGGTGGATGAGGGATGATGGAACCAAACAGAGAAAAGATGGACACTTGATTGGATGTGGTGTGATGGAATCAGATGGAGGAAAGATGGACATATGGGTGGGTGGGGTATGATGAAATATGGTTTAGAAAAGATGGACACTCAGTGGTGAAAAGAAGGATGGATGGGACATCATAGAACCTGGCGGAGAAAAGGACGCTTGGGTGCATGGGACATCATAGAACCTGGCGGAGAAAAGGACGCTTGGGTGCATGGGACATCATAGAACCTGGCGGAGAAAAGGACGCTTGGGTGCATTGGGCATCATAGAACCTGGCGGAGAAAGGATGGACAATGAAGGTGATAGTGGCAACTGAAAGAAAAGGAAGGATAAAGAGACGTAACAGATATAGATAAAACACTAGTGTTGCCAAAGTAGCAAGAGAAATATGTGAGAGTGTTTAGAGTAGCAACCCAAGAAGAAGATAAAGTTGAAAAAGTCATAAAAAGAGGTACTTCATTAGACAGGAAGGAATAATTCTTCATTCTGTCTACTACAGTCTTTACAATGTTTGTATAATAAATCAACTATAGCTTTTTTTTTTTTTTAGCTCATGACGAAAATAAAATAGCAACTTCTCATTTCTTCATGAATAAAAAAGCTCCATCACTCATAATACCTTCCCCCACTCTCTGCAGCACACGTATCTCTGGCAAAATTTTAACTCATGCTAATCTATTGACCTCTCGAGACTCTGCAAATGACATGAAGACTTTTACAGATGTCAAATATTCAAGCAACCCTGAAGCTTTGCCATTTTTTGTATCGATTATTGAGGAGGTAATAACTCCATCTTTAAAAAACGCCTCCATAGGCTACAGGCTTTGCTGTGTGTGTGTGTGTTGTGTGAAGTGAGAAGAGTAAAATTCATATGTAAGGATTGCAGATGTTTTGATAATCTCAGAAGTAATCAGTCATCAAGAGTTACCGTTATTCTTTAGGTTACGGTCATGGTTTCCACTGGTGTTTTCTTACAAAGTTTACATGCAGATAACATCCATAAATGATAAGTAGGGAAAGAAATGAGAAAAGAACCCGTCACACATTCCAGCCTATGTTGTAGACTATATATATATATATATATATATATATATATATATATATTATACATACATACATACACACACACACACACACACACACACACACACAGTCTGTTAGAAAAATGTATACACACTTTTGGAAAGGTAAAACTTGTATAGATAATGTAATACTAAATTTATTCAGACATCACATGATTAATACAAGTTGCCTTTGGACTCTATAATAACAAGAGATGCTTAAAATGGTGGCCTTTAGCTTCCAGACATTTATTAATACACCAAACTACTGCTTGGGCACATTAGGATTGCTGTACATGCAATTCCAATTCCTTATCTCAGAGCTGCCAATGTAATGCCTTCTTTCAAGAAAATATTGTTCTACAGTGAACAATGTTGTTGGAATTTGATAAAAATATGAATGATAAGTTTTTCCATTCCTGAAGTGCATATACATGTTTTGGTGGGCTTTATAATCCCTTCTCTAATACATGTTTCATTAAAAAATGACTAATTTTATTTTTTTAATCTTTTTTCATGTTTGTGCGAAAAAGAAATTTCATTTTTAAATTTAGTGTGTGTAGAAATTATCAACATTATTGCTTGTTCTGAATGCTTTCAATAACACTGCAAATTGGTCCAAAATCAAAAAGTTACTTAGTTAAATTTGAGCAACATTCTTAAATAGCTTCATTAGTTCGAGACTTTCATATGGATGCCATGCATGGTGTCAAACTCATTCAGAAATATCTAAACTGTTTGCTTGTATGCAACTACTTTCTAAGATCAATAGTTAAAAATGGCTTTGAGTGAGTGAAGAACCTTGTGGACTGGCATTACAGAGTCACAAAGACCTGAACCAAATGAAAAAATCATTTTTTCACAGAAGTTACAGCTAAAAAAAGGGTAGCACATGTAACTTGAAGAGAAAATAATGACATAATCAAGATATTGACATTCCACACTACTTCTAATAAAACATTAGAAAGGAAACCCCCCATCAATACTGAAAAGAGCAATAACAGCTACTGGACTTGAGATACCTATTTTTCTGAAAAATTGTTTTAAGAGAAAGATTATAGATTTCAACTGGCAGTAGTACAGAATGCTCAGTCAATGAATGCTGAATGTTTCCTTATAAGGAAATTTCTAATATTGCCATTACCAGAGATTTTCATTGTACTATTGCAAATGATTTGTTGAGAAGTAAACATTTCTAATTAGAGAATATGGCCAGTAAATTATGGCCCTGTTCCCAGCTATGGTTTGTTTTTTAATGATTAGGGCTTTTATTATTTTAGACATTTTACAGTTAAAATTATAGGCATGTATTATACTTGCATTTTTGATGAGTATGTTAGTAAGTTTTCATGGTGATTCATTGCGTCCTTATGGACTGATGACATCTTTTGAATGAGAAAAACTTAACAGAAGTACTTTATCAGTCACTTTTAATAAAACATTAGGGATTGATGCTCAAATCAATACACACACACACACACACATATTATATACATATATATAAACAATAAAATCCAAAATCACCTCATATGGGGAATAAGCTTATTTTGGCAGATGAAAATATAGGTCATCTCATCTGTCTTACCAAGCCTGGTATGGACTGATTTTGTTTCAGAAATAGAAATTCTAAATTACTAGTATCCACCTAGATTATATACCAATGGATTTGGTACCTTTAAAATTAATTTTGGTCAAGCACTCTAGAAAGAAAGCATGGATTTGTAAACAGTGACAATGCTGATAATGCTAAGCTCTTCTAAGAATTGAGCCCTCTGGGTCACTGGTATATTTATTCAAAGAATAAATGCACAAAAATTCATCTTCCTCTTTACCAGGTGCCAATAGTCTAGGGGTAAAATCTCTGACTGATGCTAAATCAGTCGGGCTTTGAACCCAGCTTGAGGCAATTGGATGTCTAGCCACACTGATGAGCTGTGATACAGTGAAACAGTCTGTCTGTGGATGACTATATATATGTTAACAGAAATGACAAAAGGAAAAACTTTTATGCCAATAAATTTTGTTCCTTGAGGAACTTTAAAAGGGCAAAAGTAGACATTTTATTTAGGAACTTTTTTTTAAAATTTATAAAATTTGTGTATTTGCCTTGATAAAGTTCCCCAAGGAACAACTTCTGGTTAAATTGCCCTGAAACCTCCCCCCCCCAAAAAAAAACAAACAATCCCCCTCCAAAGAAAAACAAAGAAAAAAAAAAACAAAGAAAAAAAAAAACAAAGAAAAAAAAAAACAAAGAAAAAAAAAAACAAAGAAAAAAAAAAACAAAGAAAAAAAAAAACAAAGAAAAAAAAAAACAAAGAAAAAAAAAACAAAGAAAAAAAAAAACAAAGAAAAAAAAAAACAAAGAAAAAAAAAAACAAAGAAAAAAAAAAACAAAGAAAAAAAAAACAAAAAAACAGCTCATTTGATTGTGGGTGGATGGAAGATCGAACCTGGTTGAGAAAGCAAAGACAATGTGTATGGCAATTTAAAACTGATCGGTACATATGTGGGAATACTATAAGCAAATTGCTGCAATCCAAAACATGTTTTAAGTTTGTAAGCACTTAAATGTACATAGAACTTAACTATTTATAAGTTTGTTTGTTTTGTTAATTTTTTTTAAATTTTATATTTTACATTTTTTTTCTAAACTGAATGAAATTTTATTAATTCTTGATTGTTTGTTTCTACAATTAGTATTTGTAAAAAATATTTTACAATTTATATATTACTAGAAATAAACATGAAAATTTCAATTTTCTTCTTAATTTTCTGATGAATCAAAATTCTTAAGTTCATGATTGAGTAAGCACCTGGTCAGTCCCCAAACAATAAAATATTCAATGGAGTGCTGAAAAATATTTAACCTAACCAAGAAGGGAGTAAAAGAAGAAAAATTGTAATGTTTGTTTATTTGGACAAACTATAGAAAATGTGTCTGGCCAACAACTTTTCAGCAGCATGTGTGTATGTGTACCTGATTGTATATTGTTATGTCTTTGTTACATTGAATGAAGATAACACAATCTAGAAGTATATAGTATGTCACTTGAAGTCAATGAAGTCTTACTGGAATAGGTAGTAAGCAGATAACCTAATCTCTAACTCTCTACTTGTTTACTCCTTCTACTGATGATTCTCGGCATCCATATTTATGTATTTGGAGGAGTACCAAGTCCTCTTCTGGAGAGGTGTGTTCATCTTCACAACACCCACCCACATGCCTGCCTTTTTAGATATGCACTTTCTCTAGTTGATACTTTTACTGACATGGGTTCACTGCCAATGTTTCAGCCAGATTACATATTTGCTTATCCTGACATTGTATTGTAATTTCAGTTTTAGGAATATAGGTACTTCAAAAGTATTATAAAGTATATCCATTAGTAAATACTACTGGTTGCTCATTCTGTGCATATTTATACCTCAATTGATTAATATGTAATATCTCTTATGACAAAATTGTCTACCTTCAACAATGTACAACATTCTACCAAGGCGCTGAATAATTTTCTCTTCCTGCCAATTTTCTTTTTCAGCCTTAAATCTTTTAAAGAAAACTTTATCACCAATCTCAAATGAACTGGAAGGTTGAAACTGTCAAACTTTCTTTGTATTGCATAGCAGTAATTTGTCAAAAATGGCTGTAACTTTTCTAGCAAACATGAGCTCTGCAGGTGACATTTTTGTTGTGATATTTGCATTTGATGTCATTCAATACATGCTCACAAATTCTTGTAATGCCATTTCTTCAGCTTCCAAGCCTTTAATTTTTCTTAATGCTCTTTTGAAGGCGTCAACAAACCATTCCACTTGACCATTCAACCTCAGATGATAAATCAGCCTAGTCAAATGTTCTATCGTGTAGCTTTTGCAGAAATTTTTAAACACTAGTAGTAAATTGAGTTCCATTATCAGATCTGTCAGGTACTAAAATGTTTGCACAAGAATTGAATTGTTATTGCAATAGTAGGTTGTTTACACTTCAATATCTTGGGCCATTTTATGAAACTGTTGAATACAATTAGATAGTATGAACCATTTAGTGGTCTGGCAAAATCCAGATGTAATCTTTCCCATGGCTTATCAGAGTTTGGAAATGCCTGATAATTTATAGGTGGTGATTTTACTGTTGAATTACAACCATTATATTTTCTCTACTGTATTTTGGATATCTTTATCCAACCTTGGCTAATACATATACCTTCTCATCAGGAACTTTATTCTCACTATTCCAGGATGTCTAACAATCCTTTTTTGTAATGACAACAGAATTACAACTCGGTATCTTCAAAATCTTCTTTAGATTTTAATATCAATCTGGATAAGCCATTTGCATCAATTTCTTTGATGATAGAAATTATATCTTGAAATCATAGTTCAACAAAATCATAGACCAATGCCGTAGTCTGTTTGCAGTATGTGTGGGAATCCATTTCTTAGAATATACTTAATAATGAGTGATAATCAGTTTGCAGTATGAATTTTCTTCCTAATATCATCCTGTGATATTTTTTACAGCAAAAAATTATTGCCAGCATTTCCTTTTCAATCTGACTGTAGCATTTTCCTGTATTTGTCAAACTTCTTGAAGCATGAGCAACTGCTTTTACTGTCAGTGTGGATTGTAATGCGTCAGTGATAACTTTGAAGTTAGTAATATTTTAATTCTTTCAAAAGCTTTTTGATATTCTGTCCATCAGTTTCATTTCAGACCCTTTTTGAAGTAAATTATTCAGAAGTGCTCACAATTTGTACATCTCTGGCATATAAATGTTATAATTCACTCATATGAAAAATGAATATAGAGTCACCAAATTTGTCAGAGGAGGTGTGACTTTAATGGCACTTGCTTGAGTGGGATCTGGTCTTTTTCCTTTTTTTT
>OZ010597.1:20844235-20874235 GCA_963932145.1 Acanthosepion lycidas
CTATAACAGCAAAGGAAAAAAAAAAATTCTACCTGGGAGCAAAGTGGATTTTAGACTGTGTTTAAAAATATTCATGCCAAATTCATATTCAGTCAGTTTAGTGCCATATGTAATACATGCTTGAGTGATTATGTCTCTTAATTCATGACAGACGAGGCAAAAGATTTTCTCATAGCTGCTGTTTCTTTGTGGTAGACTGGTTGCCAACCAAGGCTATAGGACCCAGTTTGTCATGCTATTCAACTCATAGCTGGAGGGAGAAAAGATGGATTCATACATTTCCCAAATAAATGTAACAAATGGTAATTCATATTACCATGTTATAAACAGAATCAAAAATTCATTAATATATATTTTTAAATACAATTAAAGATCCAATTGAGGCTGAAGTGGTATCCCCATTGTACAACCCATTTTTATTACAATACTCTAGATATCTAAGAATCTAGCTGACAGAACCAATTCAGTAATCAAACTAAAGATAAACATTATTCCTATGTGCACTGAAGATAGAATGTACTCATTGCATAGCAGCTATCAATTGACTGGCATACCAAGTTCAAATTCTAGATTAAGCCATTGCATTCATTTTTATGCAAATGCCTATGGTAAAAAAACAAAGATATGAATCCATCTCTTCCCAGACAATTTTTTTTTGTTTTTTGTACTAATTGTTCACTTAGTGAAGTCGCAAGAATCATACAAGGTGGAGGGTTATTGATCGAGGTTGTTCAATAAAACTTAAGAGGTGGAGGTAAGTGCAGTTTATGAAGATATGTACAAAAGATATGTTAACCCTAGAATTGAACAGGTTAAGATTGCAATGACTGAAGAAGCAGCCAAATGGGAGTCCATTCCAGAAATGTCTGAATGGAACTTCCTTCTTACAAACAGAATACAAAAGAATGGGTGATGATTTGTTCCAATGTAAATGGTATGGTGGGTCTTAGCTGTCAGGCCACGTGTGTTATATTTCAGCCTATTTATATTAGGTTGGTGCAAAAAATAATGTCGTTTTCTCACATAGTAACATATGTGAGAAAACGACATTATTTTTGCACCAACCTAATATATATACTAGTCAGTGGTGCATTACTGTATTGTGATAATGCTTAGGTTTTGAATTATTCTAGGGGGTAACTGAATGGAAATAATTATGAATCCCAATGTGGCTATTTTATAGTGTTATTTGTTAGTTTTTTTATTCATTATTTATTAGTGATTATTTTATCATATGTTGTTGGTCGTTATTATATTTACTTGTGTTTATGTGTGCATTTGTAGTTTGTTAATAATTTCGTTTCTTATTTATTGATTTGGATTAATTTATTTTACTTACATACTTTTATTTAATATGTATTTATTTATTTTATTATTTAAATGTCTATATTTATATTTTTATATTTATTGTTTGTTTCTAGTTTTCGATTTTTAAGTAATGTAGTAAAAATTTATTTTTGCTTTCATTTTTTTTTTGTGTGTGTATAGGTGCACATATACTCATTTGTGTGTGTGTGTGTGTGCATATGCATATATATATATATATATATATATATATATATATATGGTATGTAAAGAGTAACAAGACTAGATGGCGAATAGTGAGGGGATGTGAGATAGAATAACACAGTCACAGTTGGCATGTAGGTAATTGGGGAAAGGCCTTTGTTATGCAGTGGACAAGTAGTGACTGCTATTGCTATTTTTATGTGTGCATGTATGTTCTGATATGTCGTCCTCAGCCTGAGCAATGTCCTTCAAAAAAAAAAAAAAAAAAAAAACGAAGAAGCTGGTGTTTTCGGTGTCTGATTTAAGGGAATGGGTTAGGCGAAGAACTTTTCAATCCGCCTTGTAGGTACATATAAATAATAAATATACATTTCTTTTCCTCCTTGGTAACACAAGTCTGATACAATCATCAGGCGCCAAGTTAAAAATGACTGTTGCATAATTTAAATATCGATATTTATACAACACTATAAAGATAGTGGAGCAGTTTAATTATTTAGGTAATGGGGATAATACAATTATATATATATATATATATATATATATATATATATATATATTACCTGGCCACTCATATTTGAGGATACCTGTCTAGTAGGGCAGATAGTCAATTCCTATTGCAGATGCTCACTCAGGCACATTTGTGTTTGTTCAACACCCACAGAGCCCACTTGTGGTTTATACTGCAACTATGCTGAGTAGACCTTAGTTACAGTTTCTGGGAGAGAAAGCATGTTACCTAGAATGATTAACAATTTGCACAACACCAGCACACTCAAACCCTTGGTCACAATGACTTGTGACTTCATGCTAGCACAGCTATCAATGGCCCACAAGAGTTCCGTCTATCCAATTTCACACACAAGGCTTGGTTTAACTGGTGGCCTAGTTTTCAGACACTTTCAAAAGTTGCTGCATGCTGGGATTGACCTTGATCCAGTCCGATAACATCAGAAAGTCACCTTCCTGATAAAATGACCATGGTGAAATTTGAACCTGAGTCTCATGGTCAGAAAATGAACATTCTAACCACTTGGCCATGCACCCATATATATATATATATATATATATATATATATATATATATACATGAAAATTTCTCCGAATTAATCAGTAGAGAGACAATATTTATGAATAAAAATGACAATAGGAAAACTGGTAATTGCTGACGCGTTTCGTCCAATGTGGACTTTATCAAAGCAAAATACGAAAATGAAATTAAATGAACATTAACATTTCATTTCCGTATTTTGCTTTGATAAAGTCCACATTGGATGAAACGCGTCAGCAATTACCAGTTTTCCTATTGTCATTTTTATTCATAAATATATATATATATATATATATATATATATATATATATATAGTGGACAATGATAAGTTGTTAGTCTCCCTTGATTACAGCAATTTTGCCTTGTGTAATGTCTTCTTTTTTTCACTCAGTACCATGTTAGTATCGAGTTACTCTCATCTATGAATGATAGTTGGCATATATTTTGCAATGAACGTTTGCGGAAGTAAAAGAATTGGTAAATTTCAATGAGGGCAAATAAAAGAATGGCATCAGTTTGGCAAGTCAAAGAGAGAAATTGATAGGTTTTTCCAGGTTAATCATCAAATGGTTAATAATATTGTCAAGAAATTTAATGAAGAAGGCCATTGTCATGTGGAACAATATTCAGGAAGAGCAAGCATTGTGTCTGAGTGAACAAAAAGGGCACTGAATAGGGGAGTCATCAGAAACCGTCATCAGACCATCAAAGATGTTGCTAACAGAATGGAAATGTCACCATATGAGGTGAGGAAGACTCTGAAAGAGCTAGGCTAATAAGAAGAGTAGCAAGAAAGAAGCTCTTGATGTCAAAGGTTAACAGGAACAAGCATATAGACTGGGTGAGAGAATTTAAGAGTAAAGATTATGAATTTTGGCAGTCTGTAATTTGGTTAGATGAAAGTAAATTTTGCCAATATTCAAATTCAGGTTTATGTTTGGAGAAATCAGAATGAGACTTGGAACACTGAATGTCTGCAGGAAACCATGAAACATGGAGGGATTGGAGTAATGATGCGGGGTGCTGTCTGGTTTGGAGGAAAATCTGAGCTGATTTAGAGAAAGGACTACTCCCACTATTTGAAATCAATTAAATTGACAAGAATGTCTACTTTTTTCAAGAAGATGGGACACCATGTCATACAAGCAAAGCAGCAGAGGTTTGGAAGGAATTGCAATGAATCAAGTCACTGCCATGGGTCGCCTAAAGTCCTGATATGAATCCAACAGAGCCTGTTTGGGAGCACCTTGACTGAAAATTTTGAGAGCATGCAACCAAAATCATGTCAGTGACAACCCTTAAAGAAACACTGCTAAAGGAGTAGCAGAATATAGATCAGGCGATTGTTGATAACTTGATCAAATCCATGAAAAATTGAATACAAGGACTGAAACTAGCAAATAGAGGAACTAATCTATACTAGTTCCAAATACTGTTTATTTATATTGAGTTTACATAATTAAATTTTGAAACTGGATTTAGTTTATTTCTCCTGGCTAAAAACTTTTCTTAGGCCACTGTGTGTGTGTGTGTGTTATATATATATATATATATATATATATATATATATAAGCAATCTGCATGCAGCTCTGGTGAGAAACCCTGAGGCCATGTTATGTTGCAGGCTGCGCCATCTCCTTTCTGTCCATGTCATATAGCACTTTAGGCCTTTTCATTACCAACATATCCCAACATGACCATAAACCATGATAAAAATAAACCTACATCAGCTCTAAAAAAAAAAAAAAAAATCACCTAAACCCTTTAACATTTCCTTTTCCAAATTCTGTGGCATTCTGATCAACTTCTGCAGTGTGGAATCATTCATTGATGAGAATTCTGATATACTAGCTCTCTGTGAGACCAACCTTAATCCGTCAATCCCCTCCTCTGACTTCTCGATTCCTGGTTACCTTCCTCTTCTTAGAAAGGACTCTAAAGCCCACATGCATGGCCCGGGAGTTTATGCCTGGGACCATCTCCCACTGGCTCTTTTGAATCCCCAGTCCATTTATACATGTGTCTCTGTTCATCTCTCCTCAATTCTTTAAGCTATCTCTTCTTTCTCTATCACTCTCCATCCTCCCAAGACTCTGGTGTACTCAATTGCATTTCCAATAACATAGACAAGACTATCTCTCTACATCCATTTGCACACATATTTGTGTTCGGTGACTTTAACGCCCATCATACCAAATGGCTTAAACACACTGTAACTGATCATCCTGGCATACAAAGCCTTAACTTTTCAATCTCTCACACAAGTGGTTAATTTTCCTACATGTTTCCCCAGTAACCATGATGGTAAGGATTCCCTTCTCAATCTGGTTTACCTTCACCCTTGAGTCTTGTCGTGCCAAGCAGCTCTGTCCTCTTGGCAACTCTGAACATGCCGTGATATCTGCTAACATCTCCTCCTAATTCTCCCCCAGCAAAGAACCTCCTACCAACAGAATATCTTTCTGTTATCAACAAGCAGACTGGGACTTGTTGAATATTAGCTAGTTTGCCAGAGGTTTAGCACACAAGTAGGCAAATGTAGCCAAAGCCAAAACTGACTTGAGTCATTTATGGAGAAATATATAGCTGAACAAAGACCCCTCATGCAAATGTATTGGGAAGGTCCATTCTAGCAAAATGGACCAACCCAACTGGTGTATTAGGCGCTCTCCTATAAAATAAGGTAAAATCAGCTTTTACAAGGAAATAGAAGGAGGCAGCCATGTTGGCAGGTAAGTCACTTGACTTCTATATCTCCCTCCTCTCCCCATTGCGGAAGCATATTGGCCGTTGGGGAGGAATTAATTCCCTATTGCCTGGCTGATTGTACGAGAGTAGTCGGGATAGCGCCCTGGGAATCCTCGTTCTTGATGGCTGTGATTGAGTAGGGCCCTGGGACGCTGGTTTATTTTGTAATGTAATGTCACCATTTTCCAAGTCTTTGGCAGATTGATGTGGTCTGCATGTATCCGTAATTGTCGGCTCAGGTGACACAGGCATGGCACTTGGTATGGGGGTCTTGATTATGGGTGCTTCAAGTTTCCTTAGAAACCTACGGTTCCGCAGGGTTATTCTGCCTGATCCTGCAACTCTAATTCTATATTGACGGTTGGGAAGTGTCTCTACTATTCGCCCAGCTATGTCCCATCGACGGCTATTTGGGTTTTGAATGGAGACTGTGTCACCTTTATAAAGTGGGGATAGTGCATGTGCAGTACGGTTGTACTTCTCGATGAGGTCTGCATTGCGTTTGGATAATCTCTGTTCTCGTTTTTGCGCTGCGGCTATCCATTCAGGGTGTGGTTTATATAACTGTGGGTGCGATGGTTCTATAGGACTCATTCCATTATTTCCTTTGATATATCCCCTAGTATGTGGTTTTTAATCTCCACATTCAAAAATGTTCATCTGAGGTCTCCTCCTGGGTAAAAGCTGGAATCAAGGCTTTTATCCCCGCAAGAAAATATAAAGTGAAATTGCACTTATCCCTTTGGTTCTTAGCCACTTGCTCAGCTGCTATTGCCCATAGGAATCACTACTTCTGTATGTACTGTAGTGACATGTCTGATTGCAACAGACATCTCTTTGTTACTGCCCATAATGAGTGCAAGTGTGTCCTCAATCAAGCAAAGTTACTTTTTGCTGAAAGAATAAAACAATGTATTGTATCATGCAAGCTTTGGTTGTAAAAATTATTGGTGGGGTCTGCAACAGCAAAACCCACAATACCCCCCCCCTCTATTCAGTCAATTTGAGGTCCTGACTTCCTCAGCTGATAAGGCTGAATGCTTTGCTCAGAAATTCTCATCCAATTCAATGCTTGACATCTGGTGTAACCACGCCTTATTTTCCCCCACTAGTACTGAGGCTCTATTGAGTGAGATGCACATAACCTTAGGGTGAAATGCTAAAATATATTATATATATATATATATATATATGAAGAAATATACTCTTAAGATGTTCTATATTTATGGGATAAAGTGCTCAATGTCAGCGATAGAGCGTCTGTAAATATAAAAGTGAACATAGAAGTCAACACTTAGAGGCGACAGTCTTTTTCATGCTAGATGCAATCCTCAGGCCCCGAGGATTGCATCTAACATGAAACAGAAAATATCAGAAAATAGTACTTGGCACCCAACTTTATCAAGGCAAGTGATGATAAACAAAAGCAAAATGTACAGTTACTTGAAAATCAAAAGTTTTTAAAATATCCTAATATCCACCCCCCAAAAAAAATTGTTACAAGAGTTTTTTTTTTTTTAAATTTGATTTCAAGTAACTCTACAACATTTACTTTTTTGTTTATCATCACTTGACTTGATAAAATTGGATGATGAATCTCATCGGCAAGGACTAGGTGCTATTTTCTGATTGCCTATTTTATTCAGTTTGTCCTTTCTATAGATATATTCTGTGAACTTTCACATACATACACAGATTATATATATATATATATATATATATATATATATATATATATACATATATATATATACATATATATATATACACACAAGCATGTGTTGAAGGGAAGACGCTTCTTCGAAGATAGTGCAAATTAATATAAAATAAATGTTTTTATTTCCTAGTGGAGTAATATACAAAGATTTGTGAAGTGTCCATTGAGGTACAAGAAATGACATTCAACTTGACAGATTTTGTTGCTGTGATCATAATAATTAAGATTAAAGAAAAACTACTCAAAAATTAATAACACTTTTCAATGATTCATCTAATAAAAAAAACAAAAAAAAAACAAATTGTATTATGACTACAATAACTGTAGAAACAATAGCAAGCAACATCCAGCAAAGTAGAGTAAAAACTAATAGCTAGTTTAAATGTTTAGATTTGGTATACAAATATATGAGTTCCTGCATCATGAGTAGTAAAGTAGCTGATATGGATAAGCAGATTTACTGAAAACAAGGGGACTTTGGTTTGCATCTTGACAAGAATCTTTTCCTTATTTTTAATCTACAAAAAAATTGATCATTTTTTTAATTTTATACAATTGTTTACCAAATATAAGACTTAAGAACCACTCATGTTTTATGATTCATTCATTTTCTACAGCTTATCAACCCTTTGCAGGTTATTAAAAACCAGAAAATATTTTTAGATTCTAAAGTTTGTTTTTTCTTGGAGATAATGATTTAGTTATACAAGTTTTACTAATTAACCCATAGCTGGGGGGGAAGTGGTGGATTCATATCTTTCCATGAGCTTGTTGAAAGTGCATAAAAGGAGAGATTTAGAAATGCATATTATAAGAATAATGTCGCATAGATAACGGTTGACCCTGAAGAGGTTAAGACTGTATTGATCAAGGAAGCAACCTCTCAGGAGTCTGCTCCACAAAGCAGCGGTTCTCAGAAAGAAGCTGTCTGAATGAAACTTCTGTTTTGCCAATGGAATACAAAGTGAATGAGGATGAGTCGACCATGTGTATGTGGCATGGTGGATCCTAGCTTTTAAGTTTGGAACTGATAGAACTAAGGAATGTAGTTCCTCACAGCATTTGCCATGAAAATAGCAATAGATAGGATGAAAATATGCGATGAAAAATCAGTTCAAATTTTTTCAAGACTTTTGAGGAGTGTCTGGAATAATTGCTTGTATGTTTTATAAATATAAAATCTTTTTTTTTTTTGTTTTTTTTAATAGTCTACCTGTGCCTAATTAGTTAAAATCATCACTGTGTATATATTTATATATAATCTACTTTGTTGTTGTTGGATGTGCTAGTTCGATAGTAAAAATAAATAAAACTGGGGAAGTTAAAGTTCAAGGACAAAATGATGTCGTGTTAAATCCCATCACCCACAAATATCAACATCACAAGTAACACTAATTACAGTGCATAACATCTTTGTATCTACATACCCCAGGACACAATCAAGTTCAAGAGGTAGAAATTCCAAGAAAATACTTTTGAGAGAAAATTTATAGAGTTCATTAATTTATAGATGGACACATTAGACAATCACTGTTCATTAGACTGTATATGGAAATACGGGACGTGTGTATGTGTGTGTACAGCAATCATGCAGAAAAACTGTATCTTCTTTCACATATAAACACTGTAAAGTGCACACACAAAGACAGATGCTGCATGTGTGTGTATATATATATATATATATATATATATATATATATATATATATATATATATGAAGAAAAATATACAGAAAAAACAAACAAAAATCCTTATATGCAATTATGCTGTTTTAATGTTAATATAATGTCAACGTCGAACGTTTCAGTCTAATAAACCATCTTCAGGACATATTCATAAAATATAATTAACATTATCAATTCAACATGACAAAGATAATGTTAATTATATTTTATGAATATGTCCTGAAGATGGTTTATTAGACCGAAACCTCCGACGTTGACATTATATTAACATTAAAACAGCATAATTGCATATAAGGATTTTTGTTTGTTTTTTCCGTATATTTTTCTTCATACTGTCGGATCTATATCCATATATTTGTTTATATATATATTATTATTATCTGGGCATGTGGCCGAGTGGTCAGAATGTTCGTATTCTGAGCATGAGACCCAGATTTGAAGCTCACCATTGTTTGATTTGTCAGGAAGTTGATTTCCTGATATTGTCGGACTGGATCGAGATCAATCCCAGAATGTGGCCCCTTTGGAAAGGGTCTGAAAGCTATAAAACCAAGCCTTGTGAGTGAAACTGGGTAAACGTTACCTTTGGGTGCCATTGATAGCTGTGTTAGCATGAAGCAACATGTCATCATGGCCAAGAGCTTGAGCATGCTGGCCTTGTTCAAATTGTCAATCATGCTAGGTAACCTGCTCTCTCCCAGAAACTGTAACTGAGGTCTACTCAGCATAGTTGCACAATAGGTGGACTCTGTTGAATAAACAGAAATGCACCTGAGCAAGCACCTGCAATAGGGATTGGTTAGCTACCCTAGTAGATGGGTATCCTCAAATATGAGTGGCCATATATATATATATATTTTTTTTTTGTTTAAAAATATGATATAGCGAAGGAATCATATTTTTAAGCAAAAAAATATAATAAAGCTTTACTTCTGTATGGAGCACTGTCGTCTTAAAAATAAAAACAAAAATACTAAGGAACCCCGGATTATGCACCCAACATGTTCTTTTCTATTTTCTGCATACCTGCGCACTTTATATATATATATATATATATATATATATATATATACATATATGGCAGTTATTCTAATGAGCTCTTATCTTTGGTACCTTGACTGCATAAATTTAAGGATAGATTGGCAAATAATTCTCATCATTTGATAGCTAGATGTAACCATAATTTTTATTCTAATAGTTTCTTTTCCCACACTTCTTCTCCGTGGAAATCTTGTAGAATATATGATACCCATGATTTGTTTTATCAACCCTGAAGTAGTAATGCCTCTAATGACAGAAGCATGAACAAATGCAGACATGGATTTAAAGAACAAAAAAAAAAAAACTATTATTGGTTGGAACACTGTAGAAAAGAAACATGATGAGTCTCTGTCAGAACAATTAGTTGTTGTGGAATGACATACCCCATCATATGTGTAAGCTTTTCAGAAGCATATTTGGTTTTAATATGTGAAGCTCCTACTTACAAATAAATCCCATTAACTATCAGCAGGGCATTAGTTCCCATGTCAAGTTCTTTGTCTGGGAGTAGTAAGTGGAATTTTATGATGTAGATATATCATCCCTGGTCTGTCAATATGATTGCTTTTCATCTGTTGTTATACTGCTGTTTAAATGCTGATTTTCCTCTGCTGATATCAGTAGAGATAGGCTCAACTTGAACATAATTTTGGATTCTCAATCTTCCATTTGAATGGCCAATGTTAAATCTATAATAGGTTTGTTATTATACTGAAACTTTGTGCATTGTTTACATTACAGCATCGAAATGTCTAAGTTAACATCTATCCGTGCATGGGAAAATATCTTTTATGTTTTTGGAGGTGTGACATTTTCTCCCAGTTTCTTGCTTCCCTACTAGATACATTCATCAAGAATTTAAATTGCCATCTGTCTTTCTGGAAATTGTGCTTTCATTGTCCTTTCTCCTCATTAAAGTGTTCTTATAAAATAATTCAGCCATGAAAAAATAATTTCATTGTCTAACAATCTTTTCTTTCTCTGAGGAAGCCATATTGTGACTTAAGCTCCTTAAACATTTAAGTGACAACATGAAAGAATGATTTTCCAATGAGTAATCTTATATATAAAGTACAGTGTGTGTGTGTCCAAGCAACTCCTCTACTTCTAGGTGATATCACTCTTCAGGCTTAACTAATTTGCATATTGATTTTAAAAAACTTTATTTCATTAATTAACTGTCTTTCATTACTGTTCTTTTATTCGGATTTATTGTTTTGATTTTCATATCAAAAATATTTCTGTTTAGGAATATAATCTTATATAGTGAAGAAAAGTGTTTGAAATTTGCATTTTACTTGGCCTATAACAAGTTGGCATCTATTTGTAAGACTTTCTTTAACAAGGCAATTTATGAATGAAATGATCATTGCTAGTCTATAACATGTAACACGACACAAGAACAAGGATTTGCAGATTTGTCTTGTACATGCATCATAATAGGGGAGGATGCTTTTTTCATTTATTTATTTTTTTTACACTATTGTTTGCCCAATTCATTGCCCAAGAGCCATTCAAAGAAAAGGTTTACTGAAGGGAGTTGTTTTATGAATACAAGAATTGAAGATTATAAGGACATGCAGGATACAAAACAGTTGAAGCAGTTAACATTATATTAGTTGTGGAAGCATCCTCTTGGGTGTCTGTTATACAAAAAAAGTGGCTTTATGTTCAGTTTAACATTTCTTTGAATATATGGATTCCACTTTTTAACAGTAAGACGTGCTTTATTCAAAATATATTCCCATTTTTAAGAAAGTTTTAAATATTAAACCTTTCAGATAAAATGTTTTTTTTATATTAAATACATTATTTACATTATCTGGACTATTGTCCTCATCTTTGTCACTATATTTATTACAATGTTTCAGCTATTGTACACTCCGGACTTCTTCAGGTGGTTGGAAGGTTGAACTGAACCCTTTATTTTGCTCACTGGGGTAGACTGGGGTCCTTGAGGACACATGGCCCAGTTAGTTAGATCCAGTGACAGGATCCAAAGACTGCTAATGCAGTGGAGAACTGTCAGAGAGAAATTAACAGAAGATAACTGATAACTGACATCCATTAAACATGGCATGTGGAACTAGAACAGTCTCCCCCAGCGAGCAAAATAAAGGGTTCAGTTTGACATTTCAACCACCTGAAGAAGGCCGGAGCATACAATGACCAAAATGTTGTAATGAATATGGTGACAAAGATGAGGACAATAGTCTGAATAATGTAAATAATGTACATAATACTTCATCTCAGAAATATAGACAGATACCGAGTACAATAATATTTTAAGAGACTAGCTTATTAACCATTATCTAACAAGAAAGAACCCATAATAGATATTAATCTGCATGTCCATGTCTTAATTGAATATGACACTAGGTCAGAGATGAATGTGGGATTTCGGCAAAGGCTCACAAAAATTACTCCAGCATCTTTCCTTTTGGGGGGAATGCCTTCCCTGACATAAAGATACAACATAGTATTTATGATAGTTAGCTTAGAATCTTATACATTGAAAAGGAGAATAGAGACCACATTGATCTTTACTCCCAAAGAGTCTGTCACAGTTTCAGTCGAGAGGTTAAGAAAAGAAAGAAAGAAAATGAAAGATCTAAAAAAAAAAGACAAAGAAAGAAAAAGAAAATGCAAGAAATCTGAAGAAAAGACTCACATAGACTAGGCTCTCTTTTTCCTTTGTTGGCGTATCGTATTTTGTCCTGCTGTGCTATGGAGAATGTGGTATATTTACAAACAATATGTTTTTTTTAAAAAAAAAATGAGAGTGAAAAAAAAAAAAAAAAAAATCATTGATCAAAGTACACAGAAATTGTATACATGCCAGAAATAACTGCATGCATGTATGCATTTATATACACACATAAACATGGCTGAAAAGCCAAATTGTTAAAATATTTGCATGCCAACCATGAGAAATAAGTTCAAATCTCACTATAGTCTGTATGTCAGGAAGGCAACGTCTTTGATCTTGAGAGGCTATCCAAGCATACAGCACTTTGGAAAGTGCCTGAAAACCATAACACTGGTTGATCCAAGCCTTGTGAGCAAAAGTGGATAGACAATTGTTTAGAAGCCATCAATGATTGTGCTAAAACAAAGTCACAAGTCATCGTGACTGAGGGTTTGAGTATACTGACATTGTTCAAACTACTGATCATGACAGATCAAGTGCTCTCTCCCACAAACTGTAACCAGTATCAGCTCAGCATTGTTTTAGTATAAACCACAAGTAGCCTCTATGGATGTTGAATACCAAACAGGCATGCTCAGAACATGAGAAGGAGCTGGGCATTATACACGTGAAAACATATTCATACATTATATAATAAAAATATAAAAATGTGCATTGAAGTCAACACCCAATGGCAACAATCTGTTGCATGCTTAAACATAATCGTCAGACCATCAATGGCCTGATGATTGCATTTAATCATGAAACAGACTGTTGCCACTGGGTGTTGACTTCAATGTCTAATTTTATATTTACATAAGCTCTATCCCTGATATTGAGCACTTTAACCAATAAATGTAGTATATATATATATATATATATATATATATACACACACACACACACAATAATAGCAATGTTAATATTAGCCGTTTCCCTATAAGGAAATATTCAGCATTCATTGACTGAGCAGCCAGGACATTTAAATTTATAAACAATGTTGATTTTCTGCAAGATGTTAATAGGTGGGAGGAAATCAATATGACTGATTGAATTAGATTTAGTGTAGTACATAATTAATTTCATTTTTTTTTTTTAGTAGGATCCATGATAGAAATGTTAGTATCTATTAAATTTTTTAGGATATTTTTGTCTTGTTTATTATTATTAATTTTTTTCAGGTATATTGATAAACACTAATAAAAATAAATTCACTATCTCCCCATATAAAAAAAAACTACCAGCATAAATTTGTGCACCTTTAACTATAAGAGTGAACGTCAAAATTACCATAAAATAGCAACTGTAAAAACCTAATAAACTGTACAAAAATTAATTCATCCACAAAAGAGATTTACTACAGTGAACTAAAAAAATATAAAACACTCATCAATAATAATTCCCTAACTAGATTGTTCATGAACTTATAAGATTTTCTATCAGAAATTATAATACAAAGCAAATGGAATATAATATTCTTCAACTAACACCAAACATATTAATCTTTTATATTGCAACCAAATACATTCTATTTATAAACCAGATGAAAATATCCTAAAAAATTAATAAAAACTAAGATTCTTACCACAGACCCTAGTAAAAAAAAAAAAAAAATTATATACTACACTAAATCTAGTATATCCAATTCAATCATTTGTAATGATTCTTCCCTGACAACTAATGTGTTGCAGAAAACAAACCTTGTTTATAAATTTAAATGTCCTCTGGGTGATTGTATCCCCAAAAAGAAAAATAATATTTATGTTGGCCTCACTTGTCTCAGTGGCTGAATTTTCATTTGAATGATGTATCCAACATTTCTAACATTTACAAAAGCATGCCTTTCCACATTTGAAATTCAGAAAAATTATTGTTGTAAATACATCTATACTTTTTCATAAAAATAAATGTAACTAAAAACACTCAAAGCTATTTATATTAAAAAGCTGAAACAAAACCTTAATAATATTATGAATACTGCATAAATATTTAAAAATGTTTACAGTGAATAGCTTAAAATATTGAAGTTTATACTAATAGTTTTAATACATTTTTTGTTTTAATACTTATTTCTTAAAAACTCTTGACAACATTGTATTTAGTTACCATCCTTGAAGCATTAGTCAAGCTAATCCCAGTACTCTCTCAGTATTCTTCATAAGTATAAAAAAATTTAAATTTCAGTTGACCACAGCAATTTTGTCTTTGAAAATGATGAGTGCTACAATATTTATCTCGAAACAAACAACACCCTAATGATGAAATTGTGCTATGTTGAAAGTACTTGGAATAAAATAATATGTGCAATGTAGCAATTTTCTCTTTCTTTAATAATGGCACCAAAAAGCTTGTTCGTGAATATGAATGGATCTAACTGAAAATAAGTAAACAAAACTTCTCTAAATTATTCAATGAAACATGTCCCAATGAAAACATGTTGCCAAAATACACGCAATGAAGTCAGCACCAAATAGCAACAGTCTGCTTCACGTTTTAATATAAGACAAAAGGAAAACTTATTCTTAACAAAATGGTTTTGTCCTTGAAACAATTTTTCCTCTTCTCTTTTTATTTAATTATATATATATATAGTTACATTAGAACATATACATACCCACTATAAAACTGTACATCTTGTTTCAACGTTAAATTAATTTTTCTTTAACTGGTACTAAAAATCGTTTAACATTGAAACAATATGTACAGTTTTGTAGTGGGTATGTACATGTTCTAATGTAACACTGTATAATAAATATTTATTGCTCTACTTTTGTATTTAGCCATGTTTTAAATTAATTTTTTGAACATTGAAATTTTACTCTTCTTTTATATATATATATATATATATATATATATATATATATACATACATATATATATGTATGTATGAAGAAATATAGTCTAAAAGTGAGCTATATTTATGGGGTAAAGTGCTCAATATCAGAGATAAAAAGTGAACATTGAAGTCAACACTTAGAGGTAACAGGCTGTTTCATGCTAGATGCAATCATCAGGCCTGATGATTGCATCTAGCATGAAACAGTGCCTCTAAGTGTTGACTTCAATGTTCACACACACATATATATATATATATATATATATATATATATATATATATATACACACACATCAGTAAGTTATTATTATAAACATGTGTGTGCGAGAGAGAGGTGCCATAAAGTTCTCAAGATAAACCACCTACCGAAATCTTGCTAAATCACCAAACATGAGCTAATTTTTGTTTGAAGAGTTTCTTTGTTGGGCCATGAGGTTTTCTGCACCTCTTCATTTGTGCATGCTTGTGTACTATATGCGAATAGGAATAAATATGTGTGTGTGTGTGTGTATACTATGTGGGAATAGGGAGAAATATGTGTGTGTATGCATGCATGCATACATGTCAAAAAAAGTTGTGCACAACTTCAAAAGAAACACCTACTAGATATTAAAACGAAGCGAAAGAATTTTGCATGAAGAGTAGATTTTTTCGAAAGAAATCGCAACAACGGAGAGCAATGAAGAATTACAGCTAAAAGTTTATCAGAAATATGCACACAGCTGTCTCAAAAGAGGAATACATGGAGAAAATAGGGAAAAAAAAAAAAAAAGAAAAGAAAATTCTGATGTTACATAACCGCACGAACCAAGTATCAACAAAGATGCACATATTCAATAAGATCTTTTCTGAGAAAGAGAAGGAAAGAAAGAAAAGTCTTGAATTTCAAAAAGTCCAATTCCAGAAAGTACACGCATGCAGATTTGTATAAAGACATTTAAAAAAAAAAACAAAAAAAAACAAAAAAAAACGAT
This sequence comes from Acanthosepion lycidas, assembly GCA_963932145.1. Taxonomy (NCBI): domain Eukaryota; kingdom Metazoa; phylum Mollusca; class Cephalopoda; order Sepiida; family Sepiidae; genus Acanthosepion; species Acanthosepion lycidas. The sequence continues at coordinate 20,860,487 of OZ010597.1, forward strand.
GCAAAATTTAGTAGATTTGAGATTGCGTTCAAATGAACACTCACAATGCTCAGACCAGCCTGAAATTTTGAAAAAATTTTATGAACAGTTTATCAGGAAACTTATACATATATTCAGAAATGTGGGAGCAGATTTTGCTTATAGAATGATTTTCTAAAAAAAAAAAAAAAAAAACAATAAAAATATAAACAAATAATAATAATAAAAAACAAATAATAATAAAAAAACAAATAAAAAACTTCTATGCTCCCAGCATGCATCTTTTCATGTCCTTTTATATAGTGTTATATTTTTTGTCTGTTTGCATTTGTGACTATTTACCAATCTATTTCTTTTGATGTTCATAATCTGTTTCTCTCTGTCCCTGTTCACCTGTCTCTACACTCATAATCATTCCATATTTCTTTGTCTCTGGTCACATTTATATCAGTCTGCTGTTCTTTCTCTCAAATATTTCAATTTAACAAGAAGCTTCGTGATAAGGATTTTGTCTCCATTATGCTTTGACTGACTTGGAAAAAAAAAATCATTTTCTAATGTTATTCTTTCAGAATAAATTATGTTTGTGATACCAAGAGGGCCAAGATTAAGAAATATCTCTCAGGTATCCTCCTTTTTTTCTTTTTTTTTTTGATTCTGTGTGTGTTTGTAAGATTATCATAAATTTTAAAGCCCTTATGCCAGTATTGCATATTTTACTTTTATAAATCGTTCGCCATTCTTTGGATTTTCTCTAACATTTTTACTTACCTTACATACACATTTTTTTTTTTTTTTTACTAATCTTATATACATACATATATATAAATATATATATATATATATATATATTTTACTAATCTTATATATATAAATATATAAATATATATATATTTTACTAATCTTATATATATATATATATATATATATATATATATTTTACTAATCTTATATATATATATATATATAAATATATATATATATATTTTACTAATCTTATATATATAAATATATATATATATTTTACTAATCTTATATATATATATATATAAATATATATATATATTTTACTAATCTTATATATATATATATATAAATATATATATATATTTTACTAATCTTATATATATATATATATAAATATATATATATATATTTTACTAATCTTATATATATATATATAAATATATATATATATATTTTACTAATCTTATATATATATATATATATATATATAAATATATATATATATATTTTACTAATCTTATATATATATATATAAATATATATATATATATTTTACTAATCTTATATATATATATATAAATATATATATATATATTTTACTAATCTTATATATATATATATATATAAATATATATATATATATTTTACTAATCTTATATATATATATATATATAAATATATATATATATATTTTACTAATCTTATATATATATATATAAATATATATATATATATTTTACTAATCTTATATATATATATATAAATATATATATATATATTTTACTAATCTTATATATATATATATATATATATTTTACTAATCTTATATATATATATATATATATATATATATTTTACTAATCTTATATATATATATATATATATATATATATTTTACTAATCTTATATATATATATATATTTTACTAATCTTATATATATATATATATATATATATATATATATTTTACTAATCTTATATACATACATATAAATATATATATATATATATATATATTTTACTAATCTTATATACATACATATAAATATATATATATATATATATATATTTTACTAATCTTATATACATACATATAAATATATATATATATATATATATATATTTTACTAATCTTATATACATACATATAAATATATATATATATATATATATATTTTACTAATCTTATATACATACATATAAATATATATATATATATATATATATATTTTACTAATCTTATATACATACATATAAATATATATATATATATATATTTTACTAATCTTATATACATACATATAAATATATATATATATATATATATATTTTACTAATCTTATATACATACATATAAATATATATATATATATATATATATATATATATTTTACTAATCTTATATACATACATATAAATATATATATATATATATATATATATTTTACTAATCTTATATACATACATATAAATATATATATATATATATATATATATTTTACTAATCTTATATACATACATATAAATATATATATTTTTTTTACTAATCTTATATCCATACATAAAAATATATATTTTATTTTTTTTTTTTTTACTAATCTTATATACATACATACATATATTTTATATATATTTTTCTTCTTTTCTATATATGTATATTTTTTTTTTTACTAATCTTATATATATATATATATTTTTTTTTTACTAATCTTATATATTTTACTAATTATATATATATATATATATATATGTATATATATATAAATTAACCTATTTTAAAATATGGTTTCATTGCTACACAAGAATTATCATATTCTTTTTACTATAAGATATATATATATATATATATATATATATATATATATATATATATTAGAATTTATTTTTATTTTATTTTTGCCAATCAAAGAAATTTTTATCACTTTAAACATTATTTGTAGTGGATACTCAGATTTTTGTAGATGCTCAATTTATTTATTTATTCATTAAACAGTATATTTATTCATTTTTGTCTACTGGCCAGAATTTTTGAAAAATCTTATTAAAGAAAAATGTGCCCTCATCACTTTAAATACCGTGCCTTAACCACAGTTTCTTCCATCATAGAATCTCTCAAAGTTTTTCATATCTGTACAGTTTCATATCCAAATGTAAACAAACAGACTTTTAGAATGGATTCTTTTTCATAGATTGGACAGATTTTTATCACTTTAAACATTGTTTTTAGTGGATATTTGTATTTGTATAGGCAGTCTTTTTATATATTAAAAAGTCTATTTATTTATTTATTTTTGACTACTGACCTGAATGTTCAAGAAACTTTTCTTATATATATATATATATATATATATATATATTTTAGGGTGTTCAGAAAGTCATAATATATTTCACTATTATGAATCATGAATTATCAGCAAAAGTGAAAATGGTATGAAAATATGAGAATTATTTAATCATCTTTTCTATCTGACAGTGTGTCCTTTGTAGTGGATATTAGAGTTTAACCTCATGAGTGATTATACAGTGTAACCCGGATATAAGAGAGTTGTCAGGACCAGAGAATAAGTCTCTTATATTCGGGTTTGGTCTATTTTGTTTAGGTAAGTATGGCTCTAATTTGGGGCCAGAGAAAATCTCTTATATCCAGGTTACACTGCATCATTAAAAAAAACAAAATATTCACCATTGTTTACTGTATAAATTCCAAAAAGATAGTGCTGCTAGAGAGACATTTAAAAACATTTGTGCAGTGTTCATGGATTCAATGAAGACTTTTATGTATCAGCCATGTTTTAAAGGTTTTAGAAGTGGCAGTTATGACAGGTCCAAGAAGCACATCCCTCTGGAAGACAACCCAGTCTGAATAAAGAACTTTTGAAAGAGACTATTAAACTGAATTAATGCCAAAGCACCAAAGATTTAGTACAAGTCATGTTCGATGGACCGGAAACATTTCAAACAAATTGGGAAAATTGCAAAGATGGAATTTGGATTCCTTAACTGAGGAACAAAAAAAATAAAAAAAAATTTCCACCATCTGCAGAAGACTTTTAACCAAGAATGTCAACTTTTCATTTTTTACCTTGAATCATTACAGATGATAAAAAATGTTTTTTTTAATATGTGAACAGAAAACCATAATGATAGGGGCTATTGCAAAATGATAAACCAGTGATGACATCAAAACCAAGACTCAATTAACATAGTCCTTGCTTTGTGCTTGGTTGAATATACAAATGGTGGTCTATTATGAACTACTGCAACATGGAAGGACCATTGTGGCAGATGTTTATTGGTTGAAACTTGATTGGGTAAACAAAGAATTATGTCACAAATCTACCTTGGTAAACAGAAAATATGACAATTCAACAGCACACTCTGTAACCCCCCCACCAAAAACATAAGATCATTAAGAATGGAAGTTCTTTAACATCCTCTATATTCAACAGATTTAGAACTTACAGATTTTCATTTGTTTCACTCACTAGAACATTTCTGAGGAGGCAGAATATTCAGAAACAATGAATTTATAACCTCATCTTCCTTTGTGGCAGAGAGAGTTATTGAAATATCTGTGACTAACCTCCAATTTGCTTTCCTTATTTCAGGCTTTTTTTGGGGGGGAGGTCATCATGCATGGCACATGACTGACTGAATACAAATCTTTGTGGAAAAATTTCAATATTAATTTCTTTTTTATTACACTGCTAAAAATATTTATTTTCTCAGTACAGTAGTAACCAAAAATCTAAATAGTAGCTGCTAATGTTGCCACTATGACCAACCATTTTTAAATAAACTTGTCATTCTGGCATTAGTAACTTAAAATTAAAATGTTAGCACTGAAATGATTGACGTAAAAGTTGAGAGCAATGGACGAGTAGCATAATTAGTAGGAACAAGAAATGTTCAAAACTTGTCTATTAAAGCCTGTATCTCTTCAGACAGTGGACAATCATGGCTCTCCGTAATTTCCTATCTTTGTCAGTCCTGGGGATGATGATAAATTACACCTGGTAGCAAGACCTCTGAGTGGGCAATTGAAGGCTTTGAGGAGCATGGAACAACCTCTTAGTAGTTGTTGTTGTTCTTGTTCTCAGACCAACACTGACCTGAGGTGGTAGCACCAGTTAGGGTCCCAGTTATGGGCAAATAGTGAAACTTCAAACAAAAAACTAAACACTATGAAAGCATAAAAATACTTTTTATAGAAAAATTACCAGTAACAAATTTTTATATTGTAAAATGGCCATCAATATCTACTTACAGTACAATGACCATCAATACCTACTTACAGTACAATGATCAACAATACATTTTATCTGTAATTTAAAATATATTTAGCTGAAGCCATAAAATTGCGTTCGAAATATTTAGCTTTTGGCATTAAATAACCCCTAGAGGTTGATATGCCATTAAACAAAATCAACCAAACAACCAACATGAAAAAAACTCTTTCATGACATTAATCCATATAATATCCTACAATTTCTTAAATTAAAGTCTATTCCAAAATATAACTTCAATATAAAACACACCTATCACCACGTCTAGTAATCATGTTCACACAAACATGTATATGTACAAAAGCTGAGTATCATCTACCATGTATTCAACTGTGAAAGCAGAATAACATTTTTTATTAGTTCAAAGCTCACCAAAAAATTAAATTTTAGCATTAAATGACTGATAATGAATTGACATGTTGTTAAACAAATAAATCAATCAAATCAATCCAACCTTTGTAGCATTTAGTAAGAATTGTCCCTCAACCATCCTTTCAAATAAAGTTCAACGGCAGTTAATTTTAAAGGTATTTGCATAGATTTTTTACAATCTGTTGAATGAACATGTTTATTAGGTTATTAATTGTTGAATCCAATCCTGTTGGGAATGATTGCAAAATACCCACCCACCAATTTATAGGCAGAAGCACACAAATGCATGCTGGGATTTCTTCCTAACCAATAAAATAGACTGGTTCTTAGTTTTATTTGACTCAGTCCCAGTCTGTTTTGCTTTGAAGTCAGGATGCTACATTCGTTTATTGACATTTGCTCTTCTGTGTCAACCCCAAGCCTTAGTTTGTGACATACTACTGTTCTTTTTGTTTTGCATATATTAATTGCTTGCTTTTTATAATTTTGTCCCTTTTATTTTCTTGTTATTGTTTACTGCAAACTTTGTCAGTTTCTGTTTGTTGGGAAGTTCAGGTATTTATTTACATGTAACCATGGCCACTCACTCTACATTAACAAATAGATAGGAAAAATGGAGAACAATAGTTTTGATGAATGCAATCCACATAGGAGAAGGAAAACTTAATTTAAACCCCTGCTGTCTTGTAAGTATCCTTTGGCTGGAAAGAGTAGGAGAAACCAATTCTAATATAACACTCTCTAGTATTGTTGCCTTGTCTCTGTATTACTTGGGTTTGTTAGGGAGAAATATATATATATATAGACGATTGTGTCTAGCATGAAACAGCCTGTTCCCTCTGAGTGTTGACTTCAATGTTCACTTTTATATTTATATATTGCACACACACACACAAAAGTTTCATTAAAAATGACTGACAAGGTACTGTGGTTAAGTTTATAATTTAATTTTTTTTCTTGTGTTCCCATAATTTTCTTCTTTTCTGGATATAATTTATGTAGAAATTGTCCAAATATTTTGTATGTCTGAGCATTCAGTTAAATGTAAAAATAAAGTCACCCTTGATAATGGGTAAAAGTACAGCCAAAAGTGTTTATATATATATATATATATATATATATATATATATATATATATATATATATATAATGTTTTGACTATAGAAATGGATGGAAAATTAAGGATGGAATTTTCACTATTTGTATTTCTGAGATGAGGTATTATTTACATTATTTGGACTATTGTCCTCATCTTTGCCACCATATTTATCACAACGTTTTGGTCTTTTGTAAGCTCCGGCCTTCTTCAGGTGGTTGGAATGTCGAACTGAACCCTTTATTTCACTCACTGGGGACATTCCAACCACCTGAAGAAGGCCAGAGGGTACATCGGCCATAATGTTGTGATAAATATGGCAACAAAGATGAGGACAATAGTCCGAATAATGTAAATAATGGAATTTTCACTGGTCATATATTAAGTCAAGTGTTACTGATAGAACAGTGCAATTAAACATGAAAATTAAGACATATTTTTTATCACTTCCTGAATTTGGTGAGAACTAGAATCAACAAGGTAATATGGCAAAATTAATGAAACAAAATTTCAGTACAAAAAAGATTTGGACAAAAACATTATTCAACTTATGGTGCCTGAAGAATGAATCAACAAATACGTTTGCGAAACAACAGAGTAAACTTCAATAACAAAGAACCGTGCATTATTCATCTGCACAACATCTTATTCCAATTTTGCTAATTTCTTCTTTCTTTTGAAATATCAGCTGCATTTATTAAAAACTGCCTTGGGTAAAGAAAGTTGGAAAAAACGCAAATGAACAGTTATCATATACTAAAAAGATTAGATGGCATTCTATTTTCAAAGTCTGTCTTTTCTTTTAATAAGATAAAAACCTGAAAGCTTTTAAAGCTCATATAAATCAATTTTATTAATTGAATAACAAAGTCTCAGAACACCTGACAACATAAAATTGAACATTGTAACTTCTGCTCATATCTATGAAATGTTGCTAAAACTGCCAACAGACATTTTTCCACCCTAAAGCTAAAAAAAAAAAAAAAAAGAAGAAAGAAAGAAAAGCAAGGGGGATAACTGCTGTTATAACATGCAGACTGTTATATTGTGTTGTTTGATGACATGTGATCAGTAGTCCACTTCTTGTATATATTTTAGTTTACTATACATTTTAGATCTCTTCTACTTCACATATGCAAATTGGTACAATTCTATTTACCAGTCTACTACACCTTCCAGGATTGAAGAGGTTTAATATGCCTTTAGTTGTTCTTGAACTTCTACAACCTCTAAACTTCTCTCCTTCACATTTATGTCCTGTACTTTTTAATGGAGATCTTGGTCTCATTTCATCTTCTGTGTCTTAGTCACTCCCACTTTTAATGCATAGACTCATCTTCTATTGCATTATTCCGATCTAAAGAACTCATCCTTTCTTCTCTATCAAGATCTTCTTATATCACAACATCTTCCTCTTCAATTGTGGGTCTTAGCTGGTCAGAATGGTCCATTAGGTGTTTTCCTTTCTTTGATATAATAGCCGTGTTATGTCCTCCCCATTGTATGATGAAATTAACTCTCACAGGAATTGCTATTTTGTTTTTCTTATGATACATTTTTCATTTGTTGGATAGGGCATCATCAATGGAGATCCTATTTGTCTATCCATTAAAACAGATGGGCTTTGCAGTCTGTCTGCATGTGGAATCATCCTAGGACTAAACATTAACATTGGTAAATAACCGTCTAAAGTATCTCTACTTGGGGAAAATGCTTTTAATCCCATTTTTACTGTCTGTGCCATTCTTTCTGCAATCCCATTAGATTGTGGATGATACCTCGGTGTTTTGTAAGGGAAGCAGACAGTCTGCCTCAACACAGATCTTCATTACAAAATTTCTAGTGCATTGTCTGATATCAATATTTTAGGAACCTCATTTCTAGAAAATATTAGGTTGGTGCAAAAATAATGACGTAATAATGTCGTTTTTGGCGTATTTCTTAACGTCAAAAAACGACATTATTACGTCATTATTTTTGCACCAACCTAATACCTCACTTAGTGTTATACTTTAACACACCTATTCTATTGTTAACAGACTCTCCCACCTATTATAAATAGTAGTAGTAGCAGTTGCCAGAGGGAGTTCAGTGAGTTGGTGAGTCAGTCGATGTCGGACATTGAAGTACCAACCACCACAACTAGATTGCTGCGTCATTAACTATTATATCAAGTTCCTAACGTTTTTGTACGTCGAACCTTTTTAGGACCGATTTAGTGAAATACAAGCCTCCACTGTGAAAACTACTCTATAACACTTAGTATTTGTTTTATTGTAGTCGTTTTTCTCTTTTAAACTTCAATGATGTCAAGCCATCCTGAAAAGGAGTCTTCTAAAATTAGAAATTGTTGTATGCCATTAATATGTACATGGTCCATATAAACATATGACTATGGTTCCATTTATTTAGGCCATTTTGGAACAATTACCCTACCTGTTTCTTCTTCTTTTTCTTCTTTTCAGCAATCTTGCTTAATATCAGATCATGTAGAGTCTCCGATGCCAATCTTTGTAGAGATAATATGTCAGTTTCAGCTCAATGTAATATTTCTTCATCTAGAATTTCTATTTTTCTTTTTAATCCTAATTAAATTGTAATCTTGATAGCACATCGGCATGTGATATTATATTTCCTTTTACATACTCAATGTTAAAGTCATAAGCCATTAATTTCATGGCTTATTTTATGGAAGAAATAACTTTTGGTAGTTCCTTTCTAGAGTTAAAAATAAACTCTAGAGGTTTATGGTCCAACTTTAATAGGAACTTCTTCCCCAATAAGAATTGTCAAGCTCTGTCTGTTCTCCAGACAGTGACCAGTGCCTCTTCTTCAATATTTTAATAATTTATCTCTGCTATCATTAATCTCCTTGAAAGGTATATTATTGGATGGCCTTCTAGTGACAAAATTGCTTACAGTTTACTCACTCACATCTGTAGTTTGTAGGATTCAAATCCTACATAGTTCTAAAAACCTGAACACAATATAGGATCCAAATCAAATATAGCAACTGATATAGACTGATTGTTTCAGAAATATCAATTTCATTTTTCTGCCTACATCCACATGCTTCACCTTGAGTTGACCTGTTCAAAGTACACCAAAAAAAGTAAATGTGTTCTTGGGCCCACCACATGGTTCAAATTACTTGTAAATAGTTGGTGACATCTTTTCTATTCTTCAATGTAAAGCTTTGTGGAGAATTTGTGTTTTTCCCTTTAGGGAAAATACCATGAAACATGCACATACACACGTATATACAAACATTCATCCCTGATAACAAAAAACACAACAACAGTTTGGATAGTTGCAGTTGGGGAACCACAAAGGTTTTGCCAAAAAGCAAATAAGTAATGGAAATCCTGACTATAAGTTAAGCTATTGCCTTAATACAACTACACTCTCTAGTTCTTCATTTCATTGCAACCACAAGGACAGAAACACTTAATGTAACTTTCTGAGTTAAACCCATACACGTTTTTCTGCACAATTTTCAAACTGTTTAATTCTCTTACAAGTAACACTACATTTTACTAAAATTCTCCAAACTTACACACTTTTTAATACACTTCACAGTCTATGAACAAGAACATTTTTCCTCACTCAAAATTCCAAGGATAAGTAAATTTCAGGATTTCACACACAACTGAATTACTGTGTTGTACAATTGTTGTTATGCATATATAAATTCCATTTACTTATGCAATTCTTGTTGAATGTGTTTCTTGTTTCATAACACATAGTGACCACTACAAATTAACAACCTTTTTCTGGGATCCAAGATTTTTTACAATGGTTTTTTTCTGCAAGTATCTCTTAAATTCTTGAACACTAAGCTTTGCTTTTTGAACACACTATTCTCTTTCCACAGTTCAGCAAATGATTCTGTTAAGTCACTGTATTTTTGTAGGTATCTATTATAAAAATTAACCAATCCTAAAAAGGATTCTAATTCTTTTCTTATTAGTAGGTATAGATACCTCTGAATTTTTCTTAATTAATTTTAGCTTTGGTGCAATGCCATTTTTGAAATTTGGTACCCTAAATATGATATTGTATCATAATGAAATTTACATTTGTCTCTGTTTATTGCCATCCTTGTATTTCTTAACTTGTTTAACACATGTTCTGTTTTCTTAATTCATCTTTAGTGTTTACACCAAGGAAAATATTATTTTGATGAATAATCATATTACTGATTTTGTCAGTTAACATGAAAAATGATACTTGATGTTTTCAATCCAAAAGGCATTTTTGTCCACCTTAATAATCCTATGGGGATGTTTATGTTTGTAATTTCCTTGAATTAATCATCAATCTCTATCTGATTATAGGCCGATTTTAAATCAATTTTTGTAAAAAATTTCATATTTGATGATTTGTGGATAGCTGTTTTGATATTGGGAATAGGAAAAGAATCCAAGCATATTTTTTGATTTACACCCATTTTAAAATCACCACATATTCTTAAATCCCTGTCTGCTTTTCACAAGACTACAATGGGAGAAGCCCATTTACTGCAACTTGGAGGATCATGCTCTGAAATTCCCTCCTCTACCATTTTCTTTAACTTAGCAGCTACCAAAATTAAAAGGTGAATAGGTAATTTATGAGATTCAAAATATGAGGGGGCACTAGTTTCATTTAATTGTATATTTGCTTTATACTCACTTTAACACTCCTGTTTTTATTTTTTCTGATTTATCCACTTTTAGAACATCTATACCTAGTAGTCCATGAATGTTTTTTACATTCCACTACTGTAGTAATTTCAAATCAGTTACAGGTTTCAAAAGTTCTTATAAAGTTTTTATAAAATATCAATCAAATTGTCTCGATTTCAGATGACTTTTCAATTTCAATTTAACCATTTTTTCCTAGAAATTTCTCGGGATCAGAGTGACTTCACTCCCTCTATCCACTTTCATTGGAAAAGTCATGCCATTTAATTATTATTTTATTTTCTCAAGTCTTTGAATTGAAAAAAACATCAATTCTCTCTTTTTTCTACTTTTTCTATATTGTCTATTTTCTGTTTAATTTTGATTTTTTTGTTAGTTATGGCAAATTTATCCAAAAGTGGGGCATTTTTTCCTTTCAATTTTATGCTTATATTTACAGTATTTGCATTTCTTGCATTCCTTTTTTTATACTGTATTTTTCAACATTATCCTCAGTAGAATATTCTTTTTATCAATTCCAACTGTTGTATAACTTCCACTCATGCAGTTTGATAAATTATTCAACTGTAATTGTTCCAATATCTTATATTTATCAAATATATCAGCTATAAATTCAATCAGCTGTAGTTGAATCAATTGATCCTCAATAGTCAAATCTTGAGTTCCAAGTTTCTTAAATTCACAGGATCTGTGAAGAAATTGCATAATTAATTCATCTTGCTTCTGTTTAATGGACAGAAATTTGGTTCTTTTCATTATGACAAGTTTCTTTTTAGGTCATAAAATCCTTTTTATAATTTCTGAAATTTTGTCGAAAGTCAAATTCTCCAATTGTCTGGGGGAGGGGGTTATGCCATAATATAGATTTTCATCATAGCTTCACAACTTACCAAAGCTAGAAAGTTATTTAGTTATTTCATTATCTCCCCATGTTGCCTGGTTATCTTTCAATTTTTTAGCCCTAGCTTGGGCTGCAGAACAACAGATCTAAGTCTCAACAAATTCTGCTTCATCCAAGCAACTTAAACATCCTATTTGTGACACCATATTTTTGTGTTGTTCTATGATACATGATCAATAGTCAACTTCTTGCCTGTCTCTTAGTTTACTATACACATTGTATCTCTTCTACTGAACATATGCAAATAAGTACAATCCTATTCACCAATCCATTACACAGACTATTGCCCCCCTCTTTTTTTTTTTTTTTTTTTTTTAAGCATTCAACCCCAAGCAAGGCACTAGCATGCAAGGGGTTACAGAGAGTTGAAGCTAGAGCAAAGAAGAGTGATAGAGAAAAGGATGAAAAGAAGGTTACGGGATAGATCAGGGCATCTGGAGATGTCAGTTGACATCACATTTGAATAGTTGGAGATTATAGCTATTAGGAAAACAAGAAATGAGGAGGGAGTTCCACAGGCGAGAAGTTCGAGACATGAAGCTATTGAAGTAGAAGAGACGACTACATTTAAGAGTTTCAACAGTAAAAGGGTGAGAGTGAAATACTAGCCTAGTTGAATGCTTAAATTCATGAAGTCTGGGAACCAGCGAAAGCAGCTCATCGAAGCAGTTACCATGAAAGTATTTGTAAAAAAGATAGAGGGAGGCAATGGCATGTCTGTGAGAGAGTGGCTACAGACGAAATGACAGATCAGGGCCAGTTACATTGCCTATCTATCTTTGGATTTTACCAAGGACCTTGAGACAAATAGAAGGGGCTCCAGACCAAATATGGCAGCAATACTCCATGTTGTTATCATATCTCAGCCATTATAAAAAGTACAAACTTGAAATAATTTTATTTAAAAATGTTCAAAATTTTCAGATGAGACAATCATGGTGGTTGTCTAATACAAGAATCCCCATTGTTGTTGCTTATACCCAAACATTTTGCTTAGTTCATTCTTTTCCCTCGTAAGATTATAGGATGTGGAATTAGGAAAATGAACATAGAATAAGCTGCACTGGGAGGATGTAGAATTAGAATGCTAAACACTTCAAATGTGTTGTGCTGTATCCTTTCAGGACATAGGGGATTATGGATGTCCACAATTCCTTTGTAGCTCTTAATAAATTTTGCATCTTTATATCTGTTCTAACCCTTGTTCTGCCATACATTTACTAAAGCTCACTAAGTAGGTTATGCATTGGTTTTTTTCTGTCCCTCCTGCCCTCAATCTGTTCTGTGTGTGTCAGATTTTCCAAGCCTTCTTTCCTCATTATATGTCCTAGAAATTTTACTGCCATTTCCTGATAAGTATAAGTTTCCTTTTTGTTTCCATTTTCCCTAAAACTTTGTCGTTGCTCATATGTTTGGTTCATGGTATTCTCAGGATCCTTCTGTAGAACAGTACTTCTGTTGATTCAAGTCTCTTATTCCTGTATGAGTAGATTATCCAGCATTCACTGCCATACATGAAAACTGGTACACATCACAGTTCATTAATATTTTCTTCTTTTTCTGTTTCTTAATACTCTGCTTAGTTTTTGAAATGCCAGTCTATAGATAAGTTGTTATGATTTTAGTTTCAGAGATTAGGAAAGTGAACATAGAACAGACAGCATTAGTAGTAGTTTCACCCCA
>OZ010597.1:20879235-20911735 GCA_963932145.1 Acanthosepion lycidas
ATCAATCATATTATTATACAATGGGGTTCTTGGTTTTGAGTGATTGATTTATTTTTTATGGTTTATCAACACTTTGCTGGTTATTTAAAGCCAGAAAATATTTTTAGATTGCAAGAATTTCTGGGATATAATGATTTTACTAATTTGTATTATTTACATTATTCAGACTGTTATACTCAAATTCACTGACATATTCAGTTTTCGGCTGTTGTACACTGCGGTCTTCTTCAGGCGACTGGAATTTCAAACCAAACTCTTTATAGATCCAGTAACTAGACCTAAAAGAGTTGTGAGTTCAATACTAGGCCACAGCAGTGGTGAACCAAAATTTGGAGAGTTGACTTAAAGGAAAATAACTGACATCTGGAAGAGGCATGGCACGTGGAACTAGAACAATCTTAGTGGACATAATAAAGGGTTTCGTTCATAATCACCTGAATAAGGGCAGACTGCACAATGGCCAAAACATTGTGAATATGGCAATGAAGATAACAATCCTAATAATGTAAATAATGCAAGTAATCATAATACCTCATCTCAGAGATATGGACAGTTACTCATACTAGTCTCGCTCTTTTGAAAAGGATTAGAGGTTTATCCATTACTTCCTGTTTGAAATTAGGCTTCCAGTTCCTTCTAAAGTTTATTTCATTCTCTCTTTCACTTGCAGTAGCCCCTTGTGTCTTGGTGGCATTATCATCTTGCTTTGAGTGAATTGATTAAAAAATTTTTTTTAAAATAACTGAGGTGGATTCAAACCTTTCCCAAGGGTATTTTTGTGTAAGTTAATATAATGAACCTGACTGGAATTGAAACTCTGCTCTGATTTCCAAGGTAACTTAATTTATATATGAAAATTACAACCAACACTAAATAAGATTAATTATGTGTATAGCAACAAATTTTTTAAAATGTCTAAAATAGCGATATTTTAAAATACAAATTAAGTTGCCTCCCTTGATAACGTTAACTTTTGAATCAAAATAGTGAGTTTCATGAGCATTTACAAAAAAATTCACAACTATCTATTACATTAGTTTTTGACTTATCAAATCACCCCTGAAGATGATCTTGGATGAGATTGAAACTACTTGGGAAAATAAAAGGAATGTGAAAAACTATGCTGCCTTCCTTAAGGAGTTTAAAGGCAACATTAAGAAATTGATCCATGAATTTCAAAGCATTAAAATTAAAATAAATAGGTGTAATGTCTAGATTATTCAACCAAACATGCTATATATATATATATATATATATATATATATATATATATTAGGTTGGTGCAAAAATAATGACGCAATAATGTCGTTTTTTGACGTATTTTTTAACGTAAAAAACGACATTATTACGTCATTATTTTTGCACCAACCTAATATATATGTGTGTGTGTATGAAGTATACTCTTAAGGTGTGCTATATTAATGGGATAAAGTGCTCAATATCAGAGATAGAGCATGTGTAAATATAAAAGTGAACATTGAGGTCAACACTTAGAGGCAACAGGCTGTTTCATTCTAGATGGAATTGTCAGGCCTGATGATGATTGCGTCTAGCATGAAATAGCCTGTCGCCTCTAAGTGTTGACCTCAATGTTTATATATATATATATATATATATATATATATATATATATATATATATTACACACAAAAAAAAAAATGCTTGAAAAATAATTAATGTGTCCATTATCTCCTGAATCCTACATAGACAAACTAGAATTATTATATTCTTACATTCATTACAATTAATTATTTATAGACTTTCAGGAAGGGTTGGAATCCATTAATTTCTTGAAACTTTGGATGAATGTTCCATCTATCCTTGAATTTGAAATGCCACAAAATATGCTAAAGTTGAATGGCTGTGAACCATGATTGATCAATGAAAATCAAAAAATACACAAGTAAAAATACCAGAATTTCTTTTTTCTTTTTCTCCATATCTCATTCACTAATGAAGATTTAATAAGAGTTAAACATTGATAAACATTTCCTATTTGTTTTTTATCTTATGAATCTGTCAGATTCCTATCCATATTGGATTCCAACTCTCTCTTTTTATATATATATATATATATATATAACGGTATATAAATTTTTATATATCAAGAACAATATTAGAGAAAAAGTAGTCATACCATACTAACATAACAAATTTAGTCTGATGGAGTTCTAAATGACAAAAAATGTCAGACAAAACTTTACAACATTATCATACATTTTTTTCCCCATATATGTGGGTTTGTGCGTGTGTGTGCATACACAGTAAAATTTTGATTTGAAAAAATAATTGGGAGAGAGTGTGGTCTTTAAACCTGATAATTTTCAGAGTGTAGTTCCTTAAATCCAATAAATCTTTCATTTTGTAAAAAAGAAACAAGTTCTACAGCTCACAGCATTTTAGTCAATATCATTTTGTTGAATCAAAGACAGTCAACATGCAAATGATCAATGTTACATAAAACTGTATGAAATATTAAAACAATTGTACATACATTCTTTTAGAATTGGTGCTGTAGATGCAATCTGCATTTTAATGTACTTTGATCTCATAAATGAGGCTTAAAAAATTTTCACAGGTTAAAATGTAAATAATGTTATCAGTTTTAATGGGTACTATGCTAACAGGGTTGTAAGCATTGGCTTTTAAAATCCAACTGAGTTTATTTCCATACCTGTTTGGATTGCTTTATTTATTTTAACTAACAATATATATATATATTATATATATATATATATATATATATATATATATATATATATATAATAAAAAGGCTTAAACAGTGTTTAAGCCTTTTTATTATATCCTTACTCTGTCCTGGACATTGAGTTCTACCTGGATTCTATCCTCTTGGAATTTTTTATTCAAAAAAATATATAAATATATATGTATGTGTATGCATGTATGTATATATATTTATATATTTTGCATATGTATGTGTATATTTACCACTAATATTATATATATATATATATATATTATGTGTATATGTGTGTGGGTATATATATATATATTGTGTGTGTGTGTGTATATATATATATATATATATATATATATATATATATATATAAAGAATATCCAACTTTTAATTTCTTAAATCCGTAAAGTAACAAACATGAAATAAACTGTATTGGATTCATTTGTTCATCTTCAGAAAACCTAATAACTCAATTTTTTTTGAATGGTACTAAATATATATGGGTGGCCTCAATAGAAGCTGTTGTAAGTAAATTTATTTACCCAAATGTCAAAAAACAAAAATAAAGAAGTCGAAATAATGTAAATGAAAGATTTTATATAAATGAAACATACTAAGAAAATTTAGAAATATGTTACATGTTTCCTGTCAGTCCTTGTTTAGGCAAGGCTAGCAAATATTATAAAAGGTCTGTCTTTACTCACAATTCAATCATATCATTTGTTTTGTTTTTTTTAAAAAAGCTGTGCCATTAGAAAAGCAACCATTCTTAACAGTATCTACCTCAAAACTCACCTGCACTGACTGGTGTGTCACTTGGTGTCTGTTAAGGGATAAATAACTGACCAAACGAAGTGCATGCTAATTAGGTAAAAGGAAGGAAAGTTAACCCAGCAAATTTCTAGCATTTATTGAACTACGGCATCTATGTTACACAATTAAAAAAAACAAAAAAACAAAAAAAAAACTGACATTCCTTAATTGATATTTTTATTAATTTTTTTCTTTTTTTTTTTATGGCTTAACTTTTTGCAGATTACTTAAAGCCAGGAAATATTTTTAGATTGTAAGAATATTTTGGAGATAACAATTTATTGGTACAAGTCCTACTAATTAACACATGGCTAGTGGGGAAAGATGTAGTTTCTCAAGAGTATTTGCACATAAGTAAATATAACAAACCCAACTGGAATTGGAATTTGGCTCCTTAATTTCCAACTCCAAGCTATTATCAATTGTAACACCTGCACATCCAAGCTTACAGCACCTGGTATTGTCAAGCAGTCACCCTTCTAGCTACTGATCAAGCTAAACATTGGTTAACTTCTGTGACCGTACAAGAATCAGTGTTTCAACATGATATGCCTGTAAGCTGACATTCCTTACAAACATTGCTATATATATATATATATATATATATATATATATATATATATCTATATCTGCATTATATCTTCATTCAAACATGTTTCATTGAATAATATAGACATATTGTGTCTAATTATTTTTATATTGATCATTTCCAGTTGTCTAATCAGTTTCTTCATGTTAAAATGACATTTGCCAAGGAAGGCTCCATAGTTATGTTAATCCAAGTACTTTTGATCTTTTCTAAGATCATCTTCAGGGGTAAATTACAAAGACAAATTTATTGTAACTGTGATAAAGTCTGCATTTCATTGTGATGGTGATTTTTAAAAATTGAATGAACTCTCTAATTATTTTAAAATTTATCCATTATAGTGATGGAATTTTTTTTGCAAAACAAGCATTTCAATATAAGGGGTCTGACTGGAAATAGGTAGAAATGTAAAATGGCATTAGATGTTACATGCAGTTTAATATATTGTTGCTATATTCGTAATAAATTTTGTTGAGTGTTAGTTCGTTCATTTCGATACAGAGGGCTTTTATTGCAGTTACAATAAGTATGTCTTTGTAATTTACCCCCAAAGATCATTTTGTAAAATATCGAAACAAAAACTACAGTGCCTTGCTTGATAAATGTCATCTTAACATCAAGGATTAGAATCAGACAACTGGAAAGGATCAATATAAAATAAGTAGACACAATGTGTCTATATTATTCAATGAAACGTGTGTGTGTGTGTCTAAGCACACACAAGTAGTCAGCTATGGGTAGAAGCAAGACCACCATTGTCTCAATAGAAGCCTTTAAAGCTGAAGACTTGTTACCAGGAAACATTTACTCATTATACAAAGAGTGCTAGTTTCAGAGTCACTCCCTGGTGTCTGCATTACATTTCCAGAGGATTGATCATAAATTATCTTCAGTAAATAAAATGTTATCTTCAGTAGCTGGGAGGTTGTGATATACAGACTGAAGCCCCCCAACCACATCCATGAAAAATTAAAAGCATCCCGTGTCACATTTTGCCATTGTAGAGCAAGGGTAAATAAATTTTCTAAGTGCGGAGACATTATCGTAAATTTTACTAACCTGTCTGCCTGGTTCCTACTTATGTGAGAACAACTATCTGATCAAAGTCCACTTACCTATAAGACAAAAAAGAAAGAGGAAATGCATTAAACAAACTTGAAGGTGACAATATTTAAAGAAAGATATAAGACCAAAAAGTCACTTTTGACAAATTACAGCCAGGAATTAATATTTCCTTCATAAAATTAGACGGTAATGATGAGAAAAGAGAAAAAAAAAAAAAGAAAGGAGAAAAAAAAAGAAAGGAGAAAAAAAAAGAAAGGAGAAAAAAAAAGAAAGGAGAAAAAAAAAGAAAGGAGAAAAAAAAAGAAAAAAAAAGAAAAGAAAAGAGAGAAAAAAGAAAAGAAAAGAGAAAAAAGAAAAGAAAAGAGAGAAAAAAGAAAAGAAAAGAGAGAAAAAAGAAAAGAAAAGAGAGAAAAAAGAAAGAGAGAAAAAAGAAAAAGAGAAAAAAGAAAAGAGAAAGGAGGAAAGAAAAGAGAAAGGAGAAAAGAGAAAAAGGAAAAGTGAAAAAAGAAAAAAAGGAAAGGAAAAGAAAAAGAAATAAAAAGAACAATGAAAAGCATAAAAAATAAGTCATTGCTTTATATTTTCCTCGTTGATTATGATTAATAATACATTATACAAGGGTAACACCATTGATTCACTAAAAATTAGCATACCATGATGAAAAAACAAATGCCCCAAAACTTAATAAAAAAAAGTTTTGTCAAAATCTTTTTTATTGAGAGGAAAGACCAAAGAATTTTTTTGATTTTTAAATTATATCTTTTCATACTTTTTAGATTATTTGAAATTTTAGTTAAAAAATTATTTTTTTGGCCATTATCCCGGTAGCCAAATATTAGTATAGCAAATTTTAGTGTCTCTTGTGGAGAAAAACACATTTATTTGTAAATAACTGTTTGATTTTAATGAAACTTTTGACTTATTCACAAATGAATGAAATTATTTTAGAAATGTGCATTTTCAGAAAATCTTGGTATAAATATTTTTTTTTTTTACATCTGTTACCCCTCCACCCAACTTATTTAATTTTATGAAATATCGAAAAACTAAATTTTATGCTACTTAATGTTTATATTAGTTAAAAGCAAAACTCCTTGGAGAATTAAAATCAATTTTTTTTGTAAAATAGGAACACAAATTACCAAAAATCGGCTCTGAATCATAAAATAATAATAATAATAAAAAAAAAAAAACGCAATAAAACGAAGATTCTTATTTTTTTATTTAAGCGTTTCACCCCAAGTAAGGCAGGAAGCCGCTAGGATGCAAGGGGTTACAGAAGATTTGGAGCAAGTGCAGATAGGAGTGATAGAAGAAAGGATGAGGAGAGGGATAGTGGATAAATCAAGGCAACTGGAGATGTCAATTGACATTTCATTTGAATAGTTGGAGATTATAGCTCTCAGGGAAACTGGAATAGGGAAGGAAGTTCTACAGGCGAGAGGTGCGAGATATGAAGCTATTGGAGTAGAAGAGACGGCTACATTTAGTAGTTTCCACAGTGAAAGGGTGAGAGCGGGACGCCAGCCTCGTATGGCGCTTGAATTCATGAAGTCTGGGAATCAGCAAATGCAGCTCCTCGGAGCAATTACCATGAAAGTATTTGTAAAAAAGACAGAGAGAGGTGACGATGCGTCTGTGAGAGAGCAACTGTAGACGAGATGCCGGATCAGGGCCAATTATATTGCATATCCGCCTCTGGATCTTATCAAGAACCCCGAGGCAAATAGATGGGGCGCCAGACCCAATATAGCAGCAATACTCCATGCAAGGGAGAATTCCTGTTTTGTAGATCTGAAGGATCGATTACGGGGAGAAAAATTTCCTGATGCGGCACAGGGAGCCAACTTATTATTTGATTAGAAAAGCTTTTAATTTCTTTCATGAATATAGATATATTATGGACACTATTGTCTTAAGAAAAAATATTGTTGAATTCTTTTCATGTTCCATGTCCTTTCAGAATGTAGGCGATCATGTATCTCCCCCTTACTCTATTCCTTGCAGCTCTCAACAAGTCCCTTCCCCCTGCTTCCTCTCCCAGACCACGTTCTGCCATTCACCTGCTCAAGCTCGTCAGGTATGTCATGTTTTGCTTTCCCTTGTTTCTCTTTCCTTCTATTCGACCCGTGAGTATCAGATTCTCCAGGCCCTCTTTCCTTATTTTGTACCTCTTTCTGATGTTAAATATAAGCTTTCTCCTTGTTTGTAACCTCTCTAAGACCTCATCGTTGCTCACACGCTCGGTGCATGATATCCTTAGCATCCTTCCGTAGAACCACATCTCCATCGCCTCGAGTCTCTTCTTCATCTTTGAGGAAATCGTCCAACATTCGCTGCCGATAAAGAAGGACAGATATCACGTAACAGCTCAGTATTCTTTTCTTTAATGAATTTTTACAAGAATTGTTTTTATATTTTGTAAATTTTAATTAGAATAGTTTTAAATCTTTTAAATTTCTGCATTAATTTGTGAAGGTTAGATAATATTATTACATAAAAAAAATATATATTTACTAATCATGAATGGAAAATCATCGTGCAATTCATTGAACGTCAATATCTTAAGATTTTTTATTTCTTTTTGTGTATATAAACTTGCCAATTTTTGAAAATACGGGCATCCATACACAATGTTACAAGAATGTAAGAGAGATAACTATAGTAAATTTAAAACCAAAGTACCTAAAATTCAATAAAACATTAGATTACAGAGAATATTTTCCTAAATTTTTAAGATGACTGGGTAATTAAAAATTACATGAAAAGGCGCTCACGTTATATTCCTCAAATAAATTTTACGTCTATATCCACCATAGAAAACATATTTAAAGTTCCGTCTGCCATTCAACCTGTCAACATCTAAAATAATCAATCACCGCCGTGTTAAAATATATTTCTGCGATATTTTAAACATAAAGTAAGTAATATTTGTTTCAAATCAGATTAATTAAACTTTAAATGAAGTAATATTCCTCAATTAAAGTTTCAGAAAAGTATATTTTTAAAAGATTTTTTAATAAAGAAAATTACATTGCGATGACAGATGTCTAAAAATTGGGCTAAAATCAGCGAATGTTATTGATTTGAAAACGAAAATTACTTCCAGACAATTTAAATTAGTTTTGAAATACAAAGTATTTCGCTTATTGGAAATATTAAATTTAATCCATTAGCTTAAAATTTAAACTAAAATAAAAGCTTACGTGCAGGGTGTCGTGATTATTTGTCCTACACACACACTATCCGAGAATTACGTACTGGTAACCATTCATCAGCAGTAATTTAGACTTTGCTAACCAGAAAGTTCTCTGTGGCTGAATGGTTAAACAAGTCAGATTATATATGATGGTTTTCCGTATATGATACAGGTTCAATTTCTGTCGGAGAACGCATATTTCCTACGAAATTTCTCGAACCTTCAGGTCGGTAAATGTAATTAATACTGTTTTAATTAAAACAGAGCATTTTCTCATATAAGTTGTATTCATAAAAATAATGTACAAACAGAATATATATAAAGAGCCAGGTTTCTTTTATACTCTGCTCTACTTAGCGTATTGAGCACTTTACGTTTTTTTTTCTTATTCGATTGTTTTTTTTTTTCTTTGGACTAGAATTTACGGCATTAGACGATTTTTTTTCGGCCTACTCGGATGTTTTTAGTCCTTTTTTTTCCTCAGCTACCTATTTGTTTTAATATAATTTTATTTGCAAATTGTGTTATCTGGGGTTTTTTGCACTAATCGATAGTTATTAACATTATTATATTATATATATATATATATATATATATATATATATATATATATATATATAAAAATGTATTTGGTATAATTTTTCTTTATACGTAGATACATAAATATTTTTCTAAGTATTTTGTTTATTACCCAGTATTACAAGAAAACTGACACAATTATTTTGGACTAACAAGATATCCCATATGGTCATCGGGTCGTATGAAATGTCCCGGTTAACCGGATTTGGCCTGTGGGTTAGTGTTTGGCCTAGGGGTTGTTGTCAGCTCTCTAGACCATTAAACCAACTTTCTACACGGAACGTTTCTAAATCTGGTAACTAAGGATTACTCAAGACGAGTAGAGTTAATTGCATACCCTGATGTCTGCTTCCAAATCCAAAGAATCAATTATTTTTATGACCCATATTTAAAAATAAAAATCAGGGCCCTGCGCAAGTATTAGGTGTGAATACAAATTCTCCTCACAAAAGCATGCAATTTGTATCACAATTCGTAATTGTCGGCTCGGAATATTACCAATTAATGTGATGGCCTTTGTTTTGGAAGGGCACCAGCTGTGCTAAAAACAATATATTAGGTAAGCTCACTCGAAATCGAATTAAATAGTTTTGTTTGCAAATTGTGCAAAGGTTAATGGTGATAACATTTAGTTAATGAAATTTGCACAACAGAAAAGAGAAAACTGAAGCTAGATGCTGATACTAGTTGGAATAAATCACCAAAGGTTTTAGTCGCCTTTTCAAAACTTTTCATTATTAATAAGATTAACTAGACGGATTTTATAATAAGAATGAAATGGATCGATTTGTGAATGTTGGGAAATGAAGAGATAAACAAGTAAACAATAGTATCAAGACAGACGACAGGCATGCGACAAAAAGGTGTAGAGATGGTGGCGAGGCGAGGCAAGGAGAGGCGAAGCAAGAAAACAAAAATTAAAAGGGAAAATACGTGAGGGAAGAGGGACATAAAGAGAGACATAAAAAGAGAGAGAGAGAGAGTGTGGGAGAGTAGAGACGCGAAGGAAGAGAGAGGACAGAGAGAGACACGCAGTCCCACCAAGTGACAGAGAACATCACTGGCCTGTTTTCCCTTCTGGAAATATAAGACATAAGACTTTCGCACCTTCATACTGCATGTTGTATTCTAATATGTCATAATTTATTCCTGTGTGATGGATATTTGTATCTAATATCATGTATAATAACGGCATATAAAATATTTTTGAGTACAAGGCATGCTTGCACTCAAAAAGATGGGATAAACAACAAAATAAAATAGATGCGTAAAAACAAACAAGAAAAGTGATTTGTAAAAAAAACAAACAAGAAAAGAGATGGAAAAAACAACAAAAAATCAGTGAGGGTATAGAAAGAAGGAAAAGAAGAGTCGGGGTATAGAGAGAAGGAAAAGACCAGCAAGGGTATAGAGAGAAGGAAAAGAAGAGTCGGGGTATAGAGAGAAGGAAAAGAAGAGTCGGGGTATAGAGAGAAGGAAAAGACCAGCGAGGGTATAGAGAGAAGGAAAAAGACCAGCCAGGATATAGAAAGAAGGAAAAAGACCAGCCAGGATATAGAAAGAAGGAAAAAGACCAGCCAGGATATAGAAAGAAGGAAAAAGACCAGTCAAGAGGAACCAAAAAGACCAGTCAAGAGGAACCAAAAAGACCAGTCAAGAGGAACCAAAAAGACCAGTCAAGGGGAACCAAAAAGACCAGTCAAGGGGAACCAAAAAGACCAGTCAAGGGGAACCAAAAAGACCAGTCAAGAGGAACCAAAAAGACCAGTCAAGAGGAACCAAAAAGACCAGTCAAGAGGAACCAAAAAGACCAGTCAAGAGGAACCAAAAAGACCAGTCAAGAGGAACCAAAAAGACCAGTCAAGAGGAACCAAAAAGACCAGTCAAGAGGAACCAAAAAGACCAGTCAAGAGGAACCAAAAAGACCAGTCAAGAGGAACCAAAAAGACCAGTCAAGAGGAACCAAAAAGACCAGTCAAGAGGAACCAAAAAGACCAGTCAAGAGATAGGTAGAACCAAAAAGACAGTCAAGAGATAGGTAGAACCAAAAAGACAGTCAAGAGATAGGTAGAACCAAAAAGACAGTCAAGAGATAGGTAGAACCAAAAAGACAGTCAAGAGATAGGTAGAACCAAAAAGACAGTCAAGAGATAGGTAGAACCAAAAAGACAGTCAAGAGATAGGTAGAACCAAAAAGACAGTCAAGTGATAGGTAGAACCAAAAAGACAGTCAAGTGATAGGTAGAACCAAAAAGACAGTCAAGTGATAGGTAGAACCAAAAAGACAGTCAAGTGATAGGTAGAACCAAAAAGACAGTCAAGAGATAGGTAGAACCAAAAAGACAGTCAAGAGATAGGTAGAACCAAAAAGACAGTCAAGAGATAGGTAGAACCAAAAAGACAGTCAAGAGATAGGTAGAACCAAAAAGACAGTCAAGAGATAGGTAGAACCAAAAAGACAGTCAAGAGATAGGTAGAACCAAAAAGACAGTCAAGAGATAGGTAGAACCAAAAAGACAGTCAAGTGATAGGTAGAACCAAAAAGACAGTCAAGAGATAGGTAGAACCAAAAAGACAGTCAAGTGATAGGTAGAACCAAAAAGACAGTCAAGAGATAGGTAGAACCAAAAAGACAGTCAAGAGATAGGTAGAACCAAAAAGACCAGTCAAGAGATAGGTAGAACCAAAAAGACAGTCAAGTGATAGGTAGAACCAAAAAGACAGTCAAGAGATAGGTAGAACCAAAAAGACAGTCAAGAGATAGGTAGAACCAAAAAGACCAGTCAAGAGATAGGTAGAACCAAAAAGACAGTCAAGTGATAGGTAGAACCAAAAAGACAGTCAAGAGATAGGTAGAACCAAAAAGACAGTCAAGAGATAGGTAGAACCAAAAAGACAGTCAAGAGATAGGTAGAACCAAAAAGACAGTCAAGTGATAGGTAGAACCAAAAAGACAGTCAAGTGATAGGTAGAACCAAAAAGACAGTCAAGAGATAGGTAGAACCAAAAAGACAGTCAAGTGATAGGTAGAACCAAAAAGACCAGTCAAGTGATAGGTAGAACCAAAAAGACAGTCAAGAGATAGGTAGAACCAAAAAGACAGTCAAGAGATAGGTAGAACCAAAAAGACAGTCAAGTGATAGGTAGAACCAAAAAGACAGTCAAGTGATAGGTAGAACCAAAAAGACAGTCAAGAGATAGGTAGAACCAAAAAGACAGTCAAGAGATAGGTAGAACCAAAAAGACAGTCAAGTGATAGGTAGAACCAAAAAGACAGTCAAGTGATAGGTAGAACCAAAAAGACAGTCAAGTGATAGGTAGAACCAAAAAGACAGTCAAGAGATAGGTAGAACCAAAAAGACAGTCAAGAGATAGGTAGAACCAAAAAGACCAGTCAAGAGATAGGTAGAACCAAAAAGACAGTCAAGTGATAGGTAGAACCAAAAAGACAGTCAAGAGATAGGTAGAACCAAAAAGACAGTCAAGAGATAGGTAGAACCAAAAAGACCAGTCAAGAGATAGGTAGAACCAAAAAGACAGTCAAGTGATAGGTAGAACCAAAAAGACAGTCAAGAGATAGGTAGAACCAAAAAGACAGTCAAGAGATAGGTAGAACCAAAAAGACAGTCAAGAGATAGGTAGAACCAAAAAGACAGCCAAGTGATAGGTAGAACCAAAAAGACAGTCAAGTGATAGGTAGAACCAAAAAGACAGTCAAGAGATAGGTAGAACCAAAAAGACAGTCAAGTGATAGGTAGAACCAAAAAGACCAGTCAAGAGATAGGTAGAACCAAAAAGACCAGTCAAGAGATAGGTAGAACCAAAAAGACAGTCAAGTGATAGGTAGAACCAAAAAGACAGTCAAGAGATAGGTAGAACCAAAAAGACAGTCAAGAGATAGGTAGAACCAAAAAGACAGTCAAGAGATAGGTAGAACCAAAAAGACAGTCAAGAGATAGGTAGAACCAAAAAGACAGTCAAGAGATAGGTAGAACCAAAAAGACAGTCAAGTGATAGGTAGAACCAAAAAGACAGTCAAGAGATAGGTAGAACCAAAAAGACAGTCAAGTGATAGGTAGTAACAGGAAAGGTATGAATAAATACGGTAGCATGAACAAAAATATACATAAGAAAAAAACATGAAGCACTGCAAATAGGCAAAAGTTGACATGGATGAAGGAAATTGGAAAAACAAACGATTAATAAATGATTGGTAAAAACAGGATATGAAATAATGCGTGAATTGTAGATTAAGAATTCCAAGATTGTCTGGGACAATCGTTACAGTCCCCACCCAGCTTATTAATTTAAAAAATAAATCCACTCCACTCTCATTCTAATGACCAGTTTATTTATTTTTAGTAGAATAAACTAAATTCTAGACTAAATCTTAAAGTTTTCTAACCATCTAATCTATTCTAATTCCCACATCCATTTTCCCCACCTCCGTTACACTTTTTCCAACCACACCTTGTTATTGAAAACCAGAGAAATCATGTGAAAGACAGACTTTATATATATAATATATATATATATATATATATATATATATATATATGAAGCTTAGAACGGCTCATTATATGTGTGTGTGTGTGTGTGTGCATGTAGTGTATTGGAGCAGCAGACCATTATTCAAAAATATATTGTTAAATATAACAGACAACAAATGTCTATTATTCTTGCTCATGAGCCGTTCTAAGCTTCATGATTATATATATATATATATATATATATATAAAGCCTGTGTGTGTGTTTTCTTGAATGTTCAGGTGGGTGGACAAAATAAAATACTGTTTAAAATAAACGGAGCATCTACTAAAAATAACGTTTAAACTAAGAAAAATATGCTGGATTAAAAAAATAAAATAAAATCCATTTATTGCTGAGAAGTTGTTTCGTTTACATTCTGAATACGAAACTGAACATTTGTGACTTTCGAAGAGATTTGAACGAGTAAAATGTGCTTAAAATCAAATAAAACCTTGATAGATTGCGAAGATCTTCGTGACCGATTGGTCAAAACATCGGATCAAACGACGGTTTCTCCTGCAAATGGAAGACTCAAGTTCGGATCCTGCTGGAGGGTACATTTTCTTTAATAATATGTTTTCTCGAATGCTCAGACCGGTAGACAAAATAAAATACTGTTTAAAATAAACGGAGCGTCTACACAAATATAGGTATCCACTAAAAATAATGTTTAAAGTTGTAGACTCGTCCTTTTCTACCTATCACCCCTAGTAACAGAACAGTCTATACCTTACGCCTACGTACGGAAAACTTCGACTAATAAAAAACGTACTAGGCGAATCAACAAATCTCATTGGTTGTAGGTACTTTCATGAGATCGCTAAAAACAGAGTATAGCATGATGAAAAAGACGCCAAAGTTGATGAAAACAAAATTTTAGCTTTTAAATGCTTATGTTATTATTGAGAGGAAAGATCAAAGTATTTTTTACTTGTTTTTTAAAATTTTTCCTTCTTTTTTAGAACATTGTAAATTTTGATTAAAAAAACCTTATTTCTCTTTTTATGAACTGGGCCGATAAAATAACATATAAAATTTTTAGCGCGTTTTTTTCCTGTTTGACACACATTAATTTGGAAAATCTTGCAAAAATAAAAATAATTGTCGGATTTTAGCGAAACTTTCAGAAACTATTCACAAATGATGGAACTTGTTATAAATATCTTTTATTTTTAGTAAAGTCATGGCAGAAATTTTTTTTCATATGTATTACCCCCTCTAACTAATTGTAAGAAAACTCTATAATTTCAATTTTGAGGAGATTAATGATTATATTAGTTAAAAGCACAATGCTTTGAGGAAACCAAATCATGTTTTTGTTTTTTTTTAGTTGGAACCCCTCTACCTGAAAATCGTCTCTGAAGTGTAACATACAAAACTCAATAAAACAAAAATATTATTTAATTTCAGAAGCTTTTAATTGCTTTTATTTATTCCAATAAACATGGACAATATTGTCTGAAAGCAAAAAGATATTTCGATGAAAAATGAATTTTTAAAACAATTACCTACAATTATTTGTTATTTCTGTAATATTTATTTTTACATTATGTTAATTCTTCTAAAATTATGGAAAAGTTTGTAGAACTTAACGAATGCTGTTTTTAAGTAGATATATATTTACAGATTAAAATTTCCAAAGCTTATTACAAACTAACGACCCCTCTTATTTTAAAAAAATTAATTTGTGTCAATAATTTTTACCAAATGAAATCTACGGAAGCCGGAAGTATCGTGCGTGCAATAAATAAAAAACGTCAGCAGTGCAGCACTTTTATCTTTTTTTTTTTTTTTATAGTATTTATAATTTCTCTAGACGGTATCAACAAACTTATGGTACAGTACTTAAAAAAAAAACAAAAAACAAAAAAAAAAAAAAACAAAAAAAAAACGGAATGGTGAAAGTTTTTTTACTTTAATTATTACAAGGTAGTACTTAAGCAGGTCCGCTTAAAAAAATATGCCCATTCTGTCCGTCCGTAGGGGAACTCGAATCTCACGTCAGCTGTCAATAATTGATAGACGGCATCAATTCGCACTTGTCAATTGACGCGTGGTTCAAATCGGCTCTTTTATTTTAAAAAACATTTTTCTACGAAGAAAGTAAGTAAAAGTTTCTTTTGAATTATTTTAAATAAACTTCAAATTTTCTAAATTTTTTCGAATAAATTTTGAAATACGTATAATTAATTTTTAAACGAATTTAAAACGAAGAATTTAACTTATTTTTAAAAAAGGGCTTAAATCGAGTTTTTTTTCGTTATTTGGTAAACAAGATTTGTAACTAAAATTTTGGACATGTTAAGTATGAGTAAAAAATTTCAAAAAATATTCAAAAAATACTTTAGTGTTTCTTCTCAATAATGAAATATACATTTAACACGAGGAAATTTTCTTTTCATTAATTTTCAGACCGTTCTTGTCATACTATCGATTTTCATGAAGTTAATGACACAATAATCTGAAAGTTTCACGTGCAAAACAAAATTGCGCCAAAACTTCTTTGTGCCGATTTTGGACTTTCAAAACATGTAAAAGAAAACACCGACTGACCAAAGCAGTCAGAGACGAACATCCACAGAGAAATTGCCAACATACTCCACGTCACTCGAAATCACGACTTTACCGCGCAAAAGTACATCAACGCTGACTCTCTTGCAATTTAAACTCGACCAACTCTGTGGACATCAGATCGCAAACCTAAAACAACTTTGCTTATCCAAAGAAAATTATATTCAGTACATATTAAGTAAAAATCAACATTCGAACGATTCAGAGATATTACAGTCAAAGCTAGACCACTCTATAAGAACTCATTCCTAAAAAACACTTAACATCGACATTTTTAATATTAACACAATTCTAGAAACACTGTAACTGAACATACAAATACAAAAAGAGACATACCGAAACCTCAAATATCACACACACTTTGCCATAGTAACAAATACCAAAATATCCTGTATATACAATTACTTTTAATTGTATATAAATGTTTTGTTGGTTTCTAAATTGAATATGTCTTGTTTTTGATGGTATTTAAAATTCGTTTATTTGTTTGTGGATGCAGAAAGTCATGCAACCTACACAAATTCCTTCTGATCCACTCAATTACGATTAATTAATTCTGCACATCCCCAACAAAGTTATATATAATTTAAAATTGTATGGAAAGAAAAATTGGATTGATTTTTTTTTTTTTTTTACGGCTTATCGACCTTTTGCAATCTTGCAACCTAAAAAATTCTTTAGATTCTAAGAATTCTTTGAGATAATAGTGGTTTACTGATACAAGTCCTACTAATTAACCTATAACTGAGGGTGCGGAGAAGATGTGGTCCACGTCTTTTCCAAGAGTAATTTCAATTACGAGCCGTTATTCATTACATCACCTGCCTATCTAAGATTACAGCATCTCGTATTCCCAAGCACTCACCCATCTAGGTACTGACAAGGCTCGACGTTGTTTAACTTCGGTGGTTGTACGAGAACCCGTGTTTCAACGTAATGTGGCCGTAAGCCGAGAAAAAGTGCCAGAAAACAACGAAGAAACAATGCAATTTGCGGAAGTTAGGTAAAATAACACAGCAGGGTGTGAGGGTATGTCGCGACGGTATTTAATGTATCTGTGTTTGAAAGCGAATTTGTCCAGCCGTTTCATATTCAGGACATGAAGTAGGTAAGTCAGTCTGGCTTCTTCTTACGACGGGAGGTGAACAGACAAAAACAACAACAACAAGATTATTCATAGTGAACCGAACCTCTTTCGAAGACCATCCCCGCCCCGCCAACGACTGAACTGAATCTGATTTGAAGGTAAAATAAGATAAGGGTCAGCGAACTGTAGTCGAAAAGATTATAGACAGAATACCAAACAGTAGAAGAAAATAAGATTACTATGTGACGAGGATTCACCCAAAAGAAGCAGCCGTACGGTATTGTAATGTTAATAAGAAAGTTAAATCATCTTATCGACCATTTTTAGTAGAATAAAGCGGACAAATGCCAGCGAAACATTCCTTCGCGATGAGAATGAAGATTATTATTATTATTTAAACTATTTCCATCGTTCGGACTGTTGTCCTTATCTTATTGCCATATTCACAATGTTACGTTCATTTTCTTGGATTACTCAACAGGGACACATAGCCCAGTGGATAAAAGCGTTGGATGAAGTAATGCCACAAGAGTCACAGCAGAGGGAACACAAACTTGGAGAGTTCAGTTATCAAGGGGAATTAACTGATACTGAGATATCCAAAAAAGGGCATGGCACGTGGAATTAGAACAATTTACTAAATATAAGGTTCGGTTCGAAATTCCAACGTATATCACCTGAAGAAGACCGGAGCGTACAAGGGCCGAAATATCGTGATTATAGCAATAAAGATGAGGACAACTGTCCGAGTATACCTTCACCTCCTGTTGCTGGCTTTCTTTTTTTGCCTTAACCATTTTAAGGTTGATCACGATCACCGGTAAATCTCTTTCTTGTCGATTTCTATCCCTGTGTTGTCCCAGAAACTACTACTTCTTACCATTCGAAGAATAATGTCAGTAGAATATTCACCATCATGGTCAGTAAGAATAGAATAATATCGCAACGACCTATGGTTTCACAAAGTTTGCTGTGCATCCTTCGTTCGTATTTTGGGTTAAAATTTGGGAAGGCCACAAGAAAAACTAAACGAGCGTTTTTAGTCTGATTTCTTCACGGCCCTCCACAACCTCCTATCCTTATCAGCGTTCCTTTCTTTGCCAAGTCTCCTACTTCCTGTTCAGTCATTCATTCACATTAAATTTGCAGCTTTCTACTATCTCTCTTGTTCTAGGTTTCACTTGGGAAAGTTTTCCTAGTACCCCAACACCCATTTCCTCATTGTGTCCAAGAAATACCAGCTGTCTTTTCCCGATTTTGAGTACTAGTATCCATTTTCATTGTTCGGACTA
The DNA here is from genome assembly GCA_963932145.1 of Acanthosepion lycidas. Lineage (NCBI taxonomy): Eukaryota > Metazoa > Mollusca > Cephalopoda > Sepiida > Sepiidae > Acanthosepion > Acanthosepion lycidas. The sequence goes on from OZ010597.1 coordinate 20,897,659, forward strand.
TCGTCCTCATCTTTGTTGCCATATTTATTACAACGTTTCGACCGTTGTACGCACCGGCCTTCTTCAGGTGGTCGGAATGTCGAACTGAACCCTTTACTTCGCTCGCTGGGGGAGACTGTTCTAGTTACACGTGCCATGTCTAATGGATGTCAGTTATCAGTTACCTCCTATTAATTCCCCTCTCCAAGTTCTCTACCGCCTTAACCGGGTATTGAACTCACACTCTTTTGGGTCCTATCAATGGATCTAACTAACGCCTTTATCCACTGTGCCATGTGTCCTTGAGGAACTAGAACAGTCTACCCCAGCGAACAAAAAGGGTTCAGTTCGACATTCCGACCACCTGAAGAAGGCCGGAGCGTACAACGGCCGAAACGTTGTGATAAATATGGCAACAAAGATGAGGACGATAGTCCGAACAATGTAAATAGTGTACATAATATCTCATCTCAGAAATATAGACAGTATCCATTTTGTTACTATTTTCTTTAAAACTTCTTTGATTATCTCAGCCAGGGAATTATCAGTATCCTTCGGTAGAGCCACATTTCTGCTGCCTCCAGTTTTCTTTTTTTCATCCGTGGCGAGATTGCCCAGCATTCATCGGCATACAAGAGGACTGATATTAGGTGGCAATTCAGAATTCTTTTGTTCCTAACGATAATTTCCTGTTTCTTAGTACTTTGTTTCGTTTTTGGAATGCAGTTTATCGCTAATTCGATATGCGTTCGGATTTCAGTGTCGCATTTTCCAGATGTGCTATTTAAATACCAAGGTTACTGGGACATATATTAATATACGAGTCGTGAATGGAAATCAGTTTTCACGGGACAAATGTAAAAAAAAGAAAGGCTTGTAGCGGACCGTGGGTTTCTGTGATATGAACACGTATGATCTCCTGAAATAAAGTCCACTACAAACATGATCTCAAGATGAGTCCACCCAAAAGAAATGTAAAAGAAAACCACCAAGAACGGATATATATGTACAAACAGGTATATGTATTAAACAACAAAAAGGAGTTTACAAAAGACAAAAAGCATTAACGTGTGTGCATGGACATAAAGAGTTCGTGTTTCAAAGTATGTTCCTGTGTGTATACATAATGTTTATGGAGTCTTCCAACAAGTGGGAAACGAGTATCTCCACGAGAGATCACATTTTTCAAGTATAGTGTCCGCTGAAAAGTGGAAAAAGTGAAAGAGAACGAAGTATTCTCAAGTATTTATAGTTTAGGAGGGATAGCGTCCCCTAGGAACGATTTGGACAATTAGAAAATTAAGGAGGAGTTAACTCCGGCATGATGAAAAATTATTTGAATTGGAAAGTTCGTCAAAATTAACGGTTATCAGAGATTTGTAAAAAAAAAAAGAAAAAAAAGGCGTTGTTTCTGATGGCAGTGGACTTACAATCGAAGGAACATCGCAAGTAGTCAAAAGAATTCAGGAAAAGTGGGTGAGAACCTTGTCAGCGAATAAGGTCAACGTCACTTTAAATAACTTCAATAACACTAACAGTAACAGTTTTAAAAGCCAACCTCTCGACAACACAACCTACCTGGTTGAAAGGACACAGTTTCGTATATATAACCCGGCTTCGAATTTATTTTTTCTGTCTCTTTATCTCACGTTGCTAATTTTTCTCTTGTGTTTTCTTTCAAGTATATTTTGTTGTTGTTGTTTTAAGACATCAAAAGAACTTTCTACAAGAACTTTTAGCGCACAAAGGCATGGTTCTGAAACTATTTCAAAAGTATTTGTACATTATTTTATTTAGTTTAAGCTTTGATTTTTTTTCTTTCATTACTCTATAATCATTTTTCTTGGTCTTAAATCTACATTTGGGCTTCAGTGTCTGTCACTTTAACCAGAGAGCCATTTGCAGGTTCAGTAAAAAAAAAAAAAAAATAACTTAAAAAGCTGTGCTATAAAATAAAAAAGTGATACTATCTACCAAGGCATTTGCGACCTACCGTAAATGACGATGCACTTATTATTGATGGAATATGCTCAGGAAAAAACGATGAACTGTTTACTTTTTTTTACATCAAATCAGTTTATAAACATTAAAATCACTGTTTAATGATTTAATATTTATTTTTATTTTTGTATAAATATGATTCGAGCGTCAACTAAAGACGCCAAGAAGACCTCGGAAGGATGAGACGTGTCTTCAGCCTACTCCAAGAACAGGCGAACCGAGCCACGCACTAACCTGAATGATGCATGGACAATGCGGCTATCGGAATAAGAATGAACAGCATACAGATAAGTGTTCAATCAATTTCATGCAGACACATATCTGGAAATTGTCCCCGATGTCTTGAATTAACTGCTCGAAGAATACGTTTTTAACAATCATCTATTCTCTTTCGCGTTATTTAATGCGTTTCTTGTATAAAGTATGTTTTTATAATCTTCAATTGTCTCCCTTTGTTCATCAAGTCACAGCTCAATTTGGGGAGTCCTTAAATTTCTCACAGATTTTCTAGACAGGCCTTCCTCACTAGTGGAACCTAATTTTCTTTGTGTATAGTCCGTTCGAAATTTCAAAGATCCATAAGCTGATTTGGACTTTGCTGAATTAGAAAGATACTATTTCACAACCGTTAGCTGTCAAACATTCACTCGATCAACAGTTAAATCCGCTAAACTTGTAAAGGTCTCTTACGTCGCTACAGTTGAAGAGTAATTCAACAGCGACATCAAAAACATCGCTAGAATCCTTACAACAGAAACAAATCTTGACTTAAATAATATGCACATGCTATTTATAAATTCCAAAGAAACTAGTGATTTTTTTTACAAACAACGTTATTCCCGAATGTTTATCTTGTGACGTTGTAATTTAAAACAATTTAAATATCAGGAAAGTGATTTAACAGAGAAAAATTAACAAATCCGAAGGCCCATTGTAATAGCAAAAGACGCCTTCCAAGAGCTAAGTAAAGTATTAGGAAACAGAAAAAATCGTTAGAAATGAAGAAAAGAGTACTGAACTGCGAGAGATATGAAGTAACAGAAATGTTGCCGAGAAGGAACTGAGAATACCATTGGTTGAACATGTAAGCAACAAGAACGTTTTGGAGAGAATGGGAAAAGGAAACTTATATTTAACATCAGCAAGAGCTAGTTGACATTTCAAGGATAGATGAATGGAGAAAGAACAATTGGAATATTTAATACTCACAGGACAGATTGAAGGCAAAAGTGACAAAAGAAAACAACGCATAACCAAACTAGAGTAAATAAATGGCGGAACAAGGTTTAGGAGAAATAAGAAAAATAAAATATATTACTAGCAAAAAGGACAGGACATTGTGGAGAGCCATTATCGCAAACACCCTGAAGGAAAACGGCACATAAAATTATTTAATACTTTTAGATCTTTTTCCCCCCAAAAGGCAAAATTATTTCAAAGTCAAATGAAAGACATTTACTGAAATATCGCATTTTCCTTTTACAGCAAATGAAATAGAAAAAGAAAATATTTCAGTAGACTTGTTATCGAGAAAAAAAAATCATTTTGCTTATTTATTATTTTGTCACTTCACTCATAATCAAGACGATAAAGTCACTAAGACGCAAAGCATTACTGGGAATGAAAAAGAATGAGAAGACTTTAGAAGGAACCGGAAACCCAATCTTAAAGAGGAAACGAGGGTAAACCTCCACTATTTCCAATCGGTTACCCATCTAAATACCTGATCAAGCTCGATGTTGCTTAACGGACTTGTAGTGGACGCCTACGTACACCACGCCCACAAATTACTCAACAGTAATTGGGCGAAAAATAAACAATACCTTTTGTACAGACAATTTACGCATCGCACGAGCCACACAAAAATTTCTCGTGTTTTTTCTTCACCAAACTAGCTATAGAAAAAAATCAACGATTGGTCGATTTTTGGCCAATCACATTAAATGATACTTTCTTCAATATCTTTCCCGCGCTCGTTCTGGGAGCCACCTTACATCTATAAAAAGTAGAAATTAAAGAAATAACTTCAGTAGATTATAAATTTTTACAACCTAAACCACGTACGTCTATATTCAATTTTCTACTCACAAACACACACAGATATTAACTACACTCACACAACACAGTGTACTGTCTGTTTGCAAGCCAAGTCAATTATTCGAACCATATCATTCTTCTGCACAAATATTTCAACTTTCAAACATCAAACATTCTTAAACTACCAACAAATTTAAACAAAAGACATTATTACAACATACATTTGTTCTTCACACGATACAAGGGAAACCACTTCGTGTGATTTAATCTTTATTGTTATTAACAGAATTATATGTATATGCTTGTTTTAAATACATGTTTACTTGTTGATTTTCATTGATCTCTCGTCCTTCATTTTCGTGTTTACTTTACAAATTTAAAATGGAGTGTTAATGTAAAAACGCAACCTTGATCAAAAACCCTTCTGATTCTTTTCTAACGAACACCATTAACTACCCCACAGGCTAATGAGAGTGAAATAGAATGAAAAGACTTTAGAAGGAACCGGAAACCCAATCATAAAAAAGGAAAACAAGAAATAAACCCCTACTACTGTTCAAAAGAAAGAGAAAAACGAACTGAACGATAAGAAAACCTATCTATTTCTATTATTACTCCTATCTATCCGGAAAATTTAAATTCTTTAAATGTACTTACTTCTCTATTATTTAGACGTCCTTGGAGGAAAGGGCCATATGCACACATTGTCCTTAAGATATGGTTAACTGCCATAGAATTTTCTATTTTTTATAACATTTCTATGTTCTTAGAATTTGATGTTAAAATAGATGGCAGGTCTATTCTTTAATTGTGTTCCAAATTTCCTTTTATTGCTTCATTTTAGTGCTCATGACTCTCAAAATCATAATGAACATTGAAACATCCTTAGGGTTTCTTTTAGAAGAAACTCAATCCTAAACAGAAAACAAAGGATAAACCCCTACTCCAGTTCAGTAAACGAGGAAGGAATGAGAACCGGTCGATAGGCGAATCTATCAACACATTGTGCTGAAAAATGTTACGATGTTACGGATCTGACATGTCTGCAAATACGAATTTTAAGTCCTGAGAGAGATTTACATATACGGTGACAGATGGAAAAATTGAAATTACCAATCGAAATAGTGTTAAGGGCAACAGTTGCTGGTTGGATGCCGGCTGCTTGATGGACATTCTAGAACACTTGAAATTTTGACAGTTTTACCCAATTCCGGGCGCAGAATCAACAAGCAAAGATTTCGGATTTGATTGCCATGCGATCTCACGTGGGAAATTAACCAAGTATTTTAACGACAAGCGTGATTGCAAAGATTACACAGGAATAAAGCCTTGAAACAGTATATATAAAAGGATGTATTTTAGAATAAAGAATATATCGAAACAGGTTTTGCTAAATTCAACCGACGATTGTTTGCAATTTTTATTATATTTTTCAAATTTTCGAATTGCATGATGCACATCCGAAGTTCATGTTTTATCTTTTTTTTTTTTTTTTTGTTCATGTACTTTCAACCTTTTTGGTTGTTCTTAACGGATAACACCCAGTTTTTGATAATGACTGAAACAGTCGGAAGCATTTGAACAAAAAATTAAGATATGAACTTCGGGCAGTTTGTCCCAAACTTTTGATTCCGAAGTACAGCAACTTATTCGAAAATTAGAAAAGTCCAATAAAGTATTAAGCAGATAGACCTTGTCGGTTAAATAGAACGTAGCTTATATATATATATATTCCCAAAATTTTGCTTGAATATGAAACAGAGTTTGATACTTTAATTCAATTTAATTTTTATAATTAAATATAAGTTTTTAGCTCCTGTTTTTGAAACATGAGAACTCTTATGTAGCGATGGAATCATATTTTTTAAAAATAATTATAAATTTAGGCTCTACTTATATATTGAACACTGTTTTTTGAAAATAAAAACAAAAATACTAAAGAACTACGGATTATTAACCTAACGTGTTCTTTCCTATTTTTCTATACATTTGCACACACACACACTATATATATATATATATATATATATATATATATATATATATATATATATATATATATGCAGGTCCTTCCTTCCACTGATTCGTTAAAAAAAAAAAAATGCATAGCTTGATGAAAAAATTTCCCCAAACTTAATAAAAACAAATTTTAATCTTTAAAATCTTTGTTATTATTAAGAAGAAAAGACCAAGGGATTTTTTTATTATTATTAAATCCTATGTATATAAAGTAAAAGTAAAAAGAATAAGTAGAACTTTTAACTTTAAAAATCAGGTCAGTTGATTCGGCTACCTTCGTTTGACCCTTACGGTATCCTAATGGACGCTATATTGTTATTTTCAAAAATAAATAAACGCACGTACGATGTTGGGTGTAATAGAAAGAGAGGGGGAGAATGTGAAGAAGAAGTGAAAAGATATTGTAATATAGCGTTCATTAGTTTTTTTTTTTATTTTTTAAATAAAGCGTTGAGAGGTCATTTGATAAAATTGCTTGAGGATACAGTGAGGTTGAAACCAAGGTAGCGGATTCAACTGACCACCTGATTTTTAACGTAATATATATATATATATATATATATATATATATATATATATATATATATATATATATATCACTTTCAATAACCGGTTTTGAATGAGACAAGACAATAATGATGTCAAAAACAGATCAGAAGTATTACACAGTAATACGTTGATTCATTGTGTCTGAAATTGGCACTGAATTTTGTACGGATTCCCGGGGTTTAGGTTCTATAAAAGAAGCTTTGTTAGAGGAGAAATGGGTTTCGTATAGTCTTGATTATTAGCGTCTTTCAATGGAACGTTGTAATGAATGAACTGAAATATAATCAGATCAACATGGGGTATTAAAGATGGAAAAGAAATATTAATCGTCTACCTTGAATCAAAATGAAGTTCAGACGATGCTATACCAACTTCGATCTTGTAAACAGCAAACAAAGAACATTGACTGTTCGTTTCACACATAGAAAGTCAATGTAATGACAAAATACAAAAAACTTTGTTTTTTATTATCAGTGCGGAATCGATATTTTATTAAGGACACCGAAGATCCAGCAACGGAACTAAACAATAAAATTGTATACATTGGCAAAATTGTCGTAATTCAACTTAAAAGACAAAAATACTGAAGAATATATATATATATATATATATATGAAATACAGGGCGTATCAGAAATATTTTTACAAACGTTTGTGAAGGGTGCCTCACACTAAAACAAGGACAAAAGTCCATATAAACATTTGTCTGCAAATCCTTCATTTTCGAGTTATGCTTAAAGAATGTTTTCGGTAGATGGCGCTGTGTTGTCATGTAGTCTACGTTACATTTGTCATTCGTGTACATTTGTGGTTAGTCTCTCTTCAACTTAACTTGTGTAGTAGCGAGCTAACTGAGAAGTGTTCCGTTTAACAAGGGTGGTATATTCAAAGTTCGTAAAAGTATTTTTGACTTCTATCTTGGATTATACATTTAACAGCGTCTACTGTAAACTTAACTCTAAAACGAAGAATTTGCGGACATGTGTTTATATGGACTTTTGTTCTTTGTTTTGTTGTGAGAAACCCGCCCACAAAATTTGTAAAAGTGTTTTTGATAGACCCTGTATATATTCGGTTGGCCAGAAAGTCCTGCCTCACCTAAGCGGAAAGAAAACAACAAATCTTGATCTGTGTGGCGGAATTTCCAAGGAGCACTGCATTTCGGGCTTGTATTACCCGCAGCTAGACCGCATATACAACAAACGAAAGAAGGAGTATCCTGCTTTGGTCAATCGAGGTTGGGCTTTGTTTCAGCAAGACAGTACGAGGCCATACACTGCCATGTTGACTAGGGAGAATTTCAAAGAGATGAACAATGTTGTGATTCTTCCACATCCATCATTCAGTCCCGATCCTGCTCCGAGTGACTACAGCCTATTCTGTTCAGTGGCACACTTCCTCTGCGACCAGCGATTCAACACTTTCGATGAAGTGAAGAAAGCTTGTTCAAAGATTTTTGATTCAAGGCCAGCGGACTGGTATCTAGGACAGATTCGGATGCTGGCTGATTATTGGCACAATATCGTCGAGGGTGATGGACTTTATTTTGAAGAATAAATGTTGGTGTTGCTCCATAATTTTTTTTTTCTGGAAAAACTTATATATATATATATATATATATATATATTGCGCGCGCGCACACACACACATACACAGGGTTGCGCAGTAAAGAAAAAAGGCGGTAAATTCAGAAAGACGTGAGACAAATGTTGAAAACTGGCGACGACTGATGTGACTGAAAAATTCAGGAAGAATTTCTGCACATTTTGTCACTCCTCACATTGGGTTTTGTTTGAAAAAGTGCAATAACTTGATCAAAACCAGTGAGTTGTTTAGCCATACGGGAAGGACAGAACGAAAGCCGAAAGTTGTCTGCAAATAACGTTTAAATGGCGAGTCACAAGATCGAGCAGCAATTAATCAATCATAAAAGAACCAGAGTTAAGTTAATTATTCATCAAGATAAAACGTTTTTTTTTTTTGTTGTTTTTTTTACTGAGCATCCTATATGTGAGTGTGTGGTTGATGCTAAATTCCCAGAATTTATTTTAAAATATTTAATATTGTTCCACCAATACAGGGCCACTCAAGGTAAAGGTTTACCGAATGAGGTTGTTATATAGACGTATGTGGAGGAGGTCAGAAGCGCAGATTATTCGGATATGGAAGATAGGTAACGGTTGACCGTAGATTTGAAGCGGTTGAGATTGTAGTGATCAGTGAAGCATCACCTCGGGAATCTGTTCCACAAAGGATAAGACATGTAGTCAGGTACTTAGAAATGTTATATGTTCATGTTATACATTATATGAATGTCATAAACATATGTCATAGGTTTATGTTATATTAGACTAAACATATTAGATTGGTGCAAAAATAATGACGTAATAATGTCGTTTTTGACGTATTTTTTAACGTCAAAAAACGACATTATTACGTCATTATTTTTGCACCAACCTTATATGTCTAGGAACTGTCTTATAGAAACAATAATATATATATGCTTCCTTTACATAACTTATATGTTAATTTTATTATTAATAATTTATTTGTTTAAAATATTTTATAGTGATTAATTTATATTAATATTTTGTTTTATTAATATTTATTGTAATATATTAAATTAATTTATATAATAAATTATAATTTTGATATAATTTTCCTATATATATATAAATATATGTATATATATATGTGTGTGTGTGTGTGTGTGTGTATAGTCCTTCCTTTATATTTTCTTAAATTTTTTCCAACTTTTACAATCAAAACATCCTACAGTAAAAGAAACGCTAATTTACATCGCTTCTGTCTATATCTCCGAGATGAGGTATTATGATTATTTACATATTCGGACTGTTATCTTTATTGCCATATTCATAACGTTTCAGCCGTGGTACGCTCCGGCCCTCTTCAAGTGATTGGAATTTCAAACCGAACCCTTTATTTCGTCCACCGGGGTAGATTGTTCAGGTTCCACGTGCCACGCCTCTTCCGGATGTCTCAGTTATTTCTCTTTAACTCAACTCAGCACTCACAAGTAAGTGGGTACAAAGTACAGTTAGGGAGCGTAGCTTAGTACAATAAATTTTCATTATTTTTTTTGGAAAATTAAGTTTTATTATTTAAAATACAAAATACTCCCACTATTTAAAAAAAAAAAAATTTATTGATTAAAATAAATACTTATTTAATAAAAATCCAATATTGTTTTTTTGCTTATCTTTTTTTTCAAGTTTTCATATATACAAGATTCTCGTTTCTAATTCGTCCTCCGTTTGCGAGAACTATAAACAAATCACAAGGCCAAACGCTTCAAAGTGTTGGAATTTGGCTTCAGAAAGATATATTTACGCATGGCCAGCTGAATGTTGTATGCTCAAGAGTAAGAATTTATTCTTCGCCGTTAAAAAGGAAAAAATTCTTAAAAATATCGTTTACTAAATAGGGTTTTCGCCAGAGTATTTTTCCAAGTAAATCAGCTAATTCGAATTTCATCGATTGGTTTTCAAAATTGAACGAAACGTAGAGTTTGTAAATCTCGACAAAAAATGTTTGCAATAACTTGTATAATACTAAATATTGTGATGATTTCAACACGCATCAGCCGGATGCCAAAAATTCTAGTAATGTAGAATTTGGTAACTTTTCTGCCATATTTAACCAGACTCGTAATTAATACTTTACGAGAATTAATCTTATAAACAGCAAAAGAAACCGAGCAAGAGGCAAAAATAAGAACCATTAGGTTGGTTAATTGTTCTTGTTTAGTGGTATCTCAGCCTTTATGTGTTATTTAGCATCGGAATCTAAATATTTAGAAGCCATACATGTCGAAATCAAAATGCATGCCATACATGTCGAAATCAAAATACTTACAAGCTATAAATATCAAACACCAACTATTTACAACCTATATATGCAGAAATCCATTTATTTACAAGGTAAATATAAAATGAATGTTTTACTTAATAGAGCGGTTATCAAATGTCAGAAGGAGGGTCGGAAGCCTTAGCAAAGGGAGAATGTTGGTCTTTTGTCTTTGTTTATCGGCATATCGTTTATTTAATGCAGGGATCTAAATATTTCGTACGCAATTATCTTTTGCTTTAAGATGATAAAGATTTACGTGATACAAGTCTTACTAATTAACCCATATCTGAGAGAGAAGAGGTGGATTCATGCCTTTCTCAAGGTTATTTACGCGTAAGTGAATATAACGAATGCAACGAAAATTGGAACTCGGCTCTCAGATTAACAATTCCAAGCCATTATACCACCCGCACATCCAAGCTTACATCACCTGATATTCCCAAGCAGTCACCCATCTAGGTACTGACCAGACACGACTTTGCTTAACTTTCGTGATTTAGTGTCTGAACTATTAATGAACCTACCTGAACTTAAGTGTTCAGTTACTTGGAAAAAATTTCAGATGAGAAAACTAACCGAGAATAGAGCTGGAATCCAATCTTTAAATGCCAAAGACAAGATTTTCCCCGTGAAATTTGGTGTCTAAGAATCGCTTTATAGCGTAAAACTAAGTCACAGAGAAGTCTAGTGACTGTCGTTTTTAAACTCGATTACATAGTGCTTTCTATTAATTTGGTAAAAGAGGGTTATATGCCATCAAAGACTGTGCTCTATACTTAATGTCATATCAATTCAAGACGTAGGCGATCATAGCTCTCCACAAACATAGCATCTGGGGAAAGCCAGAACTTTTTGGAAATATCCAAGATTGGGTGCCATCCGAGAAAAGAGAGCTACCAGATCTTCCCAGTCGCCGAGAAAAAGGGAAGATATGGATGAACGGAAGAGACAAAACCCGAACCTTAACTAGGCTTTCCGTTTTCACTTTTCGTGTCGATTTTTTTTTTCGATTGTGTAACATCCTTTCAAAGATCTTCAAGCGATCATGGCACTTCTCGACTTCCTTTCCCTTGTAGCTCATAGTAGTTTTTCTCCCTTTGAGGCTTACGGTGATATCACGTTGAAACATTGTTCCCATACGATCACCGAAGTTAAGCAACTTTCAGCTAGGTCAGTACCTAGATCGGTGACCGCTTGGGAAAACCAACTGCTGTAAGTTTCAATGTGCGAGTAATGCATAATGGCTCGAAAATCAGAGAGCCGAGTTCCAATTCCCGTTGGGTTCGTTATATTAATTTACGCACCAATACCCTTGTGAAAGGTATGAATTCATCTCTCCCCCCACACCCAGATATGAGATAATTAGTAAAAATTGTATCCCTAAAACCGTTATCTCAAAAAATAAAACCTGTATATAAATTTCTGTGACGCCCGTTAGTTCGTCCGTCATACACTCTAAAATAGACCATTCGAAAGCAAATTAAAAACTATTATTTACCATGAAATTCTATTAAATAAAAGACTATTTACCATGAAATCCTATTAAATAAAAAACTATTTACCATGAAATTCTATTAAATAAAAATCTATTTACCATGAAATTCTATTAAATAAAAAACTATTTACCATGAAATTCTATTAAATTAAAGTAATTGTTAAACCGCGAAGTAGGGTTTTATCAAAGTATTTTTCCAAACAAATCAGCTTATTCAAATTTAATCGAAAACATGGCACGTGGAACTAGAACAGTCTACCCCAGTGAGCGAAATAAAGGGTTAAGTTCGATATTCCAACCACCTGAAGTAGGCCGGAGCGTACAACGGCCGAAACGTTGTAATAAATATGGTGACAAAGATGAGGACAATAGTCCGAATAATGTAAATAATGTACATAATACCTCATCTCAGAAATATAAACAGATTCATCGATTGGTTTGTGAAATCGAACGAAACGTAGAATTTGTAAATCTCGACAAAAATGTTAGCGTTAATTTCAACAAGACTAAATGATGAATATTTCAACACTAGTAAAATAAAGATAGAAAATTTCGGCATTAGATAACCCATGGAGCTGTTGATATGTCACTTTGCTTCTCGTTCCAACAACCATTATATTAAACGCACGGTAAGAACATTCGTTTTATGTATAGTTTCTCCAATACTAATATTACTTTTGACGGAAGCTGTAATAGTAATTAGGACCAAAAGTCTGAAGAAATTGTTGGATATATTTTAGTAATCTCCCATCTGTAAGTGGAGACCATGTACAGTAAGTATAGGCTCTAAATACAATATCAATTTATCTCGTATTGAAACGAGACATTTGAAGGTCCCTCGTCTGCCAATGAAGCTCACTCATTTATGTGGCTGGCTGGCTAGCTGCCTGCCTGCCGAGGTAAGACTATGAGTGTGGCATTCTTAGCTAATTTACCTGAATAACGCTGACGCAACCAGCAACGGAACGACGGGTAGAAGGGAGTGGAAGCTCAAGTAGGACAATAGAGACAGTGAAGTTCACATATTCTGTGTCAGGTGTCATTGTGTGGTAATGGAAGAAAATACAGATATTTGTAGACTTTAACACTGACAGGATCTCGTATGTAACGAATGAGAAATATTCGTTTCTTAATAGAGCCACGCGTAGGCATTTACAAATTTGAACATTGTTGAAATTAGACAAGAAAAAAAATCTTGTATACCACCAGTTGTTAATAAAACACACACACACACACACACACAAAAAAAAACCCCTCTGAATAATGAGAAAACAATATAAAGAGATTACTAAAGGGAGAAGAAAGGATGGACAGAGAGAGGAAGATTAGATATAAAAAAAAAATAAGACAAGAATGTAGAGAGTAGAAGGAACAATCACACTTGAAGGTATTGGAAGGGGACGAAAGGAACAATAACACGTGAGAATGTCGATGGGGGCACAAAATGAACAGTCACAATCGAGATTGTCGGTGGGTGGGTACAAAAGGAACAACCATACATGACAAGTGAAATACGTGAAAAAGAAGCATAGACGAGGAATTTTGGGGGCGAGGGGGTTAACAAACATACTATAAACGTAGGGTGGGTGGGTGTACAGCCGCATCCATAAACGTAGGGGGGTTGGTCAACCACACCCAAGAATGTTGTTGTGGGGGGGGATTGGTCGACCACACCCAAGAATGTTGTTGGGGGGGTTGGTCAACCACACCCAAGAATGTTGTTGTTGGGGGGGTTGGTCAACCACACCCAAGAATGTTGTTGTTGGGGGGGTTGGTCAACCACACCCAAGAATGTTGTTGTTGGGGGAGTTGTCAATCACACCCAAGAATGTTGTTGTTGGGGGAGTTGTCAATCACACCCAAGAATGTTGTTGTTGGGGGAGTTGTCAATCACACCCAAGAATGTTGTTGTTGGGGGAGTTGTCAATCACACCCAAAAATGTTGTTGTTGGGGGAGTTGTCAATCACACCCAAGAATGTTGTTTGGGGTGGGGGTTGTCAACCACACCCAAGAATGTTGTGGGGTGGAAACAATCACACATGAGAGTGTTGAGGGGTGAAAAACAACACGCAAGAATGTTTTGGCGGAGAAAACAACCACATGTAATAATGGAGAGTCAAATAAAAA
>OZ010597.1:20914235-20944235 GCA_963932145.1 Acanthosepion lycidas
ATGGTAATATTGTAACACAAAACAGTAACTGTTGACCAACATTAGCTGATGACATAAGGAAATGATCGGAGGAGGAAGAAGGGAGCAGAAGAGGAAAGAGACGGGAGAGAGAGAGAGAGAGAGAGACAGTAGTGGCGCAGGATAAAAAAAAACAGAGTAGTGACACTAGATACCGAGAGGTAGAGGGCGGTACCGAGGAGAGAGACAAAAGAGACAAAAGAGCAGAAGAGGAACAGAGACGTGAGAGAGAGTGTGGTGGCACAGGATACAGAGGGGGAGAGAAAGAATGGTAGTACAGGATGCAGAGAGAGAGAGAGAGAGAGAAAGAATGGTGCCACAGCATAGAGAGAGAGAGAGAATGGTGCCACAGCATAGGGAGAGAGAGAGAGAGAGAATGGTGCCACAGCATAGGGAGAGAGAGAGAGAATGGTGCCACAGCATAGGGAGAGAGAGAGAGAGAGAATGGTGCCACAGCATAGGGAGAGAGAGAGAGAGAGAATGGTGCCACAGCATACAGAGAGAGAGAGAGAGAGAGAGAATGGTGGCACAGCATACAGAGAGGGAGTGAGAGAATGGTTGCACAGCATACAGAGAGGGAGTGAGAGAATGGTTGCACAGCATACAGAGAGGGAGTGAGAGAATGGTTGCACAGCATACAGAGAGGGAGTGAGAGAATGGTTGCACAGCATACAGAGAGGGAGTGAGAGAATGGTTGCACAGCATACAGAGAGGGAGTGAGAGAATGGTTGCACAGCATACAGAGAGGGAGTGAGAGAATGGTGGCACAGCATACAGAGTGGGAGAGAGAGAATGGTGGCACAGCATACAGAGAGAGTGGTGGCACAAGATACAGAGAAGGAGAGAGAATAGTGGTACAGGATACAGAGAAGGAGAGAGAATAGTGGTACAGGATACAGAGAAGGAGAGAGAATAGTGGTACAGGATACAGAGAAGGAGAGAGAATAGTGGTACAGGATACAGAGAAGGAGAGAGAATAGTCGTACAGAATACAGAGAAGGAGAGAGAATAGTCGTACAGGATACAGAGAAGGAGAGAGAATAGTCGTACAGGATACAGAGAAGGAGAGAGAATAGTCGTACAGGATACAGAGAAGGAGAGAGAATAGTCGTACAGGATACAGAGAAGGAGAGAGAATAGTCGTACAGGATACAGAGAAGGAGAGAGAGAGAGCACAGGATACCTGGAGACAAAGGTTATCTGGAGGTAGATTATGGTACTAAGAGAGGGGAAGGCGGAACAAGATATGTACAAAGTGGAAGAGGAACAAAACAGATACAGAGGAGGCAGAAGACATTTAAGTTAAATAACTTTTTTTTTTTCAAAGTTCAATCCGAATGTGACCATGCTTAGATTAGATACTAGAATCTTTGCAATAATTTTTCCCTTTTTATTGCATGTAACATTTTAAGGCATTTAATCAATTGTAAGGGTTTATAACCCGGAAAGCTGTCATCCACATTATCGGCATGTCACGTTTTAAATGGCAGGGAAGAACGATTTTGCTTTTCACATCGGAAAAAAATTACGCGTATGTAAAATCACTTCAAAAAAAGTCGAATTGCTCATACAAAAAATTTAAATAATTTCATTACTTTCTTTTTCTTTAGACTTTATCTTCAGAATAAAAATATGCAAAATAAATCTAATTTATTCGGGTGAACGCAGGTGCCTTTAATAATAGAAAAAACATGGTTTCCAAAATAGCTGTCCTTAAAAAGTAACTTTGTGCAAGTTTTATGAAATATATATTATACATACGCACACACTATTGGACTCTTCCATCGTGTTAGGATGCAACAGCTCGATTCTTAGAACCGAACAGCTAGACTACTCGCACATATAATTTGCTGAGACGGTGAAGGCTTGTGCAGAACCAACCATACTTCTTGAGAAAGCTGAATCCAGGCAACTGGTGCATACTGTGTGTCACAAGGTCCGTAAACTCTTCCGGTTTTGAATAAAGAGTTCTAGACAGATTGCCAACCAAGGCTATAGAGCTCAGGTTGTCCTACTATGGGTAAAAGCTGGTCGGGAACGAGAGATTCTTATCTTTTCCATTGGTATTTGCATGTAAGCTAATATAACAAAGTAGAATCTCCGATTCATATATATTATTTATTCAGAAATAAAAAACTTTATTTCTCAATCAGCACCATCACTTTATAAGACAGCAGAAGTGTTGAAAGAAAATGGCTATTTTTCAATAAATCCTATTTGCTCTACTCTGTACTGAGCATTCTTGTAAAATAGTCTTTTAGGTTATTGGAATAAAAAATACGTCAAAAAACGACATTATTACGTCATTATTTTTGCACCAACCTAATAAATGCACCGAAACATAAATGCACCGAAACAAGGTTGCATCTTTCTAGTGAATAAATTGTTTTTGTCTATATGAAATATATATATATATATATATATATATATTTTACGCTGACGTGCCTAACCTCTCGGCCACCAAGGATCGTTCGGTAGGCAAGGTCGAATTTGCTGCTTATAAACGAGATTCATGGAAGATTGATGTTTATAAGCAATATATATATATATATATATATATATATATATATATATCAAAGTTTGGGGACGGTTCCTAAAACCAAAAAATGGTAAACTGTCCATATAAACATATGGACAAAAGGCCATCATTGTAACTCAGCACAACAACTCATAACAAATGTTCGAAATGTTCTACGTTTGCTTCTAAACACGCATGTACCCGTCGGATCATTGACTGGCAGACCCTTTCCTAATACACAACCACGGTGTCGAATGGTTTCGCAGGCCTCCATGACACGTTGATAAAACATCTCTGCATTATTAATGTCTGCTGCATAAACCAACGGTTTTAGGTGGACCCACAAATAAAAATACAAAGGATTGATGTCGAGGGAACGTGCAGATCATGGAACCCTAACTATTCATCTATCATGGTAGTTGTCAGCCAGTACAACACGAAAAATGTGGCTAAAATGTGCTGAAGCCCCATCGTGCATGAACCACATGCGTCTTATTAGCAGGGGTACATCCTCTAGCAAGTCTAGAAATGAAGGTTCGAAATAAAAATCCCTGAAGGCATTTCATGTAAGACGTGCTGAAAGGACATATAAACCTAATACAATTGCAACCCATGTATTAATCGTAAACTGTTGCTAGCCTGTATTGTACCACGGGAATTTCAGTCTGCCTACAAATGTTGCTTGTGTAAATTTGTTATTCCATCTCTTTCAAATGTTGCCTCATCCGTAAACAAGACTGAAGGGACAAACAACGCAGAGGCAGTTTGTGCAATAAACCGTCGGCAAAAGTTCTCCCGTGGAGAGAAAAAGGATATCACTGCCCTCTGTGAGAACAAAGAACACCATTGGAAAATTCGTAAAATTAAGGAATAAGGACATATACAAGGCCACAAAAATCTGAGCCGACCAAGCATAGAAATGAATACAATATGGAAACCAGTAATAAGGAGTGCCAAAGAAAAGCGATAGCAACAACAACAAAAATTGCAATAGGAGCACTGGTAAAAAATGTTGCTGAAGACATTAGGTTTATAATACCCAGAAATTCATATACAGATGTCCTCAAGGACACATTGCACAGTGGATAAAGGCGTTGGTTAGATCCAGTGACAGGACCCAAAGTGTGTGAGTTCAATACCCGGTTAAGGCACTAGAGAACTTGGAGAGGGGAATTAACAGGAGATAACTTACATTCATTAACCATGGCACGTGGAACTAAAACAGTCTTCCCCAGAGCGAAATAAAGGTATTCAGTTCGACATTCCAACCACCTGAAGAAGGCCGGAGCGTACAATCGTCGAAACGTTGTAATAAATATGGCGACAAAGTCCGAATAATGTAAATAGTGTACATATTACCTCATCTCAAAAATATAAACAGACTAAATGTCTAATAATTAAGCTTCCATTTTATTGAACTAACTTCGTTAATTACTCTCGGTCTGCGTGTGTGTGTAGACATATATACCTCATCCGAAACATGGAACTTATATACTCGTTTTTTGAGACTATCTCCGCATTTCACCGCTAGGATGTGCGTGTCTGCATATATATATATATATATATATATATGCTTCTTGTTATCACGCTTACAATCCATGTGCAGCTGTGAGGTCACGGGATTCTTCAGTTGGACACCATGAGATCATCTCAGGTCAACTGAATGCAAATTCTATTGTAGCATGATCTTTGGTAAGAAAGACACTATATAATACACCTGAAAAAAAAAAAAAAAAAAAAAAAAACAAACTTGGTAGTTTTGGTGGAACATGCAAATCAGAAAATGATAAACGATGAAAGAAGCTGCATATACTAGTCTTAAGGATGTGTAGATGGCGTAATGGATAAAAGTCTCGGAAGGAGAAATCAGTTGACAGGGTTCGAATTCAAACCTGGTTCGTTGCATTCTCTTTAGCATAAATAACTTCTCCCTCCCAGCTATAGGTTAAAATAGTAAGATTGGAAAACAATTATTGTCCTCTACTTTGTCGCCATATTTATTACAACGTTTTGGTCGTTGTACGCTCCGGCCTTCTTCAGGTGGTTCGAATGTCGAACTGAACCTTTTATTTCGCTCACTGGGGTAGACTGTTTTAGTCCCAAGTGTCTAATGGATAACCCCCACCCTCTCCAAGTTCTCCAATAGTCTGAATAATGTAAGAAATATAGACAGATACTGAATCCCAAAATTATGTTTTAGATTTGAAAAGGGTTGATAAGTCATAAAACAAAAATGGATCAATCATTAGCAAACTAATAACTAATGTCAAATGATTGGTGTGGATCGTCACTTACAAAATCGCCATAAGCATTGGTCTTATGGCTGCTTCGGTCAGTCTTTGCCAATATTTTTCCTTATGGATGTAATTGTTTGGTTTACAATGTCTAAAAATTTTATGAAATGGATCGACCAAAAGGTTGGAGCAAATTAAAGTAATGAGGTTGATAGTTCCAACAAATGTAGGAATTGGTCGATGCACCACAGGTCGGTAGGCACAAGCAATATTTAAATATGAACTATTGATTATCTCATTAAATATTTAAACTGCCCTCAGAGATAAAAGCCATAATTTATAATAACAACAGTAGGAAAAGGCCGAAGGATTAATAGCTATGTACGGATAGAGTCTGCAGGCTCGGCTTGAAGGTGTTAGCCAAGGGATTTTAGGCATGAGGAAGTGATAAATGTCATCTGTAGGTATGGAACAGGGTGGAGAGTGAGACACAGGGGAAAGAATGAGAGAGAAAAAAAGATGAAAAAGAGATGAGATAGAGACGAAGAGAGACAACGAGGAAACGACGAGGAAGAGCGTGAGGAGAGATTTTTTTGAGTTCGTTCATACCAACATCTATATGGGTTATTCAATGCCGAAGTCTAAATATTTTGAACAATTTTATCGCTTCAATTAAATATATTTTGAGCGTAATTCTATGCCTTCAACAAAAGATAAAATGTATTGTTGTTAAGTTTGCTTTAAAAATATAATGTTCGTCATCTTAATATAAAAATATATTTTTATACTTTCTTAGGGTTTTGTTTTTGCATGGGGGTCCACTATTTGACCATTGCTGGAACACTAACTGGTGGTACTACCCCGGGACAAGGGGGTACTGGAAACTACAGCAATTAAGAGATGGTTCCATACTTCTGAAAACTACCAATCTCCCGATCAAAGGCCTTGAAGCCGGATATAGCTTATCGTAGTACGAAGGAAAGCGAAGAGAGATCAAGACGACAGCGAAGACCAAGAAGAGAGATAATGACGAAGGGGAATAGATATAAGGAAGACGGAGAAGTGCAAGTAGAGGAGTAGGAGCGTCGGGGGAGAGAGCGAGGGGCGACAAAAGAGACGAGGAAGACGGGGGGAAAGAGAGAGAGAGCGATAAAAGAGACGAGGACGACGGGGGAAAAGAGAGAGAGAGCGACAAAAGAGACGAGGACGACGGGGAGAGAGAGAGAAAGCGACAAAAGAGACGAGGACGACGGGGGGAGAGAGAGAGAGCGACAAAAGAGACGAGGACGACGGGGGGAGAGAGAGAGAGCGACAAAAGAGACGAGGACGACGGGGGGGAGAGAGAGCGACAAAAGAGACGACGGGGGGAGAGAGAGAGAGAGCGACAAAAGAGACGAGGACGACGGGGGGGGAGAGAGAGAGAGAGCGATAAAAGAGACGAGGACGACGGGGGGGAGAGAGAGCGACAAAAGAGACGACGGGGGGAGAGAGAGAGCGACAAAAGAGACGACGGGGGGAGAGAGAGAGCGACAAAAGAGACGACGGGGGGAGAGAGAGAGCGACAAAAGAGACGACGGGGGGAGAGAGAGAGCGACAAAAGAGACGACGGGGGGAGAGAGAGAGCGACAAAAGAGACGACGGGGGGAGAGAGAGAGCGACAAAAGAGACGACGGGGGGAGAGAGAGCGACAAAAGAGACGACGGGGGGAGAGAGAGAGCGACAAAAGAGACGACGGGGGGAGAGAGAGAGCGACAAAAAAGACGACGGGGGGAGAGAGAGAGCGACAAAAAAGACGACGGGGGGAGAGAGAGAGAGCGACAAAAGAGACGACGGGGGGAGAGAGAGAGCGACAAAAGAGACGACGGGGGGAGAGAGAGAGCGACAAAAGAGACGACGGGGGGAGAGAGAGAGAGCGACAAAAGAGACGATGACGACGGGGGAGAGAGAGAGCGACAAAAGAGACGAGGACGACGGGGGAGAGAGAGAGCGACAAAAGAGACGAGGACGACGGGGGAGAGAGAGAGCGACAAAAGAGACGATGACGACGGGGGAGAGAGAGAGCGACAAAAGAGACGATGACGACGGGGGAGAGAGAGAGCGACAAAAGAGACGAGGACGACGGGGGAGAGAGAGAGCGACAAAAAAGACGAGGACGACGGGGGAGAGAGTGAGCGACAAAAAAGACGAGGACGACGGGGGAGAGAGTGAGCGACAAAAAAGACGAGGACGACGGGGGAGAGAGAAAAAAAGGAGTAATGACAATGGAGAAGAGCAGAAAGAGAGAAAAAGACTATGAGAAAGTAGAAGTGAGAAAAATAATGAAGAAACAGAAAAAAGAAGCCAGTAAATGATTATGATTGTGTGAAAGAAGGAAAGCAAAATTGACGTATTTTGGGTTAGACTCAAATCATTCTTTCCGGTACAGTAGCGGAGTCGGTACACTGTGCAGTTGTTCTTTCTATTTCCATCCAACTGAAAGCCAAGTTGATTCTGTCCGTATATTACTCGATATGGAGAGCAAATTTGTTGTAGTCTCATTTTCGTTATCAAACTAAACTTAGCCCATAAGAGGGACGCTCTGAATGTAATGCTTCGTTTATGTCCATCGAAATTACAACTGATACAAAGAGCACAAAAAATTGGATAGGACACGTTTTCAGTTCAAATGAATAAGTTTCCATTATAATCGTATCTAGAAAAGTCCATGCAGTAGGCATAACATTATTTTTGTAAACCTTTTCACCTCAAGCAAGGCGATAACGTTACTAAAACACAAAGGACAACTGGGAGGGAAATAAGACTTTAGAATGAGTCGGAAACCCAATCCTAAACAGGCAACAATGGATATACCGCTACACTGATTCAAAAGTCTGAACCGGACAATAAATCGACGGTTTATTAAAGATAAACCAAAATGAAATCACTTAACATCTTGTATTTGAGCAGCACGAAGATTTTTTTATTCATTCGATGGTAAAACGGACTAGATGCACTGAAATTTGGAAATTTCCTTTTAAGTGAAACTTGTGATCACACTATTCATGACGAAAGAAATCAATGTATCGATCTGAACGATCAAAAGGATTTCGTTAACAGAGAAATTTGTTTTTTTTTTTCACCTCGAGTTAGAGGCTTACGTTAAGGGGTATTTTATATGGATAAGAGGGGAAGATAATGGTTAACTCTAGATTTGAATAGGTTAAGATTGTAGGGATCGGGGAAACATTTTCTTGGGAGTCCGTTCCAGTGAAGAAGCTGTTCGAGTGCAACTTCTCGCCGACGGAATACGGATGGAATGTGGATAGTTTTCTACTATGTAAGTGGCACGGCGGGTCCTGGCGGAACCAAGGAATGTAGTTCGTCTGAGCACTGTCCAAAGATAGTAGTGATAGAGCAGTGAGAGACTCAGTGGAATGGTGGAAAATAATTCTTCTCCAACAAGGACTGAGAGGCTTTTGAACTCTATGAAGACTGAAAAGGGAACACTGAGCAGCTCCCTCTCAAGTATGGCGACGTGCTTCATTTTCGGCCTGATCTGGCTCTTATAAAGGTAGAGGATAACCTGAGGAGACAGTTACTTACTGGAGCGGTACAGAGAGCCGATCGAGGGAAAAGAAGCAAAATATTAACTTTCTGAAGCAACAAATGTGGGAGACTGTACGCAAGTTCAAAGGGAGCAATACGGTTACAAGAGCAGCCAGAAGAAAGACACTTATTAAACAAAGAGGCATTAGCAGTTGAGATGGTGAACAGGGCCTTAGAATATGTATCATTTGGGGAATCTTTTTAGATGTGTTTTCAGTTTCCGGAATCTTCATGTCATTACTTACAATGACTGAGAAAACAGTTACTTTTAATAACATTAGATTTGCAGCTGATGCTTTTGATAATAGACATATAAAAAAAAACTATAGGATCTTTTACAAAATTTAGTGGGGAAAGCTATAAGAAAGGACTATCAATTTTAATAACATAGAAATAATATTTGTCAACAAAATAAATCACCCAACATGCAAGTTGAAAATTGGAGACTCCAAAATCAATCAAGTATTACGGTGGATAGCGGCTCGGATTGAGGAATCGGAGAGCAAGGATTGAATTCCAGTCGAATCCATAATATTCACTTATGTAGTAATACCCTTGGGAGAGGTATGAATCCCCTTCTTTACCCCCCCAGCTACGGTTAAATAGCAGGACGGACCGGGTTCTATAACCTTGGATGGCAACTGGTCTACCGCAGAAAGAAATGGCAACCTACTGCGGGAAAAAATAAATCTGCCTCGCCAGTCATGTATCGAAAGATACATGATCGCCTAAGCGTGTATCACGCATGGCAGATAACTGATTAAAATTTAAGTATCTGAGAAGTGTTTTAGCAGAGGGCGGAAAGTTCAACACCGAAATCCGAAGGGAGAGCAAAAGATGCCTTCCAAAAGGCAGCATTAAGTAAAAGAAGAATTTATTTAGAAATAAAAGAAACAGTACCAAACTCTTATGTAATAAGATCACTGCTATATAGCAGTGAATGCTGGACAATTTCTTTATAGATGAAGAAGAGACTTGAAGCAACATATAAGTGCTTCTACAGAAGGTTGCCGTGAACTGAACACAACAAAATTTTAGAGAAAATGGAAACAAAAGTAACACATACTTAACACTAGAAAAAGAGAATTGAAATTTCTAGGCTACATAATGAGGAAAGGCGGCTTAGAAAATAGGACACTCAAAAGATATATTAAAAGCAATAGGTATAG
Source organism: Acanthosepion lycidas (assembly GCA_963932145.1). NCBI lineage: Eukaryota > Metazoa > Mollusca > Cephalopoda > Sepiida > Sepiidae > Acanthosepion > Acanthosepion lycidas. The sequence continues at coordinate 20,923,760 of OZ010597.1, forward strand.
AGGAAAACAATGCATAACACACCTAATGAGTTGTGTAATAGCAGAACAATGTTCAAGAGAGATAGCGAAAAGACAAAATTTATTAAGAGCTACAAAGGACAGAAAATTGTGGAGAGCCATGATCGCCAATGCCCTGAAGAGACATGGCATGTAGAAGAAATTATTACTAAGATTTGTAATTGAATTACCTTCTATAGCAACAATGGTATTTCTTAATTTTCCGAGACACAGCTTAAACGATATATAATACTCCAACACATTTCGGAACATATTGTACTTTGAACCCCTGCAGAGGGCATCTTCAAATCCCATTAAAATGAGACGAACAGGTTCCTCAGCAAGGGTCGTTTTTTCTTTTATAGCATTTTTAACAGGAAATCCAGTATTTGTTTTCAGTACACATTCTTATGACAATCCTTGTATCTACACAAACACTTGCATATTATATTCCAATCATTGTGTGTGTGAAAAATAATGAACATACATAATATAACATTATCAAATACATTTAAATATACACAACACAACATATATTTATACAATTCGGATATCTGTCAATATTTCTGAGATGAGGTATTGTAATTATTTACATTATCTACATTGTTCGGACTCTTGCCATATTCAAGGATACATACCCCGGTGGATAAAAGCGTTGGTTAGATCAAGTGACTTGACCCAAAGAGTTGTGAATTCAATACCTGGATAGTGCAGTGGTGAACCAAAACTGGGAGAGTTGAGTTAAAGGGAGATAAATGAGATCTCCGGAAGAGGCATGGCACGTGTAACTAGAACAATCTATCCCGGTGGATGAAATAAAGGTGTCAGTTCGAAATTCCAAAATACTCGAAGAAGGCCGGAACATACAACGGCCGAAACGTCGTGAATATGGCAATAGAGATGAGGACAATGTAAATAAAGTAAATAAATATCTCAGATCTTTGGCAATTACTTGATTAGGTGAAGGAACCTATGTGGGTGTGTCATTGTACAACTTAATCTGTATGGCTGGAAAATTGTGTCATTGATGGTAAATAAATGGATGCACGCTGTTTTTCCGTTGTGTTGGTTTCAATCTTTTAGGGAATGATTGCAAAACAACCCTCCGCGTTTTGTGGGCAGAAACTCACAAATGCATGCTGGGATATGTTCTTTGTGCCAGTCTCTTTTGTGTGTCAACTTCAATTCTTAATTTGTGAACTTTTTACTACATTACTGTTCCTTTGCCCTATGACTTAATTTGCCTTGCATATATTGTTTGCCTGCTTTATATTATTTATTGTCCTGATCTTTTTTTCTTTTTCTTGCAAACTTTGTCAACTCTTTGGACTGTTATGTTACCTATTTTGCATTTGACCATAGCTACTCACTCAACAGGCTGTTACGTATTTTGAAATAAATACGTTTTATTTTATTTTTGGGGGGTACAGAAACGAGAGACGCTGGGAATCTTAAATTTAGAAAACAAATTTAATGCGTTTCGGGTATATATGGCCAATTTCATTTTGATTATTTTTTTTTTTTTGGCTAGATTATATTGGGTTGGTGCAAAATTAATGTCGTTTTCTCACATATGTGAGAAAACGACATTATTTTTGCACCAATCTAATATAAGCAAAATATTTAAAAAAATATACGTATTTTTTTTTTTTTTCTAAATTTAAAATTCCTAGCGTCTCTCGCTCATGCGCATGTGCAGTCGCATCAACACAACGAAACCTGGTCTGATGAAGTCTCAATGGACGAAACGTTTCATAAGTAAACCTTTTCCACTCTGTCTTTCAATTTTCACCTTTATATATATATATATATATATATATATATATCAATAAATGTTTTGTAATTAAATTACCTGCTATAGTAAGAATTGTATTTCTTAATTTCGCTACAAGTCCGTTTTATATTTTCATGGACATTCATTCTGAAAAAAAAAAAACGCCGTCATGGATCCTTCCATTGACAGTGGCTCTCCACTGAGTAATCTGTTTTCTGTCGGAGATTTAGCCTCTTTACCACTGAGCGCTTGGCTGATAATGGTTTAAAAAATAATTAATTTAAATATAAATCTATACGGAAATTGAACCAGGTATTGCGTGTGTGGTGTACGAGTTCTCGTTTCATTAATTTATCATATGTGAATCTTACCGAGAGAGCTTCCTCTCCGTGGTTTTTGTATCCTCGAGCAAGATCAACCCCACCCCGAGAAAATCATTTTCCCTAGTTTTGCCCGAGGTGGCCAAATTTGATTAGAGATGGCTGTTCGTTCAGCGTGTCTATGAATAAATCCAAGACAACAGTATTTTGATTTGTGTTTAGAGTGTTTCTAGGTGAGCGGATTAGGCTTTCAGAATAATTACATTGGCTAATTATACACAAATCCAATCAATTGAACTTACATATGTTGTGGGTAATTGCATAGACATTATATATATATATATATATATATATATATATATATATATATATATATATGAGAGTGCATCATAAATACTTTTACATACTTTGGGGTTGGTTCCTCATACCAAAACAATAATCCATATAAACATGTCCGCAAATCTTTCGTTTTTGAGTTATTAAGTTTAAAGTTTACGGTACATGTCGTTAAATGTAGAAGCCAGGATTAATCCCAAACTACTGCGGGGCCACGGATCCCATCTCAGTAACGCGACGATAAACAGCAGCAAAGATTGGGTGACTCGGCTGCCTTCGGTCGGGAAACGCAATCTGATACAGCCTTGCAGCTTCGCGTCCATTATCATTCGCGCGGCCGTATGTAAAAATCATATCTGCCAGCTCAAGATAGGAATATCCTGGTATTGTTAAAGGGAACACTTCTCAACTAACTCACTACTAAACAGGTTAAACGTTGAAGACAGACTAACCACAAATGTACACGAATGACAAATTTAACTGCATAACACAACTTTATCTACAGTAAACTTTATTTGTTAATATTAGGTTAGTGCAAAAATAATTCTTTTTGCACCAAACCTAATACCTCAAAAGCGAAATGTAACCTAGTCAGTATGACGACATTTACTGTAAACTTTCTTTAAAAACGAAGGATTTTCGGACATATGTTTAAATGGTCTTTTATCCTTGTTTTGGTGAGAGAACCCCCCCCCATTGTTTGTACTAGTATTTTTGATACACCCTGAATGTATGGGTAGCAATTTTCAATTTATATAAGTTTGGTTAAAGACCATCAAAATATCTTTAATTTTTTTTATTCTAAACGTGACTAGATCCAAAGAGTTGTGAGTTCAATCCCTGGCCTCAACGCAGATAACAAAAACTTATCAAGGCAAATTAACTAAAAAACCGAGATATCCAAAGGCATGGTACGTGAAATTAGAACAATCTACCTCCGTAAACTAAAGGGTTCGGTTCGAAATTCCAACAAATACCATCTGAAGAAGGCCAGAGCGTATAACGGCTGAAACGTCATGAATGTGACAAAGACGAGGATAACAGTCCGACAATGTACATAGTGTAAATAATTAAAAAAAAAAAATTAACTATTTTGGATCCTTTTCCTGTTATATATTTAAGTATAAATAGTCTAATGTCTAAGTACTTCGGCTATTTATTTTAAATAAAACTTCATGCTAAACTTTTTCTTCTCATATCCATTTCTTATTATATTAGGTTGGTGCAAAAAACCGACATTATTTTTGCACCAACCTAATGGTTAATAAATAAATTATAAACAATTCAAAATGTGGAGAAATTTTTCAATCACCCTGTTTGTGTGTGTGTGTATATATATATATATATATATATATATATACACACACACAAGTGAACATTGAAGTCAACATTCAGAAATCGTCTGTGTTCTGACGATTGCGTCTAGCATGAAACAGCCTGTCGCCTCTGAATTTTGATTTCAATGTTCGTTTTCTATTTACATACGCTCTATCTCTGATATTGAGCACTTTATCCCATAAATATAGCACATTTTAAAACTATATATATATATATAGTTATATATATATATATATATATATATATATGTGGAGGGGCATCAATTTATCATTTATATCAGTTTGGTTAAGGAACAACGAAAATTCTTTATGAATTTTTCTTTATTTCAGGTCATTTTTCTGGTTTCCGCTTTTAAATAAAAGGTGCCCAATGTCTGGGGAATTTTGGATATCGTTAGCCATTATCAAAAACTTTGATTTTTTTGTGCTTTGTCATATCTTCATTTTCAAATGTCGCGTTTCCGCGTCTTATTGGACAATGTTTACATTCGTTAAGCTCAGAAAAGAAATCACTTGTCCATATGCAAGAAAAACAAAAAAAAAAAAAATGAATGAAAGCAGCTTGTCAGTGTCATGTTTGAGGAAACGTGCACACACACACACACGCACTCACAGATTATAAACAATAATAATGACTATATTTTGTAAAAAATAAGACTGACCAGGATAATTCTGGAAGAAGACGTATTCAAGACAAGCAGTCCTTGTAAATACAGTACTCGATATAAAGAGATAGAGTAATAATAATTACTACTATTACTAATTATTATACTGTTATATAATTAGTGAAGTATTTTTTAAAATTAGTCTGTATACTACTAAAACTACTCTAATCTTGTCTCTGAGTATATGTGTTCCAGAGATACAGCCTAAACGATACATAATACCCTAACCAATTTCAGATCATATTGTATATTGGCACCATACGGAGGGCAGTGTCAAATCTCTAGTTCTTCAGCTATGACGGTTTTTCTTTTCTTTCTTTCTTTTTTTTTAACGGCATTTTAAATAGGAAATTCAGTATTTGTTTTCAATACACATTCTTATATCAATCCACGTATATAAGCAAACACTAGCGTATTTTACGGCTACGTGAGTGAAAAAACTAGCGTATTTTACGGCTACTATGTGAGTGAAAAACAATAAACATTCATAATATAACAACATTCCTAAATAAATTTAAATATATGTAAAACGACATGTATTTATACAATTCACTACACGACATAACTTTTTTATTAGGTTGGTGCAAAAATAATATCGGTTTCTGACGTTAAAAAATACGTCAAAACCGACATTATTTTTGCACCAACCTAATATAAACAAATATCTGTCTATATCTCTGAAATGAGGTATTATGATTACTTACATTATTTACATTATTCGGAATGTTATCCTCATCGTCATTGCCATTGCCATATTCACAACATTTCGGCGTTCTTCAGAACAATCTACCCCGGTGGACAAAATAAAAGGTTCGGTTCGAAATTCCAATCAATGGAAGAAGGCCGGGGCGTACAATGGTCGAAACGTTGTGAATATGGCAATGAAGATGAGGATAACAGTCTAAATAATGTAAATAATGTAAGTAAATATATCTGATGTTTAGAAAGTACTTGATAGGTGAAGTCACTATGTGGGTGTGTCATTGTAAAACGTAATCTGTATGGGTGGAAAAATATGTCACATGACTTGATGGTAAATAAATAGATGCATACTATTTTGCCGTTGTTACATATGTTGAAATATAGTGAAACCTCGGTTCACGAATTTCATTCGTTCCTGAAGCCCGTTCGTAACCCGAAACTACTTTTCCAATAGGAGTTAATGCAAAATGGCTTAATCCGTTCCTGGTCCCTAGATGATTGCTTATTTAAACTTTAACTACAGTATTTTGTGCAAAAAAATTATACATAACAGTAATGAAAATCATTAAATCTAAGATAGAAATAAATAAACCCAATAAAATATAAATTAACATTTTAATTTTACCGTACTTAGAAGGAGAAGGAAAGAGAGGTGACAATATCATCAACTTTTTTCCCCTTTACCAGTATCACTGCTAGCTTTCTTTGGAGCCATGACTGAGGACTAATGAAGAGAAAAAAAGTCACAGTACAAATTTTGTTTGATAACCGAGGCATTTTCATTTCGAATTTTCTGTTCGAAAACCGATTTGTTCCACAGGTGAGATGCTCGAGAACCGAGGTTGCTCTGTAAATCTGAGAAAGAAACACTTATGTATAATAATAATAAAAAAAAAGACAACTATTGATAATTTATTATTGCATTTGATCGAAGTATTTTTGATCGAAGTATCTGAGTAATAATAATTATTACAGTAATTTGTATGGCAAATACAAATTAAAATATATGTAATTAATAATAAAATTGATAATATTATTACCTCGTCATAACACCATGAACTCTTTTTAAAAGGAAACAACGGATTTCATGGGTCGTCCAATAAATGGTTAAAGTTATAGTTGGACGATTACCCCAGAGATTTATTTTAAATTGAAGTGAATTGAATCCACGTATATGTTGTTCTATACTGGGGTTCTTTTTCTTGTTCGTTGTGCCGCGTTTCTTCAGGGCATTGGCGACCATGGCTCTCTACAAGTTGCTGTCTTTCGTATCTCTTAATAACTTTAGTCTTTTGGCTATCTCTCCCAAACTGTTACGCCATCTATTAACATAAGCCCGTCAGGCAAATTATGTGTTGCTTTCCTCTGGCTCCCTTATCTTTAATCTGTTCTACGATTATTGAATTTTCCAAGCCCTTTTTCCTCATTATATGCCCCAGAAATTTCAACTGTCTCTTCCTGATGTTAAATACAAATGTTGTTTATTAATTCATTGTTACGTTTGATTGAAGTATTATTGTATAATCTGAGTAATAATACTTATTACAGTAATTTGTATGGCAAATACAAAATTAAAATATATGTAATTAATAATAAAATTGATATTTTTGCCTCATTTTTATATCGCGTTTAAAAAAAACAAAAAACGAAACAAACGGATTTATAGGTTGCCTCGTATTAGCTAAAACCTTCTCAGAACAGATTGAAGTTAATTAAAATAAATAACTATATCATTTTATTTATTAATAATCCTCCTATCTGCCGTGTCCCTTCGAAATGTTAGCGATCATGCCTCTCCACAATTTCCTGTCCTTTGGAGCTCTTAATAAATTTTCTTTTTTTGTTCTCTCTCATAAACCTTGTTCCGCCATCTATTTACTCAAGCTCAATAGGTAGATTATGCGTTTTGTTTTCTGTTCCTCCTGCCTTTAATCTGTATTAAATTTTCTAAACCCTCTTTCCTCATTATGTGTCTTAGAAATTTCAACGGTCTCCTCCTGATGTTAAAGTGTCTTCCCCCCCCCATTTTCTCTAAAACTTTGTTGTTGCTCATGTGTTTTCTTGGTTCCTTACTTCTTTCGTCGCATGCCAATCATGATGGCTCAGTCACTGTCAACATTATGTTGTATCAGGTGCAAGCATGCAAAGACAACCCTTACATTCATACTCATAATAGAAGTGCTACGAAAGAGATTTTCCAATTTGCAATTCCCCATTAGGTATTAGTGGCTCTGTGATATATTAACATCTTAATACAATGGAAGGAAGGACAGCTGAAAGGAAGGAATGACAAACAGGCATTCATAAACAATTTTTATGCTGTTATATCAAACAAAATATTATATACAAATATGTATCTGTCACTATTTGTCTCACTTAGAGAAACTATAACACACACGAATACAACAAGCAGTACGGATGGGAGAAAATCCTGAGGGTATTAATTGTAATATTTCCTTAGGGGAAAAGGACCAACCCAGTAGTGTTCTTTGTGGACCAATGTGGTTTCCTCTGTTCAGCCTACTAATACGGGCTTGTTATTATATCAATCGTCCTAGCGGTCTACATAGCAACTGGGGTTCATCGGGCCACAAGCTAATGTCGCTCCGCAGCCATCACATAACCTTTGTGAATTCATCTTAACCAAAGGGAGATAATCGCCCTTTGTACCTATAATCACATTTTGTATCGCCGACTTAAGCTCTTATCTTTGGGATCAAACAATGTTTTGTTTTCTTTCGCTCTTTATCAGTAGAGAAGATTTTTTCTTTGTCTAGTTCAGCGCTCCTAACTATATTTTAAGAGGACATAATAAGGATATACAAACATTTTTACAATTTCTTTAAATTTTTATTATTTTTCAATTTCCCGAAAGAATTATTTTATTTATTTTTGTTTTTTATTATTTAATTTTATAATTCATTCATTACTTTTATTACTATTATTTTTTTTAAATTTTCAGATTGTATTTTATTTAATAATTTCACCTTAAGCAAGGCAATAAAGCCACTAATACGCAGGGTGTGAAAGAATATTAGAAAGAGGAAAACATTATTATTGAAGAGCAAGAACAGTAAAAGAACAGGCATTAAGACAGAAGATAACGATTGCATTTAAATTTTTAAAGATTAAACTTGACTGGAAAGCAAGAAACTGGAAGAGAGTTTCACAAGCGAGGAGTGTGAGAAAAGAGACTGTTAGCATAGAATTTATTATTATTATTCCTCTATATACCGTGTCGTCTTAGGCCAACGGGATAAAGGTATAAAACGTTCTATCTAAAAGGACATACCAAACAAGCGCCACTTGTACTCTTATGTTTATTGAGGTGACTCAGGGGAAAACAAGTTCAAAATGCTTCAGATTACAACTGCCTTAATGGGAACAAAGTATATCGTCAGCCTACATTGCTAATCAACCGCCTACCTGAGCATGTCTCCAATTTGATGAACTCATTTGGGGTATTACTGGAATCTTTGGATCTTGCAACCTCCCACTCGCTCTTTTCATAGAAGTACCTGATGACTAGCTTCCAAGATTTCTGAAATCAAACAAACCCTCCTTCATACACTAATTGCGTATCTGGTTCAAGACAAGGCTAGGCTCAGGCGGTTTTAAAATAGTTCAACTCCAAGGCGAAAAGAAGTAAGTACAAATGTTTCCAAACATTTTTTTTTTTTTTTATGCAAGAGATATTTTCTGGGTAAGTCCCGAAACCATTTCTTCCCTAGCTAGAGATAAATAACAAAGCCGTTTCACTTTGAAAAGTAAGGACATCCTGGGCGTTAGACAACAAGGCTGGCCATGTTACGGATCATTATTTGCTGTTGATAGAATGTAACCTAATAAATGCTTTCTAATACTAATTGAGAAAAAAAAAAGGGAACCGCCAAGTAATTTGGTTGGTGGGTTGATTTTATTTAGTGGTATATCAAACTATGTGTTATTTAATGCCAAAATCTAAATATTTTCAAGTATTTTATAGTTTCAACTAAATATAATTTGTAAAGCAATTATATATCTACATATAAAATGGGTTCTATTTACATTATTCGGTCTATTGTCCTCATCGTTGTTGCCATATTCATCACAACGTTTAGGCCGTTGTACGCTCCGGACTTCGTCAGGTGGTTGGAATGTCGAACTGAACCCTTTATTTCGCTCGCTGGGGTAGACTGTTCTAGTTCCACGTGCCATGTCTAATGGATGTCGATTATCAGTTATCCCCTGCTAATTTCCCTTTCCAAGTTCTCCACCGCCTTAAACAGGTATTGAACTCACACTCTTCGGGTCCTGTCACTGGATCTAACTAACGCCTTTATCCACTGTGCTATGTGTCCTCAAGGACACATGCCGCAGTGGATTAACAGGAGATAACTGACATCAATTAGACATGGCACGTGGAACTAGAACAGTCTACCTCAGCGAGCGAAATAAAGGGTTCAGTTCAACATTCCAGCCACCTGATGAAGTTCGAAGCGTACAGCGGTCGAAACGTTGTGATGAACATGGCAACAAAGATGAGGACAATAGTCCGAATAATGTAAATAGTGTACATAATACTTAATCTCAGAAATATAGACAGATTATATTAGGTTGGTGCAAAAATAATGACGTAATAATGCCGTTTTTTGACGTTAAAAATACGTCAAAAACGACATCATTACGTCATTATTTTTGCACCAAATATATATAAAAACGAGGGGTGCTGGGGATTTTAGAATTTTTTTAAATATTTAGACGTATTTATTTAGAGTTTTTTTCTTTCCATCACTTTTGTTGGTAGGTATCCTAAACTCTGATAATAGAAGATCTGCTACGAATGGTGAAATGTTGTAAGAACCAGGACGTAAATTTATTCCAGATGACCTTGCGATCAAAGCAAACTCTAGAGATTTACGTTGTAGTGAATTTTTTTTCTCCTTTGATCAGAGTAGCATTTTTTTATGTCAAAATTGTTGTCAATATCGTTATGATGGGCAACTAATTCATTTGACGTATTATTTTTTTAAAATGTCCCTTTTTTGTTTATAGATTCCTTTACGTTTCTCCTATTTATTTTTTGGGATAATCATTACAGGCGATGGAGTAAACTATTCCGTCAGGTGTTTCTTTATTATTTTATTTAGCATTATCTAAGTCTTTTATTGCGTTGGATGTAGTAGTAACAAATTTTATGAGGTTGGTGCAAAAATAATGACGTAATAATGTTGTTTTTTGACGTTAAAAAATACGTCAAAAAACGACATTATTACGTCATTATTTTTGCACCAACCTAATATGTTCAGTTTAAATAGATTCTTTTCGATTCTAGATCTGATAGAGTTAGTTGGTAGGACAATATATTTTTTATTCATTTGGTTTTTCAAGAGGGGCTGTTTTTTTTTGTTTTGGAATATTTTATGGGCTTTCCGTTTCGCATTGAATATGAAATAATTAGGGTACTGGAGAAGCTTAAAATTGTTTTCAATGTATTTCTCCCCTTTTAGTCCAATGAAGTCCTGAAGGACGAAACGCACCACAAGTAATATTTTTCCACTATTGCTTGTGATATATATATATATATATATATATATATATATATATATATATATATATATATATATCGTTATCTCATACATATATACATACTGTAACATGATATATCATGATACCCCAGCACAGGATGTCAATGAGGGTTTCATTCAAAGCTATGTCTGTTCTGAATCTCTCTCAAATTTAATTCGATAGCTGAAGAGCGTCAGTTAGAATGCTGTGATTTTTAAAGGAAATATGAAGACAATGGTAAAATATGTAGCTTCAATCCTTATGCTTTATGTCAGAGACTTAAAGCTCTGAATATATTACCATTCTAAACCAGTCCTGCTTTTCAGATATAAAGAGGGAAAGATATGACTGGAGCTCATCAATATTTCATGCACAACCAAATTTTATATAAGATTTTGTTGCTGTTTTAAATTAGATGCAACGCAGTGGTGTTGCTGATACGGAGTTTTGTGCTTCTGTAGAGGGCAGAGCTTATGATCACCCATTGAGAAAGGCACGAATACACCCCCACCCAGTTATGGCTAAATCGTAGGGCTGTTAGAGTGCTTTCGCCTTGGAAGGCACACCAGGTAAGAGATTTACACACACACGCACGCACAGAGGTACACGATTAAAACGGGGTGAGCACTGAACTCTTCTAAACAAGAACTAGATGAGATACCCCTTGTCAGTGGAGCGAGAGAAACCTACACCTATAGAATAAATAAAGGGTTCAGTTCGAAATTCCATTTAAAGTTATCCGGATTGCTAGACCTTTATAAAAGGGCCAGAGGGCATAGCAGTTGAAATCCACTTAACTTAAAAAAAAGGCTGAGGGCGTGCACCTGACGATGCCATTGACTCCATGATAGAAAAAAAAATCAGAGCTGACTCACTGTTTATAGCAGAAATCTGATGTAATGGCCCGGATGTGACACCCACAGGATTGATGGAATAACCCGGATGTACTAGGTAAGGATCAGTGTACCTGTTTTCGAGCGCAGGTAAAGTCAATGGTAGTGAATAGGGCAGCGAGCAAGCGGATTTCTGGGAGAATGGACGTGCGTCTATTCGGACGTACTGCCCTGTGAATTTGTGACAATTTGTTTTATTGTTATACTTCAGTTATGCTAATAGCAACAAAGATGAGAACTATATCCTCTTCTCGTCCATTAGAAACCGTCTTCCAAACGCCGATCTGACAGAAGAGTTATATTGGTCAGCAAAGTCATACATGTCAGGTTAGGACCCCAGTCATGAAACATTCTAATCTTCATCCGGAGTCCGAAAAAGAGGAAACGAGTTCCAATCTATTTATTCCAGACTGGTCTGAACATATAACAAGCACGGATGGGGCACCTTGAGGCGGTGTAATGGTTAGCAAGCTTGTCTCGCTAGAACAGTTACGACTGGGTAGTGAGTTCGATCCTCACTGGGTGACCCCTACTTTCGGCCTTGTGCCACATGTAAGCTACGCTTGGAAAATCAATATAACAAGCACGGATGTTAAGAGAGGGCCACTGATCACCTAAACATTCCACCCCATATCCCAAAGTGAACATTGTTTGTCCTAAGTGTAGTTTCGCCCAACACCGCAAGCTGTTACAAAATCAAAATAATATTTGCGGTGTTGGTTGAAACTTAAAAACCCGAGTAGAGTTCTTAGTCTTGTCAGATCAAAATTTTATTGTATAATAAAAGTTTGTAATCTCCAAGGAGGCACGGTTAAGTAATGGATAGTGGCTCGGATTGAGAAATCGGAGAGCTGAGTTCGAATTCCACTCGAATCCATTACATTCACTTACGTGGTAATACCCTTGGGAAAGGTATGAATCCTCATCTTCTCCCTTCATTAATGGGTAAATAGCAGGACAGACCAGGTTCTATAGCCTTGGATGGCAACTGGTCTGCCGCAGAAAGAAATGACAACCTACTGCGGGAAAAAAATCTGCCTCGTCTGTCATGTAACGAAAGATACTTGATCACCTATGGGCGTATCACGCATGGCACATAACTGACTGAAACTCCATGTCTACATGCACTCGCAGCCTCCTCGCAAAAATCTCTTTTGGGAGGCAAAGTCAGTTGCTTCTGTAGCAGTTTGGTGGACCCTTTCTAGGTTTTCGATTTGCGGAGCATGGAAATTGATTAGCATATTTTGCTATGCAATCCATTTCACTCAGTAAAACTTGAACCACGATTGGTTAGCGGAAGCTAATTTACATAAAATTCTTCCTTTTTTTTCTTCTACAAAAGTAGCATACGACACGAAATCGTTTCGGGTATGTCGCCATTTTTTTTATGTACATGTCTACAACCACTTTCTCAGATCGAAAGTTACAAATGGTTTGTTTGTTTTGTTTTATGGCATATCAACCTCAATGGGTTATTTGAAGCCAACAAAATTCTTTATTGCTTGTAATATTTTTTCCAAAAATATATTGCTGGTAATATCTTTTCTTAAAAAAATAATAATATATTATATAATATATATTAGCTAATATTTTTTTCAGAAAATGTATAGATGGTAATATTTAATTTTCAAAAATGTATTGCTGGTAATAACGTATTTCTGAAAACGATTTTTTACAAGAAAGTATTTCTGGTATTAAAACCTATTTTTACACTTCGATAGAGTTTTAACCCCAGTTTAGGGGTTAACTATTTATCCATAGCTGGGACCCTAACAGGTGCTACCACACCGAGTCAGGGTGGACCTGGGAACATCTGCAATTAAGAGGTGGTTCCACGCTTCTCAAAACCTCCTGATCAGAGAGGCCTTGCTGTCAGACGTAGTTTATCGTCTTACCCAGAACGCGGATGTAGTTCATCGTCATACCTAGGACGTAAAGTTAAAAATAGTTTCAGGCAAGTGAAGAATGTAGATCTTATGGAGGACTATCTTTCCTCGAATCTTGTAGTTCCTACACAAACCCAAAGAACTGAACCAAATAACAGAAACCGCATCATTTGAAGACTTTCAGCAACTAAAATGTGTAGCACATGCAACACGTAGAGAGAATAATGACATTCTCGGAGTTAACTCCTCCTTAATTTCCAAGCTGTTCACTAAGAGACGTTCTCTCTACACTATAAATACTGGGCGATTTCTTGCCTCGTCCTCTTTTTCATTTCTTCATTTTCAGCGAACACATCTACAATGTAAGTTTTGGCAGAAGATTGCGCCTTCCCACTTGTGGGAGTCGCCATAAACATTATAGACACATACACGTACGTACGAACATTTACCAAAATACAAACTCTTTACGTTCGCACACGAACATACATGCTAATGTCAATTATAACTTTCGTTGTTTAATACATATACTTGTGTGTGTGTATATATATATATATATATATATATATATATATATATATATATATATATATATACACAAGTCTTGTTTGTTTTCTTTACACTTCTTTATGTTGGGTTCAATCTCCGAGTCCTCCATGTTCTGGTAGTGGACCCTTTAATATTCTATCAGGAGTTACACACGTGTTCCTAATTTAATAACCCGTAAACCCACGGTCTGCTACAACATGATCAAGATGCTGACGTTCCACACAACCCCAAACAAAAGGCACGGAAGGAAACCCCCACCTCAACACAAGAAAGAGCAATACCAGTTATTGAACTTGAAAAGAGAAAGATTTTATAAACTTCACCCGAAAGCAGCACTGACTTCTCGCTCAGCGAATACCGAACGTTTTCTGATACGGAAACAGCAGATATTACCATCGCCATAGTCTGCATATAACCAATGTAAATAAATTCACTATATTAGTCATCATGCATGACGATGACTATAGTGCATTTATTTACCTGCACGGATGAAGGATTGGTTTTCCCTTAATGTTTCCGCTCTAATGAGTGCGTAGTGAACAAAACAAGCTCTAGATTTAAAATTCAAATGCTAAGCATAGACTCGAATTTACAAACGTTGCTTAACACACACGCAAAAGCGAATCCAAAAAAAAACTTGTGAAATTTCACACCTTGATGCGAAATGTTTATCGGCGAATAGAAAAGTAGAAAACATTTAAAAACAAAATTCAAGTAATTTTCAATTCTCAGAAACAAATTCTTTTACGGACCTTTTCGCGAAGTTTGTTCGTCGTCCAATGGAAAAGTCCGAATCATATCCGGAAGTGATTCCCAAATCACCTTTTTAAGCCCCACAAACAAAATAAAAGACAGGCAAGTTCGCCTGTCTCCAGAGAGAAGGAGACGAGCGTATGAGCACGTCCCTTGTCAAACGTCAAGTGATCGTTATTATTATCTCTACCTTTCTCTCTCACTACTTTTATACTTGAAAAACGAACGGAACATTTTAAGACTGAGCGATTACTTCAAAGACATTCCTACCCTACGTTAACGCTCATACATACATCCAAACACACGTTCCTGCCTACGTCCACAAACTCATTCTTGCAAGGACTACTACGAACATTTTGACGACCTTGTATCAACCAAAATACATTAATTTTATTTGTAGAGACCTTAATTGATGTATATAAATTTGTTGTTTCACTTTACAATTTGATTTTCTTGTTTTATACCCCTCTTATGTTGGGCTATCTAACTAACAAGGTCAAATCAAAACTAATCTGTTTCAACACTCATACACTTCACTATAACTGATAACCCACTATAAGGGGAATTCGGTGTTTTTCATTCTCAGTGATTAGTTGCCAACCTAGGCTGAAGACAGGTGGGAAGAGATAGATCCATACCTTTTCTAATGTTATTTGCACGAAAGTGAATATGACATCGACTGGTATTCGAACTTGACTCGCCGATTTCACATTCAAGCTAACAATTACACCATCAGATGAGAATATATATACAAAAAGCCTGGTATTTTTTCTATTAAGCTTCTGTGTTTATTAAGTTCAGTGTACTTAACTAAAGTGATTAAATTTTTGAAGATTAAAAAAAAAAAGTAAAACAGAACAGAATTCATTATGAAATAGCAAATCAGATTTATTGCGAGCTTTAAGTACCACGAATTTCGATCTTTATAAGATAATATGCAGTAAAAGGAATTTTGAATGGTGTTCGTTTATTACATGCCGCTTTAAATGGATTTATTATTCCGCAATGTCGGTTCTTCTAAAAGTATTCTCTGGCGATTACAAGTCGAACTATTCAATCAGAAATTAAAGAAACATATCAGACAATGTAACTATGTCGTCTGGTGAATTCGTGTTCTGATTGGTCAATTTCCATAACGGAAATATGCAAATGGTCGACATAAAATCAGTGTGCTTTTGGTTTTCAGTTAAATGCAACCATAAAATCCCGCAGTTGTTGTGGGTTGACAACGGAATATTTGACTGGGGGGTACGAAGTTAAAAATTGCAATAAAAACAGATGAATTCAAATCCAAAAACAACAAAGAATTTCACAAACACTGTAAAGAGTAAATAGAAAAAGAAAAAAATAGGAAATCTTAACTAATTTTCATTCATTTCTCGTTAGGAGTGAAACAAAATATGTACAATGAATGGAATAGAAAAAGTACCATAGAATATATATAAAATTTTCTTTTCATTTTTTTGTTTGGAAGTAAAGTCTGATGATCCGCAGTCCTTTAAAAGGCCTGTGGTGAAATAATTTATTACATGGAACCTTAAAGTGGTCTGTTTTTATTTTATATATATATATATATATATATATATATATATATATATATGAAACCAGTTATGGATTAAATCTGATAGAAGAAACAAATATGAGACGTTTATAAATTTAACGTGTTTCAATTTTATTAAAGCTTCATCAGAAATGAGTTTTAGTTGAGAATGTTTTTATACATTGGAGCGTTGTTTTTTCTTTGGTTATATAGATTTCGGTATTCGTGCGTCTTCATTCTAGAGGGCATTTTTGTGTCTGTTTAGTAGAGTCCGTCAGTTTAGTTCCTGAAGATAGTAGGAGTAGGAAAATGGCAAGTGTGTGTTAAGTTTCTGGAGATGATACTCTAGGCAAGACTTCTCTCTTGAGAATGGGGCTTATGTTGAATGATAATCCCTGCAGCTTGAAGCGTCCCCAAAGAAAAAGTACAGAGGGGACTGGAGCGATTTTTCTTCCAAGTCAATGTACGCGTGGATTCTCACCTTAAACCCAAACTCCTATCACATTCCGTTTGGATGAACGCATGGATAAATCCCACAAATACAACGATAAAAAACTCGCATGTTTCGCGCCTTTCTTCTAAGGAGCGTGTCCTTTGAGGACATGGGCGATCATAGCTTTCGATAACTTCCTATCCTCTGTAACTCTTAGTAATATCTATTTTTTAACTATCCCTCACTCTCCCTCCTGGCATTCATTCATATAAGCACGTCAAGGCAGTTATCCCTCTCCATTACAATTATTATTAAAACTCAGTCTGGGTGGGGGCATATCCTTCGCAATACTTGTCCCACGAGTGATGAGGCGTCCCCCAAAAGAGAAATGTCGAAGGGACTGTTATGAAATGAACACATCTTTTGTGTTTTTTATGTAAATTTATTTCATGCATCTGGCTATATTTCTGAAATGAGGTAATATATACATTATTTACATTATTCGGACTATTGTCCTCATCTTTGTCGCCATATTTATTACAACGTTTCGGCCGTTGTACGCTCCGGCCTTCTTCAGGCGGTTGGAATGTTGAACCGAATCCTTTATTTCGTTCACTGGTGTAGACTGTTCTAGTTCCATGTGTCATGTTTAATGGATGTCATTTATCAGTTATCCCCTGTTAATTTCCCTCTCCAAGTTCTCCACTGCCTTAACCGGGTATTGAACTCACACTCTTTGGGTCCTGTCACTGGATCTAACCAATGCCTTTATCCACTGTGCCATGTGTTATTTCATGCAAATAACACATTATTCAACGGAAATCACAAACTGATGATACAGTAGAAACGTAGGGATTAAACTATCTTTAATTAAGAGAGTTCTCTTGAAAGGGAAATAACTATATCTATTGTTTACTTTAACTGATTTCAAAAGTGAAAAAAAAAGACAGAATTTGTTGTGTTATATTCATTTTATCATTAAAATGGATTGATTGAGTGGAATTGTCAGTTTCACTCTACAGTAGGAATGACTGCAAAACATTTTCCCCTCTCCAATTTATAGGCAGGAGCACACAAAGACATGCTGAGATTTTTTCTTAGGCAATAAAATAGGCCAGTTTTCAGTTTAATCTGACTCAGTCCCGATCTGTCTTGTCTTGAAGTCAGAATGTTACATTTGCTTGTCTAAACTTGCTTTTCTGTGCCAACACCATTTCTTAGTTTGTGAACATTTTTCCATATTACTGTTGCCTTATTAGTGTTGCTTATTTGCCTTGCATATATTCTTTGCTTGCGTTATATTATTTTATTGACCTGTTCTTTATTTTTTTCTTGTTATTACAAACTTTGTCAATTCTGTTCTTTAAACAGTTCTGTTGCTTATTTTGCTACTCACTCTACAGGAAGCATTCCAAATAAATTTTGTATTTCTCACTAGATGGCAGAGAAAAGAGGAAGACATAGGGCCAAAAGTGACAGGAGACTTATGAAAAGTCATATTTATTACACATTCTTGTGCGTAGTGAAAAGATGGATATATGTGGTGGAGAGGGTTAAAGAGCCAAAAAGAGCAACGAATGTAAGTATTAAGGTCAGCTGATACAACTGGAGAGCTAATAAAGCAATCCAGACAAAAGAATACCTCACAAGATCTTTGTGCAGGCATTGGGGCTGGAGGTGGCAGTGAGACAGCAGACACAAAAAAATAAGTCATTTGACAAATGACATCAGATCATTGTTGAAAATATATAAAATGGATAGACAAATTACATAAAACTTTTTCTGGGTACTAATTAAAATTACCAGACTTCCTCTCGACAAAAAAACAAAAAAAACCCACAAAAACAAACAGAACAAATGTGAGAGTAAATCCAATTTACAATTATATATATATATATATATATATATATATATATATATATATATATATATATATTAGGTTGGTGCAAAAATAATGACGTATTAATGTCGTTTTTTGACGTTACGTCAAAAAAAACGACATTATTACGTCATTATTTTTGCACCAACCTAATAGTTCAAATAAAAAATTATCCAGACAAAAATAAACATAATTAAAAACAGAATATATCTGAATTATACATACAGAAAGGAAACTGCAGGGACTCTTAAATAAGGCATGAAACCTCTATCACTGACAGGTATATAAAGTGTTGATTTAAAATGATCTGACAAGTCCTGCAGCAAATGAATAACCCCATCACGAATCTCCATTTGCTAAGTCAAGCCATGATACACCAAATATAGATACGTGAAAATGTCATGCTCCTTTTGCTTCCTCCAACGACAGAAAATGCATGGAAATAACTTTCTACTTTCATTCCCTTCAACAACAGAAGACATGTGACAATGCCCTGCTCATTTAATTTCCATCAACAGAAGATTCGTAGAAAGGCTCCTTTTGTATCCAACAACTGAAGACACATGAAAACGCCCAGTTCCTTTTTTTTTCCAATAACAACAAAAGACTCGTGAAGATCTCCACTCCATTCTTATCCAATTGAAGATGCATGAACACGTAAAAACACTGCTCCGTTCATATCCAATTACTGAAGATGCATAGAAATGTGTTGCTCTTTTCATTTCTAACAACTAAATATATGTGGAAATGCCCTTCTCCTTTCGTCCCCACTGACAACAGAAGATACATGGAAACGCTCTGCTCCTTTCATACACAACAACTGAAAATGCATGGAAATGACTCGTTCTTTCATTTCCTTTGACAAAAGAAGACATGTGACAATATCATGCTCATTACTTTCCCTTCGATATTAGAAGACATGAGATAGCCATACTCTTAATTTTTAATAAATAAACATGTGGAAATACACTGCACCTTTTGTTCTCTTTGACAACAGAAGGAAACACCCTAATCCTTTCATTCCTTTTAACAAGACGCATAGAAACGCCATGCTCCTTTTATTCAACAAAACGAGGTACATGGAAATGCACTGCTCTTTTCATTTCTAACAAAGAATGACGTAGAAATGCTTTGTTCCTTTTACTCCCTTCAACAACAGAAGACACTTGGAAACACCCTACTCCTCCTGTTTAACAAGAGGACACATAAAACACCATGCTCCTTTCGTATCCAACAGCAGAAGTTACGTGGAAACGTCCTGCTCCTTTTGACCTTATTGACAACAGAGAACACATGGAAATGTTTTGCTCCTTTTGTTCTCATTGACAACAGAGAACACGTAGAAAATGTCCCGCTCTTTTTGTTCCAATTGACAACGGAAGACACGTGGAAAACGTCCTGCTCTTTTTGTTCCCATTGACAACGGAAGACACGTGGAAAACGTCCTGCTCTTTTTGTTCCCATTGACAACGGAAGACATGTGGAAAAATGTCCCGCTCTTTTTGTTCCCATTGACAACGGAAGACATGTGGAAACGTCCTCCTCCTTTCATTCCCTTCGACAACAGAAAATGTGTGGAAACCAACTCCTCCTCTTTCCATTTTACAAAAAAAAAAGAAAAAAAAACACCTGGAAACACCCTGCTTATATTCATTTTAACAATAGTAAACGTGTGTAAACGCCCTGCTCCTTTTGTTTTGCCCAACAAAGATGTATTTAGATTATGTCGTTTACACAACTATGTCATCATTCAATAAATTCCATCAGATTTTAAAAATCACATTTTTCCCCCCAGCTTTTCATACTTTTCTAAAATTTCTTCAGGCATAATTTAAAAGTAAAAGTCACACAGGTTCACAATCCGCTTA
>OZ010597.1:20959235-20966735 GCA_963932145.1 Acanthosepion lycidas
ACTTTATGGATCCATCCCTGATATTTCTACAATCTTATGCAAACATAAAATATACTTTGCAGGACACTGCTGATGAGTAAAGGAACTTGCAAATCATCTACTGCTTTGGACACTTAGCCATGGAGCAAGACCGATTGGTCACCCAGCAACCATCTATATAGACCAGCTATGTTATAATGCAGGATGCCACCTTAATGAGCTTCTGACTTTGATGCAGGACGGTGATGGTTGGTGTGATAGACTCATCTAGCTTGACTGAATAAATAAAAAAAAAAATAATTATAAGGAAAATATTTTGATTGGATTATTATATAATCATAATAACAGCTTACAAATGTATGCCTTTTCAAGACTAAACATGAATTGCAAGAAGACAGAATGCATGGGTGTTAGCAAAAGGGACCAGCCCAAAATGCAAATTACAAATTGGGGATGCCAAAATCAAACAGATACAACAATATAAAATATCTGTAAAGTGTTTTAGCAGAGGACAAGAAAATGTGACACTGAAATCTGAAAATGTTTTGGAATAGCAAAAAATGCCTTCCAAAAGATAAGCAATGTATTATCAGGAAAAATTCATCAGAAACAAAAGCAAAAAGTAATGAAATGTTAAGTAATATCAGTCATTCTATATTGTAGTGATCACAGATGGAGTGCTTTGAAGCAATAGAAATGGGGGTTCTACAGAAGGATGCTGAGGATACGATAAACTGAACATATGAGCAATAACAAAGGTTTTAAAGAAAATGGAAACAAAAAGTATACTTATACTTAACACTTTCACTGCTACTCATTTGCCCAGTGCTGCCCCCATCCGGCCAGCCATTTTTAAAGAAAATGCCAAATTTCAACCTATATATTTTATTACACAGAAAACTGACACCAGTGTGTTTTACAGCATTCCAATTTTCATGGATATACCTGGGAATGGCTTACGAGATCAGTAATGGGTATACACACATCTTTTGAAACATTGTCCTTTGTAATTTTACGATAGATGGCGCAGCGGGACACTCATACCAGCGGTATGCAAAAAACGTAGGTTTCCGTACTTAGCCAGCTGGAGCGAGATAAGAAAAACGAAGATCTCTGTAGTTAGCAGCAGAAGTGTTAACATGAGGAAGTTGTAGTTGAAATTTCTCAGGCACATAGTTAGAAAAGAGGTCTTAGAAAATTTGATACACACAGGACAGATTGAAGGCAAGAGAGACCGAGGAAAACAAGTCAGCAAGAAAAGAAAGACAAGAAAGAGATAAAAAACTAGAAAGAAAGAAAGAGATAAAAAAAACTACCTGGAGAACTTGAGTAACTGGATGGCAGGTTTAGAAGAAATAACAAAAAAATAAAATTTATTAAAACCTACAAAGAACAGGAAAATGTAGAGAGCCATGACTGACAATGTCCATAGAAGAATGGATCTGCACAACTTCCTATCCTTTGTAGCTCTTTGTAATGAGCTTTTTTTTTTTTTTTTTTAACTGTCACTCCCACTCTCTGTTCGGCCATCTATTTACACAGTCTTATTAGGTAGGCAACCCAGTTTCCATTTTCTCCCTCATTATTCCCAAAGTTTTGTATGTCTCTTTCTGATTCTAAATATTCCTTACTGTTTACATTCTTAAAAACTTCCTACTTGATCACATGCATTGCCCATGTTGTTCTCAGAATCCATCTGGAGAACAATATCATTGTTACCACTCATTTCTTCAGGTTAAGGGTATTACAAAAAATAGTAAATATGTTAGTGGATGCATAGGCTGGCCTAGAATGGCAAACAGCTGGTCAGAACACTGATGATGTGAAAATTTATGAAGATATCTTTTCTATGTTGAAGACGTCTGCTTCTTTACTTATATAGAAGTCTTGGGATAAAAACAGGATAAGGAAACCATTTTTGATGAATTAATATTTTATCAGAATGATACCTTAAAAATGTATGTCTATTCATTAGATTATGTACATTTTTCCATGTTAAGAGTATTAAAGACAATACATATTTCTTTACATCTACAAAGATTACCTTATTTTGTATGGCACAAGATCATAAAGAGTGTTTTAAGACATTTTTATGTTTATACATTCTTTTTATTGATACAAATATTTAAGTAAATGCTCTGTTTATAATAAACAGTATTAATAACATTTAGCAGTAGATATGAATGTATGTGAGAGATAAATGGAAGATTGAAGTTTAAAAGCAGTAAAATCGTCCTTGCTAATCGAACGATCCTCTGTGGTTCGATCGGTTAAAGCCCGTCAGGCTATATGACGGTTCTGTATATGATACAGGTTCGATTCCTGTCGGAGGACGAATATTTTCTATGAAAATTTCTCAGACATTCAGGCCGGTAAAGGTTGTTAATACAGAACATTTACTTAAACATTTGTATCTATAAAAAGAACGTATAAAATA
This sequence comes from Acanthosepion lycidas, assembly GCA_963932145.1. Taxonomy (NCBI): domain Eukaryota; kingdom Metazoa; phylum Mollusca; class Cephalopoda; order Sepiida; family Sepiidae; genus Acanthosepion; species Acanthosepion lycidas. Next base: position 20,961,652 of record OZ010597.1, read on the forward strand.
TTTAAGTAAATTCTCTGTTTATAATAAACAGTATTAATAACATTTACCGGCCTGAATCTATGAGAAATTTTCATAGAAAATATGCGTCATCCAACAGGAATTGAACCTGTATTCTATATGGAACCATCATATAGCCTGATATGCCTAAACTGATTGAGCCACAGAGAATTGTTCAATTAGCAAGGTCGATTTTACTGCTTTTAAACTACAATTTTCCATGAATTTCTCATGTACATTCATATCTGCTCAAAGCGTATCAAATGTAAACAAATGACGTCACACATTATGAAATGGAGAATGTCCGACAATTATTTTAAAACATTTTTATGTTTATACATTCTTTTTATAGATACAAATTAAATGAAAATTTTCTCAGACATTCAGGCCAGTAAATGTTATTAATACTGTTTATTATAAACAGAGAATTTACTTAAATATTTGTATCTATAAAAAGAATGTATAAACATAAAAATGTTTTAAAATAATTGTCAGACTTTGTCCATTTCATAAAGAGTGTGTTGCACCAACTGAGCAACAAGGAAAGGATTGCCTGTAAACACTGCTATAAGACACATAAAATTCAATGTGTTGAAAAAATATTGGAAATTTACGAAAATGTTTTTTCATTGGTTCATCATGACAAATTTCCTCAATTCTGGAATGTTGTAGTGGGAGGCTTCAAACTGAAGTTCAAATGATTCTGGGAGCCCCTCCAGTGTTTATTTGTTGATACAGATAACCTACAAAGTAGCATTCAGGTTATTAAAAAAATGAATTTGTATTTGATTAAAAAGTTTACTGTAATGACTGTTAGAGATAATTAAAATTTATTTATTTAAAAAAATAATTGTTTATTAATGTGCCTGTAAGGTTAGAAATTATTTTTAGAAGTCAGTTTGGCAAACATATATTTACTTCTGTCACTTGATAAAAAAAATAAAAAAATAAAAAAACAAAAAACTAGTATAAACATGAAAGCAATAACTATGTCTAGGAATAATAAAAACTATTAATTTGAAATAAAAGTCAGCAAGAAAAGAAAGAAAAGAAAGAGAGAAAAAACTAAAAAGAGAGAAAAAACTAAAAAGAGAGAAAAAACTAAAAAGAGAGAAAAAACTAAAAAGAGAGAAAAACCTAAAAAGAGAGAAAAACCTAAAAAGAAAGAAAAACCTAAAAAGAGAGAAAAACCTAAAAAGAAAGAAAGAAAGAGAAAAACCTAAAAAGAAAGAAAGAAAGAGAAAAACCTAAAAAGAAAGAAAGAAAGAGAAAAACCTAAAAAGAAAGAAAGAAAGAGAAAAACCTAAAAAGAAAGAAAGAAAGAGAAAAACCTAAAAAGAAAGAAAGAAAGAGAAAAACCTAAAAAGAAAGAAAGAAAGAGAAAAACCTAAAAAAGAAAGAAAGAAAGAGAAAAACCTAAAAAGAAAGAAAGAAAGAGAAAAACCTAAAAAGAAAGAAAGAAAGAGAAAAACCTAAAAAGAAAGAAAGAGAGAAAAACCTAAAAAGAAAGAAAGAGAGAAAAACCTAAAAAGAAAGAAAGAGAGAAAAACCTAAAAAGAAAGAAAGAGAGAAAAACCTAAAAAGAAAGAAAGAGAGAAAAACCTAAAAAGAAAGAGAGAAAAAACTAAAAAGAAAGAAAGAGAAAAAAAACTAAAAAGAAAGAAAGAGAAAAAAAACTAAAAAGAAAGAAAGAGAAAAAAACTAAAAAGATATAAGAAACTAAAAAGAAAGAAAAAGAAAGTTATAAGAAACTAAAAAGGAGAAAAGGAATAAGAAAAAAATAAGTTAGGCAAAAAAAAACAGAAGAAAGCCAAAAGCAAAAAGATATAAAACAAAAAACAATCATCAAAAAAGGTAAAAATTCAAACAATAACAATAAAACAACAACAATGAAGAAGTAAAAACAACAAAAAGGAAAAAAAATGACACTAAAAATTAATAAAAGAGATAAAAGTTTAATGAAGAAAAAAAAAATATTAAAATGTTGATTATTTAAAAAAAAAAAAAAAGCCACCACAATAAGGAGACAGAGAAAAAGCTAATCATGGCTAAGATCCAATATTTTCGTCATTTCTTGAAACCTGGCCAATAATTGGTTAGAGTCTTTTGCAGCGAAAGCAGACATGATTTTCCAATAAGACAAAAAGACAACACAATAGACGTTGAAGATATCGGGCAGAAAATTCTTTGGGAAAAATAAATAAATAAGAGCGATTGGCAGAATTCCATGCCATTGAAAGACATTCCAACTGACAATGAGCAAATTCTTGCATTTAACACAAGAAGCAGACACAAAGTAATCATTTTAATGTTCCGTAATTCAAATGTCATTTATAGCATTTGAGAATGAAAGGCAAATTCTTTACATTCTTGAACATTTGTTCGGATGATTATCAGGAGATCCATACACATAATAGTAATAATAATAATAATCACCTCTTCAGAAATTTTGAACCATTCATGAATTAAGCACATGCGTTCTCTCTGATAATATAACCATAGAGTTGTACTGCATAGATATACATTGTGCACTGATAGGTTCACTCTTGTGACTTCACAGATAGGATATTCTTTTAAAAACTATTTTCAACCATACAATGGAAGAAAATAACTTTTTGGTCTTTTTATATAAAGCTTTGTTGGTTGGAAAATTTTCATCAAGTGACTTATGATGGCATTAAAAACAGATATTTTAAAACGTATATATTCACATTATGATAATACACATCAAAAATAAAAATTATAATATGCACATTATGATAATACCTGTAAGATATTCCCATTATGGATATGCAAGTGGTGCAGTGGATGGCAGATTGGAATAATAAATTGGAGAGCTGAGTTCAAATTCCACTTGAGTATGTTACATAACTAGAGAAGAGATTGAATCATTTTTAACAGCTTATCAACCCACTGCAGGCTATTTAAAGCCAGACAATATTTTTTGAGAATGGTTTAGTGATACAAGTATTACTAATTAACCTACAGCAGGGGAAGAAGGTGGCTTCATACTGTTCCCAACTGCAGGTTATTTAAAGCCAGATAATATTTTTAGATTCGAAGAATTTTTTGAGAGAGAGAGAATGGTTTAGTGATACAAGTATTACTAATTAACCCACAGCAGGGAGAGAAGGTGGCTTCATTTGTTTGTTCTGTTTTACAGCATATCAACCTAAATGGGTTATTTAATGCTGACAATTTTTAGTGCTGGTAATATTTTTTTTTTCCAAAAATGTATTGTTGGCAATAATTTTTTCCTCAAAAATTTATTGCTGGTAATAATTTTTTTTTACAAAATATTTCTGGTATTAAAATCTATTTTTTACACTTTTGTAGTTTTTTGAGCCTAGGTTGAGGGTTAATAATTTTTCTATATCTAGGACCCAAACAGGTTCTACCACCCCGGGTCAGGGTGGGCCTGGGAACACATGCAATTAGAGATGGTTCCACACTACTCAGAGCCTCCTGATCAGAGGCATTGCTGTTGGACGTAGTTTCACATCTTACCCAGGAGGTGAGTGTAGTTTATTGTCATACCCAGGATGGGAAGGTGGCTTCATATTGTTTCCAACAGTATTTGCACATAAGTGAATATAAAGAACCAAACTGGAATTAGAACTTGGCTCTCCAATTAACAATGATGTAATCCATTACACCATGCGCACATACAGGCTTACAGTACCTGGTATTCCTAAGTGGTCAACTATCAGGATACTGACCAGGCTCAACATTGCTTAACTTCAGTGATCATATGGGAACCAAAAAGAGATCAATCTAACTTTCTGCACTAATAACCATTATACCTAATGCATATATACACGAATACAAAAATATACACTGTCTATATTTCTGAGATAGGTCATTATTTACATTAGTCGGACTATTGTCCTCATCTTTGTCACCATATTTATTACAACATTTCGGCCTTTCAGTATCTGTCTATATTTCCGAGATGAGGTATTATGTACATTATTTACATTATTCGGACTATTGCACTAATTTTTGTCACCATATTTATTACAAGGTTTTGGCCTTTCAATATCCGTCTATATTTCTGCGATGAGATATTATGTACATTATTTACATTATTCGGCCTATTGCCCTCATCTTTGTCCCCATATTTATTACAACATTTTGGCCATCATATGCTCCGGCCTTCTTCAGGTGGTTGGAATGTTGAACTGAACTCTTTATTTCGCTCACTGGGGTAGACTGTTCTAGTTCCATGTGTCATGTTTAATGGATGTCAGTTATCAGTTATCTCCTGTTAATTTCCCTCTGAAAGTTCTCCACTGCCTTAGCCAGGTATTGAACTCACACAGTGGATAAAGGCGTTAGTTAGATCTTGTGACAGGACTCAAAGAGTGTAAATAATGTAAAAATATATACTTTCAGTATCATTGCTATTCTCTGCATCGGCAGATGTATTTCTCCACATATAATTATTTAATATATTTATACACATAATATTTAAAAATAATATTTATGTACACATAATATTTAAATATAAATATACATCGGCAGATGTATCTACCCACACATAAAACCAAAGCATTAACTTGAAAACCCAAATCATGTACTTATATAGCATCACCAGATCAAGACTTTCATATGGATGTCATGCCTGGTGCTAAACCTGTTCAGAAATATCTAAATTCTCAATTGTATACAACTGCTTTCTAAGATCAACGGTTAAAAATGTTTTTGAGCAAGTGAAGCCTGATGATTTTAGCAAAGACCATACTTCTTTGAACATTGTGGACTGGAGTCCCAGAATCACAAACAAAGAACTGTACCAAATAACAGAAACCATATCACTTGAGGACTTCCATTAGCAGCAGCAACAATGAAAATGGACAGCACATGTAACTTGAAGAGAAAATAATGACATAATCAAGATGTTGGCATTCCACACTACTTCTAATAAAAGGCTAGAAAGGAAACCCCCATCCAGACATGAGTGATAAAACTTGAAAAACGTATTTTCCTGAGAAATTGTTTTAAGTGAAACATTATATGAATATAAAACAAAAACAGTAGTATGACCACCAAATGCCTCTTTGTAGGTAAAACAACTGATATTATCA